>JARHVA010000383.1:2835000-3195000 GCA_037957365.1 Torreya grandis
CCATATATAGAACATCAAGGTTTAAGACATCGATAATCTCAACCCTTTTGATTAAATATTACTCTCTTGGGAGGATAGGTATTCATCCTCAAACACCATTGATGTCACTTGTGATCAATAAATCAAAGAGGCTTATCAATCCACTAGTCATAGACATTTCCTAGTGCATGTAAAGTCTACAAACCCTATGAGGACTAGTTGTGTCTAGATTGATCACACTCTAAAATGATAGGTCCCACATAATGGGGAGAAGGGAAAGAAAGAACTCCACTTGAGCAAAGGTAAGCTTGCAATGCTCCCAAAATTTAAAGGGATTAACCTAGTGGAAAAGTATTTCCATGGCCTTAAATCATGCATCCCTAAATAAACAAATATAATGGGCACATTAGTGTATACATTGAGAAGAACTATCATGAATTGGTGGCTAGTGCAAAGGACTAACTTGCCAATTTGGATAGAGGTGAAAAATGTTATTTATATTATATTTGAGAGGAGGAATTAGGAATTGAATATATCATCATACTCTAGTGACTCTAATCCTATGGAGCATGTGCACCTATGTGAAGAGACGTAGATTGACTACAGTAAAACTACCCTAAAGAAATTATAGGTACATGCCTTCTATATAACTCTGAAGATATGGGTGCAAACATGGTATATGGTCAACAAGATGTGATGAGAGATAACTAACTGGGAAGCATTTAAAGAGAAGTTTGTGCATACCTTCTCTTTTTAGTCACAAAACTTGGAATTGGTTGAGCCACTATAATTAATTTAGAAGGTAGTGTTTGAGGACACCACCATCCTCAAAGAGTGGCTAAAAGACATGTTTGGGGAAAAGGGATGGCACTTTAGACTTTATTTGAGGAAAAAATGCTCAATAGTGACTTGAGTGAAGGAGATGAAAATTGGAAGGAGTGCTACTAAAATTTCTTGATTGGTAATAGAAGGCTCATATGCCAAATACATGATAGAATTCTTGGAAAAGAAGACCCCACTCATCTTCATATAAAGATAACTAATGGAACTCAATAGGTTGAGGACACATTCCAAGAAAATAATGAACCATACCATGTACCACTAAATACCATTAAAGTGGACATTAGTGCATAAAGAGAGCCAAATATGGATAATTTGGGCACCTATTGTTCTAACATAGAATTGGTGCATATCATAGATCTCTTGAAGGAATTCCAAGACTTATTCCCCATGACTTACTAAGATATGAAGGGTACCCACCCATCCCTTGGGAAAATGAGCAAAAATATAATTTATGGTGCAAGATCAATCAAAAATCACCCTTATAAAATGAATCCCAATCCTTGTGCCAAGTTTAAAATAGAGATCGATGCAATGCTGGCAGTAGGGTTCATTTACCCTATGCAGGAGTTTGAGTGGGTGAGCTCAATGGTGATAAACATCAATAAGGATAATCATATTCACATTTTCATCAATTATAGAGTGTTGAATGCCACTTGTGTCAATGACCCCTTTCTTGAATCCATTCATTGGTGAAGTCCTAGAAGGTATCACATGTTATGAGATCTACACATTTATGAATGGGTTTTTTGGATACCACTAAGTCTAGATTGAGGAGGATAAGCCCAAAAAAATATTTTTCTTATAATATGATTCAATTTGGACTCAAGCATGAACCATCCATGTTCTCTAGAGTGGTGATCACCATGTTTAAGGACTTCATCTATAAGTTCCTCTAGGTTTACCTAGATGACTGGATAATGTATGGCCTCATGAAAGACCATTATGATAACTTGTGCCTAATGTTTGAGAGGTCTAGGTAGATTTAGATATCCATAAGCTTGAAGAAGTGCATCTTTATGACACCATTTGGAACCCTTCTTTGGCACATCATCTATAAAGATGATCTACCCATTGATCCCACAAATATTGTGATCATCATTAAGCTCTAGACTCCTTCCACACAAAAAGATGTTCATGCCTTTCTTATCCATTATAGGTATTATATAAATTTTATAAGTAATTATGCAAAGATTTTAGTACTTCTAGAATATTTATTGCATAAGGATGACCCATTCTACTAGGGTAAAGTGCAAGAGGATGCCTTTGTGACTTTGAAGCTCAAATTGGCTTGTGCACCTATCTTGTAATTTCTTAATTGGACGAACCCATTATATGTCCATTTTGATGTATCTAGATCTATGATTGGTTTAATACTAACAAATCCTATCAAAGGAAAAATTGATCACCCCATCTCCTTTTTTAGATGAAAATTAACAAAGGTAGAGTATAACTATACCATAACTAAGCATGAGGCACTCACCATGGTTTACACCCTACAAAAATTTAGATAATATTTGTTGGTGACCCCATTCATCTTATTCATAGACCATGAGGCCCTTAATTACCTCATGAATAATCCCATTCTCCATGGGTACATTTTTAGATAGATCATTCTATTTTAAAAAATTCTAGTTATCCATTGTCATCAAGCCTAAAAAATATAACTTGGGCCTAGACCATTTGTCTTGTATAGACTCTAGCAATGTAGTAGCACCTATTGAGGATGATATATTGGATGCATAACTTTACATAATCTAGTGAACCCCTAAATACTTGGTGGAGATAACCACTTTTTTAACATCGAAGTCTACGCCCCAATTAATAACAACCAAAGAAAAGAAACAACTCATAGTTTACACCACCCCTTTTTAGCTTATTAGTGAGCAACTGTATAAACTAGTCTAAGATGAAGTTATATGTTAATGTGTCTTGGAGCATGAAAGGGAATCCATCCTACAGGAGGCACATAATGGGATAGTAGGAGGCCATTATGTAGGAGATGTAATGGAATGTAAGGTGTTATAGTTAAGCTTGTGATGGCCAAGTCTATTTCAGGAGGCAAAGCATTATGCCAAGGAATGTGACATATACCAGCACATAGGGAAGCCCTATAATGATTTTGATATTCAATATATGCATAAATACCCTTAAGGTAGGGAAACACCATATAATACTCCTTTAGGAAGGAATAACTCCACAATGTCTCTTCGAGGGGACAACCTCCAATATCCCCTTACAATAGAAGACTCAATGCTTACTTGATATCCTTACCATGATAATCATCTCCAATACATATACATCTATCTAACCCATGGATGGATAACCTCCTAATCCCAATGTAGGCCGACCATTACCCAATATACTACCTCCACAAGTTACTCTATTATCCTAATATATTGTACCCATATAACTAACTAAGGGGATGTGTGCCACATGTCAGCATCTCCATCAACCCATATACATCAATACATCATATCCCTGGGTACATAGCATTCCTTCCCTCCTTGACATGTTTCATCCCCAAAACATAGGAAGAAACCAAATAATGAGTGTGCTTCAAATCATTGCACACTTGTCTTCAATCTTGATCATCTAGCCATCCATATGTGATCTTGGCAGGTGATAGCTCTCCAAGCTTGTTTCCAAATTTTATTGTGCTCCTCTGATTTCATTCATGATCATAATTATACTACTTTGGTGTCCAAGCATAATTATTCCTCTTTTTATTCCATGTACCATATTCCGTTGTGCTACTCTGATTCCAACCATGACCATAGTAGGTATTCTTCCATGCATAGTCATAGTGATTCCCTCATTCATTCCATGTGCCATAGTATTTTTTCTTTGAATTCCATGCATATCCATAATGATTGGAAATTTTATTTCCTATATAGACAAAATTATTGGTGTTATGACACTTCCTCACTTAGTTCCATGATTGTTTCCTCTCATGATGATTTGGGTGTCTATATACCTCAACATTTTCCAATACTTTAACCTTATCCACCTTTGCCTTCTTTGTCTCTTTAGTAGATGAAGTGTTAATTTGTAGTGTGTCTTTATCTATATCATCTGAATCTTCATCATGCTTTTCATCACCTATTTCCATCTCATCCTCATGATCTACCTGGATTGTTATTGGTGCCTTTTTCACTATGATATCTTGTAAAGTGATCTTCTTTTTCTTATACCAAAACTTCAAGAACTTTTTTTGAACATTAATATTCATTGTTCCCAAAGTCTCCAACCATGGATATCTAAGAACTATATCCACATCATCCATATCCAACGCATAAAAATCTGAATGCAAAACATATTTTTCCATAATGAGCTTTAGATCTTCAAACATTGAAATATTCTTACCATCTACTTGAACCTCTTTGATATTCTTTGCTTGAACATGTAGATGCTTGGCCACATTCATGTTAATGAATTTATACTTATTGGTAGGGTTTATGGACACAACCACCTTCTTCTTTTGAATGCATCCATGAAATTGAAAAATTGACTCGAATTTCTTTGGAGCCAAGTTATTTGAACACTTATCATCTAATTCTTCTTCTTCTTCTTCTTCTTCTTCTTATTTTTCAATTTCTTCTTCTACTTCTTCTTCTTCTTGTTTTTCTACTAATTCTTCTATTTCTTCTTCTTCTTTTTCTGCTTCTTCTTCTTTATCATCATGATTTTCTTCCTCTTCTACATCCTCTTTTTCATTTATATCCCATCAATCTAGGAAGGTTATCTCCATTGCTTCCCATGAAGAATATTATTGTGCAAAGCTCAATTCATTAGTCCACCAATGTTTTTTTGGCCTAGATAAAGAAATACATATTTTGATACCACTTGTAATGATCTTGATATTCAATATATGCAGAAATACCCTTAAGGTAGGAAAACACCATATAATACTCCTTTAGGAAGGAATAACTCCACAATGTCTCTTCGAGGGGACAACCTCCAATATCCTCTTACAATAGAAGACTCAATGCTTACTTGATATCCTTACCATGATAATCATCTCCTATATATATACATATATCTAACCCATGGATGGATAACCTCCTAATCCCAATGTAGGCCGACCATTACCCAATATACTACTTCCACAAGTTACTCTATTATCCTAATATATTGTACCCATATAACTAACTAAGGGGATGTGTGCCACATTTCAGCATCTCCATCAACCCATATACATCAATACATCATATCCCTAGGTACATAGCAAGCCCAACCACTAGGAAGAGATTCCTCTCATCCCCATTCTTTCCCAATCACCATTCAATAAATGGTCCATTGATTTTGTTGGACCAATTACTTTCATAGCATGGTGCACAGGTGTGAGGTATATTTTAACAGCTACTAACTATTTCACCAAGTAGGTTGAGGTCATGCCAACCAAAAATTACACAGCCACCATAGTCATAAGGTTCATATGGGAGAAAATCATAAACCACCATGGGTTCCCACTTAGCTTGAATAGTGACAAGGTCACACACTTCATTAATGAAACTATTTGGATCATTCTAACAACATACATGGTGGTGCAAAATAAGATAACACCTTGCCATCCCTAAGTGAATGGCATAGCTAAGACATTAAACAACATCTTGGGGATATGCCTCATAAATATATGAAATTTTGGTCATAAATATTGGGATGATCAAGTGTCAGTAGTTTTATGGGAATATCACATAACCTACAAGTGCCTGAATAAGGCTACACCTTTTGAACTAGTGTTTAGCATTGAGTTGATTTTGTTGGTGGGGTTTTTGGTACCTTCATTACATATCATGCATATTGGTCATTTATATGACCAAGAATCACTAAATTTAAGGTTAGAATATTTATAGCACTTAGATGAGGCACGTGCTCAATCAAAGTGGAGCTAATAGATACATAAGGTGTGCCATAATATCTAGCATGATAAGCACATAAAACATAAGGTGACAAAATAAGGGGCATTAATTTTTCTCTATGACTCCAACTATATTAAGCACCTAGGCAAGCTAAAGATAAAGTGGATGGGCCCATATGTCATCCACAACATCTTAGAGACTAGTGCATGTAAGTTATACATGTTATCAAGTGAAATTCTCCTTGGGCATTTCAATAACAACCAATTAAAGTCATATTGGTAATAGGGTGGTGTCTGCATCATCAAATACTAACTTTTTGGTCACAAGTCAGTTGTATTGGATGACTAGAATAAATTTTAGCATAAGCCAAACAAGTTATTTTTATGTATGTTATGTGCAATTTTGATGAGGTGAGTGAATAAGTGGCACATTGAAGCTACCATTAAAATGTTTTTGGCACTTTCACACATAATGTCAGTTGAGTGTGTTGATCACAGTTGCCTTCCAAGTGCATCAGGATAGACACCTAATTTATGGGCATGTGAAGTTTTCAAGAGTCAAACACAAGGTGAACTAGATATTCATGTACAAGATTCAAAAATCAAGGCATTATTATACCTATAAAAGGGCTAGTTCATCAGTTCCAATCATAATACTAGCTGAGTGAGTCAAATGAGGTTGTTTCCTAAGTACATATGGCTAGACACCTAAGTTTCTAGGTAGATAGAACTCACCAGACTTAGAGCATATGTGAATAGAGAGATTCATACAAGATACAAGTGTGAAAAATATAGAGTGAAGATGCACAACATGATCATGCATAAGAGATCAGATGAGAATTCCATACTAGAGGGCCAACAAAAGAGATTTTTGTGGGGTAGGAAAGGCCAAGGTAAAAAGATGAAAATGCAGTGAAATCAACCAAGATAGACAAGCATGATTAAAATAAAAGTGTATAAAGAAAAGGAAATGGGATTGAGGAGGTTGAATTGTGTGCATGTGAGGCACTATGCCCAGTTTACCATATTGAAGGTGAAGGTCATGCCAAGTGAACAAAGTGTAGGAGAAGATCATTAGGACAAGTTGACATACACCCAAAGTGAGGCACAAAGATCCATTTTCAATGCATAAATAATATAATATTTTTGAAAATTTCATGGGTCATAGTGAATCCCGAGTATAGGCACCATCACACCATTAATCAACTATAATTAAGGTGGTAAATGAGAGTAGAGGTATAAAATAGTGAAATTTTGATTGCATCTAGTTACAAACCTTGTGATAATTTGAATTTAGAATAGAAAACTAGAGAAAACTAGTGAATTAGAGAGTTGAAGTAAGGAGAACGTATTACAGTGAGACCTTGAGCACCCCTACACTCCAAAAGTTAATGATTATATAGATAAATGAACTATGGTCCCTTTGAGATTGGCATAGGAAAGTAAGGGGCACAAATTGGGTGAGAACCAAGTATCAAAAAAGTAAATTGATGTTAAGGCCACCATTTACATCACACAAAACTCAAAATATGAACACATAGTTGTATACCTCACAACTGTGAGAAGTGCCAATAAATATTGAAGGCTTTGATAAGATAAATAGACCACAGTTTAACACCAACAAGTTTAAAATGGGGGAAAAAATAAAATGAGTTCAGGACTTCAGTAGGCACAAAAAGAAGCCAAGAAAGCATTATTTATAGTAAAATCTACCACCATGAAAATAGTAGCACCGCTAGTAAGAGTAAGCATCACCGAAGTCAATCTAGAGGTGCTCGAGAATATGTCATATTAGGATATGCACTTTCTTGAAGAGGTCTTGATGGGATAAAATTGGGCATCATTTTCACATGACTGCCACCTAAAATAATAACCATCATATGTCAAGCAATATGTAAGACCTAGTGCAAGACTAGGTGATAGACACAATGGAAAGGACTCCAAAAGGTGTAATATAATTTGATGTCTCAATCTAGGACAACCTAATGACTATCAACATGACTTAACTCTATGAGTTATTCAATTTTAAGAAGCCAAAGGAACTCATGTAGTTCCTCCTTTTGTGCATACACAAGGACTAATTATATTTTATATGGAGGTGCATGAGGTTGTCTACAAACCTTATTAGCTAAATCACCAGACTTCCAAGGTCTAGTGTAAACATCTACCAAATGATGGAAAATGATACTAAAGTTAAAAGGGTTAGGAAAATCCTATGTTACTACAAAGGAGGTTTCATGTTCCTGATCAAGGATATTAATAATCTTAGGATGAAGGCATTTATGTGCTTGGTGAGTTTAAAACTATCTTAGTGGTTGGTGGGGGGATGTAATAAAAACCTACCTATGCATCACCTATCATATGGCATAGGGGGTGAAAATTAACATCAATAAGTTAATCATAGAAGACATAATAAAGAACATGATTATATTTCATATGATATGAGAGACCTTTTGATAGGGATCCATGTTGATATTTATTGTGATGGAGGATATTGGCATGGAAGATGGTGATAAGGAAAACTTGTGGGTCTTCCCAGTGTACAATTATTTCCTAGTAATTAAATACCAGAATTATACTTGCCCCCTTCCTTCTCCCCAAAGTATAAAACCCAAGTAATGGTATGGTGCATGTGGTATATTGAAACATTTGAAGAAGAATGATGAATCCCTGAGAATATTCCCTAGAGTCTATTTTAAATGGTGAATTTCACCATTATGAAACACTTTTGTATCACTTAATTGGCACTCAAAGATGGTAATCACTCTGGCTAGCTAAAACTAACTTATGCATTTTTAGCCAAATACTCTAGAGAGGTGCTGAGAATAATCCCCAATGTTAGTAAGTGGATATCTTGGTAAAGACTATGGATGTAGAGATATGTAGGATGAGGTACCAACACATGTTCCCCAATGGTAAATCAACCAAAGATGAGGAGGATAACTCAGATGATATCGACATCAATCCTTTGAAAGAGAGGTCATCTTAGGGCACATCCATAGGTTCTTCTATGAGATGAATCCAAGGAAGAAGGGTGTGTGCATGGACAAGGATGATTACTTCCCCCTTTAGGTTGGTGAAGAAGGAGAGTTATCACTAGTGGCACTGAGAAAATCCCCTTAGAAGAAGTGGGGAGAAACCTTAGAGAAAATACAAGAGCACCTTCATTTGAAAATCACCTTCGATGATGAAGCTACCCCCTCTATACCAAAGAATAAGCACATAGTCTTTATGCTAGGGATTGCATCATCCAACCTAAGAGAGAAGAAAAATAATAAGTCCAAATGATAACCTTGGTAGTTATAGAGGTGCAAGAGGTACGTGAAGAAGTAGAAGCATAAGGGGTGAAAGAAGAGGAAGAAGAAGAAGATGGAGTGATGAAAGTATATATCATCCAAGAAGAAGAAATAGAGGAAGATCCTAACACTAAAGAAATTCATGAGGATTTCCAAGGTGACATTGTTTCTGCACTTGGGGAAGCAAAAAAATTGTCAAGTACCCTGACCATAGAACCTATAATGTAACCTTCACAAACTAAGGAGGAAAATAAACATGAATGGATGGAAATAGGCCTCAGAAAGGACCATATAGAGGTGGAACTACATCTAGATCATGAATTCACCAACATCTTCAGTCAAAATATCAAAGTTTTGTTGCAATATTTATCATTCCTTACAAAGGCAATTACAACAATGATTCTTTTCTTACAAGTAGATGACGATCTCAGGTGTGGTAAAGGGCATATTTCAGTTAGAAGTATTTTGGTGGAATTGAAGTCTTGTTATGTAATTGTTCAAATTATGACCCATAGTTCTAGAATTGAGAAGGGTGAAAAATGTATAAATAGAAGGCTTACCTTCTATTCGAGGGGTTGGTTGGCCATTGTGTTGGTCTATGTCTTCCTTAGTATAGGCTCTTGCATATTTTAGGATCACTATTGTGTGCATTTTTATCTCTCTTTCTAATGTGGTTATAGTTATACTACCATTATCAAGCTCTAAGAGTATATCTATATGTCTCCCCTATCAAACATGGAATAAATCCACCATGCTTGTCCCCATGGTAGCATTTTGAAACACTAATATGCCTAATATTTTCTTATAAATTTAATGAAAGTCCTTGTGGTTCTTTGCATTTTTATATTGATGAAGTGAAATAATATGTCTTGCAAATGTTGTTGATCAAATATCTTATTCTATGCTCATTATTGGTTGTCATTTTGGGTTTAGATTTGGATTGTAAATCCCTTTCTACATTGTATTTGGGAATATAATTTTGAATAACTTGTTAGGGCACCCTAGGTTTATGGATTCAATAGGAAAAGGCAAATCACTCCTGATAGTTTCATTAGCCTGCATTTAATTTTTTTGCATTTTTGTAATAAATGATGTCATGAATGTTTAAATAATCCCTATTGATTGAAGACTTCCATCACACCACCCTCCATTTTTATAACTATAAACTCATCCTACCTTATCCTACCCTACAAATAATATCTCATTTGCATACTACATGTATTATTTGCCTTGCAAATGCATAAGATATCACTTATTTGGAATTGTCTACAATTCTTGATTTAAATCCTAGCATTACAGTCTTTTATTCAACCCTTTTACTGTTGAAGATTCTTTAGAATGAAGATTGCAGTCACAATTTCATCTATCTTTAGTAACTTGTGTATCACTTAGAGCATTTGTACATTTTTTTTGAAAACCCTTCATAGGTGAAGTGTGTAAACTTGGTTATTCTCTATTCATATTTGTTCCTTGTGCCAAGAATCTCCATGGATATTGAATTGAAAAATACCTCCATGTGAGCAAACTACCCCATAGGTTCTCTCACCTTGGTTTTAGGTAGAGCGAAAAGTAGTGGGGAGATAACCATACCCTTTGTAAGTGCCTCTTAATCATTTTATACATTTGATCTAATCTTGATGCCAAACTATTCCCTAAATACAATGACATACTAGTAGGTTTTCCATCATTGCTTGCCATTTTCCTTCTAGTGTGAAAGGTTGAGTATACAAGGTGTATAACTAAGATCCAACACTCTTCTAGCATCATTACCAGGGATAGAAAAGACACCCATGGAACTTATGTTACTAAAGACTCTTGTAGAGAGATAGAGTTGTATGTATTTCAAATTCGAAGGTTCCCTACTTGTTATTTTCTATAGTTAAACTATCTTAGTTGTCAACACCACATCACTCCATTAGGGATGTGCCAAGAATTATTGAGGCTTGATAATTGACATCAGATACATTTTTTGCAAAGATTTGAAAATATTACATGTTGGAAGGTGTCTTTTCCATTTTGAACATTATTTTGAAAATTTTAGTATCTTTGATTTTTATCTCATTAAGTTTAGCAAAGTTTATTTTTAGCATGTATCACAATAGTTTATTAACTATTAGATTATATAATTTTGATTCTAGTGGTGACTCCATTTTTATCATCTAGTTTCAAGGAATATCAGTGTCTATTTTTAATATATTCATTTCAGCTTTGAGTATTCTTTCTATTGCTTGAAAATATGGAAGGATTGAGATCATTTTTCAAAGATGACTCATCATAACCTTGTCTCATTGCTATGTTTGCATCAAATATGAAAGAGATAAGTTTGGAATTTGGTATGGAAGTGCCTAATTTGTTAAATGTCAAAGTAAATGTTATGGATTTTGATCTTGACATTGATTGGTGTGACAAGTGCTTCCTCCCATATCCCCCATGTGATATTGTTGAACCAAGTGATGAAGATTCAAATGAACCTAAGTATGCATCACCCGAATCTCAAATTTTTATGATCAATTATCAAAGTCCCAAATGTGAGTTATCTACCTCCATGACAATTATGATTACTACTACTACTGATTAGTTTTGGAGTGAGCTCAAGAGAGTCTCGACATATGAGTTTACTTGTGATGATAGTATAACACAAGCATATGAGTTACTCAATAATGATGTAATTGAATATCTAGAGTATGCTTTGAAAGAAGTGCTAGATGTGGATGTAAAACTAGGTGACTCCATTGGGAGTTTGGACATTATTGAGTAACTAGTTGTTCTTGAGACTATATTTGATAATGGAGATGTTGTTTGGAAGATGTTATTTAATAAATATGGGGTTGGTTTTTATGCTCTTAAGGATGAAATATTTTATTTTTCTTGCAATAAGTACTTTGAGTACATAAATGACATTATTGATCTTGATGTACTCTTGCTTGGTACACATTTGATCACAATTGAGAAGCAAGTTTATCTATAGCTATTGAAAAGGTACAAAGATATTTTAGCATGGTCTTATACAAATTTGAGATCATGCAAAGAGGATTTACTTCAATGTGTCATCTTATTATAGCCTAGCAGTAAGAACTTCAGGCATCTGTAGAGATTGTTTTACTTCATCTTGGTGACCAAGCTGCTAGAAAAGTTTAAGGGATTAAGGGATGATAGAATTATGGAGTCACTAAATAATGGCAAGCATTTGAAGCATTTCCTCAACTGATTTTGGATAATGTACATATTATATAGTATTTTATTGGTTTGTCCTTTTACTTTGGGCCTTATTTGTATAGTTTCTTTTTGTGTTTGTTGTGTGTTCATTTCCAGATCTTCTTGATCTACATTTTTAAAGTCTACCTTGTTTTATTAAGACTTAATGAGTGTTTGCTAAAAATTTCTAAGTATTGACTTCATGACGTAATGGATTAGCACCTAGTCTCATGTTTTAGGGTTCTTTTCACACTCATAAGGGGTATGCATCCCCAAGCAAGAGCTAGTGTTAGTGCCCAAAATTACACTGAAGCAATTGTGCCCTTGTCAAGTGAAAATGCCTAAGTCTAGCCCAAGTCAAGTATCAATGTCTAAGTCATTATCCCAACTATTGTTTCAAAGTGTTATTTTGAAAAGGTCAAGTTCATATTTAAGCAGCTAGGTGATTTAACTTGGTCTTTACTTAGTGTATTTCCTTTAGACACTTTGCATCAGGTATTTCCTTATGTTAATTTAGTATTTACTTGGTACAAATCCCTTAGAGTATTTCAAAAAAGGTGTTGTACAAATTATTTCAAGGCCATATTCTTTAGGGATTTTTATCTTCATAAAAATCTTGAAGGGCTATTTCCTTGTTTTAATTAAATAGTAAGGACTTATTTAATTCAACCCAAGTTATACAAAAATTCCAAAGGGTCATTTTACCTTTGTAAAATCTCTGAAGGGTTATTTCCTTCAAGCATCTTGCCCTTGAAATTTTTCCAAAGGGCACTTTTAGAAGGGTCATTTTGCCTTTGCAAAATCCCTGAATGATCAATTCTTTTGGGTATTTTTCCCTTACAAAATTCCCAAAGGAAACCTTCAAAAAGTCTAAAAGGAACTCTCAAGAGATTTAAAAGATCATTCTAAAAGGTTGAAGGGAAATTCTATAGGGTAAGTGCCCTTGATAAAACTTTTGAAGGGTATGTTCAAAATCCCAAAGGGTACTTTTGACAAAGTTTCTATGGATCATAAGTCCAATTTCCATTAGGAATTTTGCTTGTGCAAAAAGTTTGAAAGAATTGTATTTCTTTAGGAAAAGTGTAAAGTTCAAATTCTTCAAGAAAAATACAAAGTTCAATTTCTATGAGGAAATTATTTTGGAAAAAATGTCCAAAATAATTATCCTAATGAAGACAAAAGAGCTAAGTCTCAATTATTTTGGAAAAAGTGCAAGGGTCCAATTCCTTCAACAAAAGTTTAAAAGACCAATTTCTTCAAGAAAAAATATTTTGGATAAAATGTCTAAAATAATTATTGTGATGAAGGTGAAAATATGAAGGCCAAATTATTTTGGGAATCTTGACCACAAAAAAAATCATATAAATCTCAATTCTTGTGAGAAAAGTGTGAAGTCAAAATCTTTTAAGGAAATTGTCTCAGATATTTTGTCTAAAATAATTGTCTTGACAGAATACACAAAAGGATTATGTAGAGTAATTATGCTAAAGATATAAGAAGTCGAAGACAAAAGTCTCGATCAATTTTTTTTGAAGACCAAAGGGTTGATGAAAGCAATAATGTTGACAAGTAAAGTCCCAAAGAAATTTTCTTGAAGTGCAGGTATGATGATCTCATAGACGTCTTTTGAAGATCACGTAGATGTCAAATTTAAGCCATAAAAAGTATCCATTGGGATAAAACTCTCCAAGATAATCTCACAAGCATCAATTTTAGGTCCTATGAAATAGTCATTTTTTTTCAAATGGAGGAAGATCTAATGATACATATTAACATGGAGCAAGATGATCCGACAGTGTGTAAGCAAAGCTAGATAGTTGAAGATACACAAGAATCCCATGGGGATACCAAGTAGTACATCCTTGGGGCCAAGAATAGGTAATATCCAATGACACCCCACCCCTCAGATCATGATCTGATAGAGTGCATTTGCTCATCCTAGCTAAATCTGATGGTGCACATCCAATGTTGAAAATTTAAGAGCCCTATGAGCAAATGCAAAAATGATAAGTAGATAGTTGCATGCCATAAATTATAAATCAAGCATATCTTGTAAGCTATATGGTTCACATTTACTTAGGAAAGGATTATCCAATGATGTAAGCCAAGATGGACTTTTTAAAGGGCTAAGATTTCACAAAGAAGTGACAATTGTCTAGATTAGAGTCAATAAATAAACTTAGTCACTCTTAGGCCTCAAAAATGCCCAGTTGGATCTGATGTGGCATGTAAAATGTTAGTATGTGATAAGTTTTAGCTTAGAATTTAAAATTGATGGTTCTTTCATGGATGTGGTAATGATTCAAAGTGTAGAAGAATGTCTAATTACCATTCTAGAGTATATTTTATTAATAGATGAGGATCTTTTTTATTTTCATCATAGTTGGAGCTTTCAAATTGTAATCATCACAAGGTAATGGGATTTCCTTAATGTGCACAAAGAAAAGAATTTATATCCATAAGTTTCCATGATTTAAAATTAATTGATAGGAGAGCATTTCTAGATAAGTTGCACATGAGCACAAATTTATTTGGATCTTTAAATGATATTTTTCCCTCCAACTGTGTAGGTGAACGGTCAAGTGCATCTCTAGTTGGTTGCATATGATGAAAAATAGTTGTTCAAGTCTCCACTATGAATTTAACCATCTAGATCATGAATTCACTAGCATATTCAGTCAAAATATCAAAAGTTTGTTGCAAATCTTTATCATTCCTTGCAAAGGTAGTTACAACAATGATTTTTTTCATGCAAGTGGATGAGGATCTTAGGTGTGGTAAAGGGCATATTCTAGCTAAAAATATTTTGTCAGGCTTGAAGTCTTGTTATAATTTTTTTCAAATTATGACCCATAGTTATAGAATTGAGAAGGGTAAAAAATGTATAAATATAAGGCTTACCTTTTATTAAATGGGTTAGTTGGTCATTGTGTTGGTCTATGTCTTCCTTAGTATAGGCTCTTCCACAATTTGGGATCATTATTATGTGCATTTTTGTCTCTTTTAATAAGATGGTTATAGTTATACAATAATTAGTAAGCTCTAAGAGCATGTCTATATGTCTCCCCTATCTAACATGGAGCAAATCTGACAATCTTGTCACCATGGCAACATTTTGAAACACTGATGTGTGTAATATTTTCTTGTAAAGTTAATGAAAGTGGTTATGTTTCTCTACTTTTTTTTATTTTGATGAAGTGCAGTAATATGTCTTGCAAATGATGTTGATCAGATATGTTATTCTATGCTCATTATTGGTTGTCATCTTGGGTTGAGATTTGGATTATAAATCTCTTTGTACATTATATTTGGGAATATATTGTTGAATAACTTATTAGGGCACCCTAGGTTTATGGATTCAATAGAAAAAGGCAAATCACTCTTGGTAGTTCCATTAAGTTGCATTTAAGTTTTCTATATTTTTTTAATAAATGATGTCATGAATGTTGAAAGAATGCCTACTGATTGAAGACCTCGATCACACCACCCTCCCTTTTTTATAAGTATAAACTCATACTACCCTATCCTACCCTATAAATAATACATCAATTACATACTATACATATTATTTTCCTTATAAATGCATAAAATATTTCTTATTTAGAATGTGTTTGTAGTTTGTGCTTTAAATCCTAGAATTGTAGTCTTTTATTTATCCCCTTTGTTATTGAAGATTCTTCAGAATGAATATTACAATCATAATTTCATCTATCTTTAGTTGCTTGTGTATGAATAAGAGTATTTGTGTATTTTATGTGATAACCCTTCATGGGTAAAGTGTGAAAACTTGGTTATGCTCTATTAATATTTATTCCTTGTGCCAAGAATCCCCATGGATATTAAATTACAAAATCCCTCCATGTGAGTAATCTACCCCATAGGTTCTCTCACCTTGGTTTCAGGTAGAGCAAAAATTAGTATAGATCTAACCATACCCTTTGTAGGTTCCTCTCAATCATTTTTTATATTTAGTCTAATCTTGATACCAAACCTTTCCCCACCTACAATAGCATACTACTGGGTTTTCCATCATTGCTTACCATTTTCCTTCAAGTGTGCAAGGTTGAGTGTATAAGGTGTGCAACTGGGGACCAACAGATGGCAATTGGGCCCTAGGCAACATCATTTGGTTAGTGTTGAACATTATATACTCCTATCTGTTAGTACACAAGTAGAACATAAGCCAAAAGAAAGAAGACCAGATGAAATACCCCAAGTTCATCAGCCCCTAAATCATCCAAAAATAATAGAGCATGATTTACCTTTAAAGGAGGTTCATATGAGAGCCCTTGATCCTAATGAGATAGTTAAGGATGCATTAAAGACATTATCCAAGGATTATGATTCAAATTTAGATGAAGATGCAAAGGCTAAGGAAACTAAAGAGGAAAAAGGAAAATAGAAAGTGTTGGACTTGGTTCCTACTGACAATCTAAAGATAAAAGCTGATACATCCATTATCTCAAAGACAAAGAGACACAAAGAGACCTAAAGTGACTATCACTACTCCTTTAATTGAATTCAATATGTTTAATGAAGAGAACATATTGTATGGTCCACCTATTCTTGAGTGGTCCTTGTATGAACCTATATTAGAGAAGCTACCTACTTAGCATTCATGGGCTATTATGAATGCCACTAATATCTCTATGGAGCAAGAAATGAAACCATGGATAGTTGGTTTACAGGATCAAGAGATAAGAATATTGGATACTCTAATCCATTCAACTGACCAATCACAAATAGAGGTCCCGATCCCACATAAGACCCAATCTTTAGTTGGATTCAAGTTTGATCCAAAGACTATTGGCTTGTAAAGAGTGACAGAGAAAAGGATCATGGTAGGAGGTGAAGAAATTATTTATCAAAAGGTGGATCCATTGACTAATTTGACTCAAAAGTAAGGATAGAGGCTTGGTGAGGATCCAATATTTGAAGAAGATGTCTTGGAATTAGCTCAAGTACATTTAGATCAGTTACAAGATACTATCAAATGGCTAAAGAAACAAATGAATAACTTGGAGGAGTAAGTTATTTTGTTTATTCTAGGAAATATGGTCAATGAGTTTGAAACAGACATGCATGATATATTCATCTCCTTGAAGGCAGTAAAGTCCAAGTAGGATATGGTTTAAAAACAAGGTATTTTGGCTTCAGGCCAAGTGATCCAATGATAGGATTCAAGCAACAAGATAAATGAATTGATCAATATTTTGATAGAGGATCAAATTCCTAAATTTAAAATAGTCATCTTGGCACACTTGAATATGGCTATGGCTATATTGATATAAAAGATTAGAGATTTGAATAAATGGTCAAAGGAAATGGGAGATCTTTCTAGTGATCTCAAGCAATTGGAAAATAAGATAATATATATATACTGGGGAACCTAATCAAAGATCCAAATACCATCAGTCCCATCAGCATGATCACATATGAGGAGTTAAATCATAGGGAAAATTTGTTCATGCAAGAAGTGAAGAATCAAAGCCAAGGCAAAATAGGGGTAGATAACAAAAGGATCTTGGTAATGATCTTATTTGCAAAGGAGAAGATAAAAGATGTAAGAAGCATCAAAGAAGCTTTGGACAAAGCTAACAAGGAACTCAAAGGCCAAGAAGATCAAGAAAAGGAACTTTTCATAGAGCCCATCATCAACCTCAAGCTAATTGATGAGCAATGAAGATCCTACAGTAAAGACAAAGGACTACCATAACAAGTACTTCTCAAAGTCAAATTTGTTGACTTAAGAATATTCCTTTTTGTAACAAAACATGTATATATTTTAAAAGAATATCCTTTTTTTGAAAACATGTAAAAACTTGTAAAGTGTATTTCTTATAGGTCAATCCATTTCTAGAGTGTCTATTTATAGAAGATTGTAAAAAGATAGATGTCCATGACACTTATATAATTTTCATTTGATATGACTAACCAACATACCTCCTTCGTATTCTATAAAAGAGGTATTGTCCTTTTTAAAAGGAGGGAATTTTTGAGTAAAAACTATTGTGTAAATTTAGATCAAATTAATGCAAGCAAGAGAATTCTAAAAATATTATCTCATCTTTGTTTGTGTATTTTTCTAACATGGTTGATTCCTCAATTAACTAGTCTAATTTATAGATTCAAATTATTTTCATGGATTCTAGATTTGTCAATTTGTGCTTATGCTAGATTGATTGAAAGATTTTAGATTCAATTCATTTTCCTTAGTCTCTTGTAGATGTGCTTATGAAATTTTCTTGTAGAATTAAATATTTAATTTGAATATGGTTTCTTATTTGTATTGTTGGAGCTATCCTTAGATGTTTGCTTGATAAGTGATAGGATTTGTGATTTAGATATTTCATGTCATATATTGGTTTTAGCGTATGTTTGTATGAAATTTAAGTTCTATCATAATGTCTAAATTGAAGATCAGTAACATATTTCTTATTTTCCCTACCCTTCTTTTCACTCATTTTTTTTATCAACTCAATATAGTTTAGCTTCCATTATAAATATAAATGATAGCTTATACTTTAGACTTTAGGTTTTGATCATAATTCACTCTACTTAGTTTATATTATTTCATCTTTCACAAGCAAGATTTAAGACCAAGGTTGCTCCCAACAACTAGCTCTATTGTCATTTTTGTGAAATAGTTCATTTGCTTTTCTGATAATCCACCAAAGATTTTAGGAAGATCACAACCTATAACTCATGTAATGGATTATTTGAATCCAAAAATGAGAAGTGTTTCTTAAACAATCTATAAACCCTTGTGATACACTTTTAGGCATCAACAACTCTATGGTTAGAGTATCTAGTAAAACATGGACTATTGTTTAAAGGGAGGAAGTTATGTATACCTCAAGGTCCTATGAGAGATAATCTATTGAAATAAGAGCATAGTTGAGATGTAGTTAGTCATCTTGGATATGACAATACTTTGGTGTAGTTGAGTGACAAAAACTATTGGCCATGGATGGGTATGGATGTGAAGAAGTTTATGGAAAAGTATTATTTTTCAACATGCTAATATCAAAAGTTAGAATGCTAGTTTGTATTAGCCATTGCCAATTTTAGATAGACCATGAGATGTATTGAGCATGGATTTTGTTGTTTCTATTCTGATAACACAACAAGGTAATGCTTCTATATGTTTTATTTTAGATATATATTCAAATATGGATCACTTTTCATCATATAATAAGACTAGTGATTGCACTCATATTTTAATTTTTTTTATCTCAACAAATTATCATATTACATGGGTTACTAAGGAGTATTTTATTAAATAGAGATAAAATTTTGTTGGACACTTTTAGAGGATGCTATGGAAGAATTTGGGCATCATATTAGACTTCAATTTAGATTAACACCCTCAAATGGATGTGGTGAATTAGAGTCTTGGTAATCTACTAAGATGTTTGGTTGGTGACAAGACCAAATAGTGCGATCTAATGTTGGCATAGGACGAGTTTACTTACAATGATTTAGTCAACCAAAATACAAGAATATGACCTCTTCAAATATTGTATAGGAGTATCCTTAGAGGCATATGTTAGTTGAGGATTATAGTCAAAATGAACATGACAAGTGCAAAAAGTGAAGACTAAACTCAAGCTATCCATTATGTGCATCAATAATTCAAGAGAATAATTTTAGAGGGTGATATAAAATACAATAAGAATGTTTATATATGAAGGAGAGAACTAAATTTTGAAGTTGATGACTTGGTGTTGGTACATTTGTGCAAGGAGAAGTTTTTGAAAGGTGAGTATAAAAAACTCAAGTAGAACAACATTGGGCATTCTAAGATTTTGAGTAAGTTATCAATTAATGCATATGAGATTGAATTGTTATATGGAGTAGGTATTTCACATATCTTAAATTTGGAATATTTGTACCCATGTGTTGAGGTGAGAAACAAGTGACATGTATTTTTTAGTTGAGGATTGGAGAGATAAATTATCATGATCATCTAAAGAGGAAATAGAAGCCATTATGGACATTTTGATTTTGTAAGAAGACAAGAGGTAATGAGTACTTTGAGTATTTTTTCAAAATGAAATATAGAGTAGCTAAAGACATGAATTGGATGAATGCATCCGAAGTTACAAAACATGGAAAAACTATAGATCCACTCACAATAGGTTCATGAGTGGGAGATCATGATTTTTTCATTGCTATAGGTGTCTTGATGTAGGATTACCTATAGCAGATAGGTTATCTTGCATCACAAAAAAAATGAGTGATGTTTATTTTTAATTAGTTGTTTTATCACCTTGGTTTAAGTTTATTTCATTAGAGTTTGTTTTTCTTGGTTTCCATTTTCAGTCATTCCCTATACTGGTGGATTTTTCTTGTTGTTATCAACTTTCACTTCTAACACCTAGATTAAAAATTTGTTTGGATTCTTCAAAATCTTGTTAAACCAAAATATAATTTGGTCTAAGTATTATAATAGTGCTATTTAGGATTCCATATCATTATTAGGTATTAGATAAATTCATTCTAAATTTGTAGTTGTAATTAGTTTCCTAACTCTTGATTAGGTCTTGACTCTTGACAAAATTTAATTGTTATACTTAATGTTAATCAGGACTTCATATGTCAATTAGGTCTATGTCACTTTCATTTATAGAAAGTAGTGTTTTTGAATTTGATAATGTAAATAACATGGTTTAACAAGGACTAGGAACCATATTTAAAAAAATTAGAATAAAGTAGAAAGCCTCATGGGCTGAAAAACAAAAATAGTAACAATACTAACATTTAACTATCCATGCAAAAGCAAAACAATGGGAAAATAAATAATAAACTATTTTAGAAGGGGGATCCCTCCCTAGGTTATTTTTCATCCTCAATCACCTTATCCTATGCACCTTGTTTTATCTTTGAAACTATGTCCCTAGTTCTTCTTTTGGGCCATTTTGCATCCTCCCTAGGTAGGATCATTCTAGGTCTCTTTTGCACTTGTTCCTTTGTCATGATATTCTTGGTGGGGATTATAAGGGGGATCTTTGGTGAATATGTCTCCACCAATAAAATGCATTACTTTTGGGGGTGTCCTTTCTACCTTAATATTATGAGTGAAGGATTGGATCATTTTAGCAACCTCTTTGTTCAAGGAATTCCAAACTTGTATAAGGCCTACTAGACACATTATGGCCTCATGAAGCTTATTATAAAACTTTTCCATCTACTCTTTATTAGTTTTGATCTCATATTTTAGGGGGTTATTTCCTTTCCCTACCACTTCCCCCAAGATTCCTTCACCTAGAAAGAGCGGTTTAGGTTTGAGAACAAATATTTTTATGGGAAGGTCTTCAATTGAGGTTTTGGAAATAGGGCTAGAATAGGAAATACTAGTTATTAAGTGATGGGACCCTGAGGTAGGGTATTATTTAGGGGATTCCTCCTTAGTATAGGACCCCTATATTCAAACTTCCTTACTATGAAGGGTCTCATCATGTTTTACTAGTAATAATATAATACTCTAGTACAGGATGGGATTCATTTCATTGATTTGGTACATGAGAGCAGTGTTCTCCAAGGATTTGAGGAGATAATATAGGAGGCTAATTTTAAAACCTTGAAAATGATTTAGTAGGAGAAAATAATGGGAAAATATTATGGTGTACTTACCTTCAAGCATCATATACCTCATTATTTACATGCATACATCAGGATATTGGTGCAAAAGGTCTGAGTGAGAAAACCCCTTTTTGTCTATCTTGATGAATTCATTAGTGCAAAAAAAACCTCTATAGAATATCCTATTTGTTAGATTAGTTTTTATAAGAATTTTTTCCTTCACATGACATCCCTATGGATTTTCCAATCAGCTCTTCCATTATCAAGATTTTGACTCTTCTTAACTCTATGGCCCTTTTATTCCATACCATAATGAATTATTTTGCTAAACCCAAATCATGTTCAATTACCCTTAGCATAAATTCTATGAAACCTCCTCTACCAACATTATTCTAAACCTTCATTCTTCTAAATTCCAAGTAGGAATTTAATTCAAGATGGTGTTTTTGATCAAGTTGAGGACTTTATTTATCTCAAGATTGAATTTATTTAATATCCAATCAAATAAACTTGAGCTAAACAAAGTCCTCAACTTTCATACATAGCAAGCATCAGCTAGGGATAATGAGTCTTATTTTTACCAAGTTGTCCAGAGTAGGAACTTATCTTGACCCGTTAGATAAAAAAATAAATTTACGTTAGGATTTAGGTGTTTTATCCATAATTATTTCTATTAGCCCCTAAATCTTTCTATGTATAGGATCCTTACCAATATAGTAAACACTTTGGTGTGAGGCAATCACTTGGTATGATTTTTATTTTGTCATTTTGTGGTTCCAACTGGCAAGAAGCTAACCAAATCCCTTCTGACTCAATAATCATCAAGAAACAAGCACATGGGATAATCAAAACATGATGGAAGTATGTTAGTTAATCTAATGGAATGATTGCATCTAGCACTAGCTCAGCACCTAACTTACTCCTTTCACCTTGACACTAAGATATCCCTAAGTGATATAAAATTTGAGTTGAATCTTGTTATCGAGGGAGTCAATTTGGATTAGTGAATCTATGCAAGATTATTTTTCTATGTTATATTTTCTTTTAGGTATATTTAATTATGGACACCTTGAAGGCTCCTTGTTGTAATGCCCAAGGTCACTTGTGATCCTTTAGGCCTTAGCAGCTTTAAGATGAGCATTTGCTTAATTTATATTGATATATATACTATGTATTTGAAATTTGTTTAATGATAAATGGCTTTGTGTAATGTTTACAATAGTTTTAAGGCTTAACTTTATATTATGAATGCTAAGTTCCAGTGAGCTTTCAACCTAGCCCATTCATGGCATTCTTGTAGCTCATGGTGACATCAACACCCTATATTAGGAATGCTCTAACTACAAGAAAGACCCTATGTCTTATAATGATACCTACACTAGAGCATGATCCTAATCCTAAGTCCTTAATCTAAGTAACCCATTTAACCCTCCAAGTACTTAAATGATGCTAAGAGAAGGAAGCCAGAGGCTTTCACCTATGAAGCTATAAAACCACATCATATAGGCTTGTGCCTAATAGATAATTTATTCCCCCTAGAATGTCTTGCACCCATGAAATTACCATCATCATTGTAATAACCATAGTTTGTGGAAGATAGAGTTATGCCATGGCATAATTAACCTAATACAGGCCCCAGTCCCTTCTTTGATGCACTTCGAGTGAGAACATAAGGCAATATGATGACCTTCCCCTTTAAGTTAGTAAATAAGGAGAGTTTGTGTTAGTAGCAAAGATAAAATCCCCCCAAAATAAGTAGGGAGAAACCCTGGAGGAAATACAAGAGTGCATCTAATTGAAGATTGCCTCTAGTGATGAATCTACCACCTCTATGCTAAATAAGAATCACATGACCTTAATGCCATAAATTGCATCACTGAAGAAAGGGGATAATAAAAGGAATTTTAAAGTGCCAATTACAATGCCCATAATAAATTTTGCATAAATAGAAGAGCAAGAGGTACATGAGGAAGTAGAAATGCAAAAGGTGCAAGAAGAGATGGAGAAAATGGAAGAGGGTGAAGAAGGGATGAGAGTTTACATCATCCAACAAGTATTAGTAAAAGAAGAGCCCAATGTTATTGAAATTTAAGAGGCTCTCTAAGGTGGCACTACCACCATGATTAGATAAGCAAAGAAGCCTATGCCCACATCATATAACAAACTAGCTACATGAACTCTTCAAATTGAAGAGGAGAAGAGAAGTGCATGGAATAGTAGCAGAAGAAGATCCCAGTGTTATTTAAATTTAAGAGGCTCTCTAATTTGGAACTACCACCATGCTTGGAGGAGAAAAGAGGCATGTGCCCACATCATCTCACAAACTAGATACATAGACTCCTCAAATTTAAGAGGAGAATCAAAGTGCATGGAGGAATATGGGCCATAGTGAAGCAAAGATAAAAATGGCACTAGCTTTAGAAATGAAAAGGGATGACATGAAGGTAAAGGGCATGACACTAGAGGAAAATTTGAAAGTAGAGGTCAAGGAGATAAAGGCCAAGGAGGAAAATATAATTATAATAATGAAGAGGAAGGTGGAGATAAATAAGTCATAGCAAGAAAGGGCTAGGAGAGAGATGGAAGAAAAGAGGGTTATCATAAGCATAGAACCCATAAGGTAAAAAGTGGAAGAGGAACATAGAATTCCCAATATCATAGTGGAAGAAGATCCACAATAATCACTCCCAAGTAATGAGGGGGCTCTTGGAGATAAATAAGGTGATATTGCTTGCTTGGAAGAATAAACAGAGGTCACAGTAGAGACCCAATAGATATAGAAGGGTGAAGTTAGCACTGATGAAGAATAAAAAGAGAATAAAGTGGACAAGTCCAAAGAAATCCTATAGGAAAAAGGAGAGACCCTAGAGGAGGGTGATAGATAAATCACTAGTATTGAAGAGGAAGAAGAAAAAGAGCTTGCCATCATTGAAGAAGAGGGCACTGAGCTGAGCCTATGAGAGAAGGTGTAGAAGGGTTTCACTCATGAGGATTATTATATAATGGAATGCATGCCCTCTAGAGTTACCATGATAAGGATGCATTAGAAACTATCCTTTACCTTTGACATTTATATGGATGAGCCTCATTTTGAGGTACCATAGAAGGCAATACTAAGTGCATATCAACCAAAGGAAGGGCATGACTCCCTTCTTATCAACCCCCATGTAATGAAACTAGTAAGGCCAACCAAAGCCCTCATTTGAATGACCTCCAAGGTAGCATGAAATAACATAATTAATGATGTTAGAGCCTCAAGTTAGAATAATATTTCACTATATGTAGAAGAGGAGATCAAGGACATGAAATTCAAGTTATAAAAATTGGTCAAGCATGTAGAGGAACTCAAGCCATCCCTCTTGGATGACATTGACACTTCAATTTTTTGAAAACTTGATAAGGTGTGTGTGATAATGGAGTATATGATCCATAGATTAAATGTATAATTAACTATATAAGAAGAGGAGAGCCCTTACACCACCACAAAGCAAGATATTTCCACAAAGCTTGAAGAGGAGGAAGACCTCTTCACAAATATTGAAGAGGGCACAAAAGTGACTGACACGATCTTTTAAAACTTATCCACCTAGATGTTATTCATCAATTCATACCTCAAAAAGTCAAAAATGGATAAGGATGCATTGATGTTATAGGCATACACTATGAGCAAGTCTAAGTGTGCATAGATCATGGTGTAGGTAAATATTTTGATCACCCAAATCAAGACCCAAGAGCAGATCCTAGAAGAGTTCTTTCATGCCTTGAAAATAAAGGCCTATGAATAAAGAGTGATCTTAGAAAAAGGCATAACAAATTCAAAGGAAAGGCTAGAGGCCTTTATGAAAGAGTTGGAAAAAATTAACATGATCACCCTTAACACCACCTCCACAAAGATAGATGGTGCCATAGAAGAAATCAAGCTCATGATCCAAGGCTTTGAGGACTTCATATTAGAATTAAAGGATCATGCACCCAAGTTTTGCATGCCAAAATCACTATAATAATACTTTGAGGGTGGACTAAAATTTTTTTATAAGGTAATTTTGGGCCCCAAATCTATCTAATTATAGGATCTATGCCAACATAGTAGACACTTGGGTATGAGGCAATCACTTGGTATGATTATTATTTTTTCATCTTGTGGCACCGATTGGTAGGTAGATAACCAACTCCGTTATAGCTCAAACATTATCAAGAAGTGGGTGCATCAAATAATCATAACATGATGAAACTAGAGTAATTGGGCTATTATAATGATTAAATCAAATGCTATTTTAGCACCCGAGATACTTCTTTTACGCTATTACTAAGATATCCTTAAGTGTTATAAAGCTGAGTTGAATCCTATTAGTGAGGGGGACAAGTTGGATTAGTGAAGCTCTATATTATTATTTATGTATTTTGTATTTTCTTTTATCTAGGTTTGAGTATGGGCTCCTCAAAGGCTCCTCATTGTATTACCCAAGCTCGCATGTGAGGCTTAGCAACTTTAAAATGAGTATTTTCTCAATTTCTATATATATATATATATATATACACACACACACACAATGTATTTGAGCTTCATTTAATGATAAATGGCTTTACATAATGTTTATAGTAGTTATAAGGTTTAACTTTATATTATGAATGCTAAGTTCTTTTGAGATTTTGACCTAGCTCATTCATGGCATTCCTATATCTCATGATAACATCGGTAACCTATATAGGTAATGCTCTAAGTATAGGAAAGACCCCATGCCTTGCAATGATACATGTGCCAAAGCATGATCCTAAGCCTAAGTCCTTCATCTAAGTACCCCATTAAACCCTCCAACTTCTTGAATGATGCTACACCAAGAAAGCTAAAGGCTTTCACCCATGAAGCTATAAAACCACATCATATAGGCTTATGCCTAGCAGATAGTTGGTTCCCCCCCAGAACATCTTGTGCCCATAAACTTACCATTGCCATTATAATAACCATATTCCCTAGAAAATATAGTTGTACCATGGCACAACTAGCCCAACATGGGCCCTGGTCTCTTCTCTTTTATTCTTTGGGTGAGTAGATAAGGCTTTCACCTATGTGAAGTGATGCCATTGTAGTTGAGTGATAAATGTTGAGTGTTATAGGATTATTCAAGGCTTGCATCAAGTTGTAACAAATCTAGATCTAACTTGGATAACTAGATAAGCACCTAATAAGGTTGATGACTTAAGACCCCAACTTTTCTACAACACTTTCTAATTATTATATTCATCCTCTTGATTCATAATAGTGGTGTGTGCTAAGGAGACTAAGTCCTTTCCACTACCTTCAACTACCCACAAAAAATGATCTTCCTTAAGGAACATGGGGATGTGAAACTATCTAATAAAATAATTGAGATTCTAAATCAACTACACTTCTTCAGTAGTGCATCCTTCGATGGGGTGGACTTTCCAACTCTTTGAACCCTCATTCATGTCCTAATAGGTTTTTACTTTGAAACCCCATCTTTTCTTAAATCCCACACATAAGTGAGCCCAAATACATTATGAAGAGGGGGTGGTGGACATCCAAGCATCCTCCCAGAAGTCTATTTTCTCCCTATCTCTAATTTTCCATTTAATTCCTTTTCAAATGTAGGTCCTTATAGTTGATAATGGCTTTCTAGAATACAACTTTAAACTACAAAAACAATATACTATCATCAGAAACATGACCTATAGATCATACACATAGTCTTTAATCTCCTCTACTCATCAACCCAAAAACCATGCACTCTCAATTTCCTCTCCTTTATTTTTCTCTCCAACTCTCTCACATACAAGTCTCTCTCAAACCTCTCCCAAGTCTCTCACTTACAAATCTAGAAATCACCATCTTTGATTTCACTTGTTATAGAGCATACTTGATAATTAACACCTTGGTCAGCCATTAAGCATGCCTTATCCCTTAACTCATCTCTCACACATACATATATCTCAATACAAACTTCATAGGTCACCCATAGCACCCATGGGTCACCCTTAAGTAGCTACACCTCTTAATAAGGCCCTTATAGCCCTTATAGTTCTCATGAAGACCTATTCACCCATTTATCACTTTATAAAGCAAATAAATAAACATAATACCACTTACCAATACATATTTCCACTCCTTATTTCCCCTAAGACATCCTCAAATGATCATAGTCACTCATGCTCACCTCTGCATATGCTCAAACAACTCAATCACTGACTTGGTGCACAAGAACACTATGAATGAAAATAATTTCAAATTATTAACTTTTTTTCATTCATAATAATGATTTATCACACCTATAAAAACCATATAAATTATCCCCATCAAGTATAAATAACTTCCAAAAGGCTAATTCATCATGAGACATTGAAACAACATCAAAATAAGCTCAATTACCCTTCTTAGGTTACTTATATAACATGCATAAACACACAATCAAATTTGAAGCTCAATATATTTGTATGTATATAAATATAGACCTTAAAATTCATATTTATATATATACCTTGGAATCCTATATAACTTTTCTTTTTACACCATGAGCAAATTCTACATAGATCGAAAGATATGGCACAAAAACTAGACACTAGTATTTTCCTTTGCAATATTCAAATATTCAAATTCAAACAGTCATAGTTAAACTTAAAACACTAAGTTTGCATCTCATGTCCTCACTAATTATATAAATTATACACCATTAATATTTTTCAAATTTTAATGCATAGGAACTAATGATCAAATGTTAAACCATAGTCACTTTGACCTCATCATATGCAATCTTAAAACTTTAACTCAATGTGCTCCATCGATCTATGTGGATCAGTTAGGTCTTTATCATGAAACATACACCATTAAATAAATGTGTATGAACACCTACTCATTATTAGATCCTTATCATGTACCTTTTCTTAGTCATTAAAAAATGTGCACTTCTTACCATCTTGTTGCTTCCTAAGATCTTGAAACACACACACTCCATTGATCTTCTGTAAGATGCTCGATCTTTATCTTTGTTAAATAGTTGTCACATTGACCCATTTGAATTTATACACAACATTGGGTCTATAAGTACCAAATCCCATGAACCGTTGGATCTCCACTAGGTCTCGATCTTTAACATCATGTAATTGACTATGGGGATCAACTGCAATATGCTTGAAAAGCCTACTTCAGACCTCACTAAATTTTTTTGTGCTTAGACACATGATCTATATTTTGGACCACATTATCACCTTTCAAAGAATAATCCATCCATATAAAAACATAATCTTGTAACCCAAACATGTGTGAGATATAATGCCATTAAAATTCTTTCTTAAAAACTTCTATCATAGAGCCAACTATTTCAAAAACCTACCTAAAAGTCCAACTTTATCCATGGATATATTTTCACACACTTCATTTCATGATCTAAAATTTATCAAAAATAAACTAGGCTCAAAATTAAACAACCCCATATGATCACCTTCTCTTTAAATATCCACATGTATGATATATAACTTCATCAATATGCTTACTTGGCTCTTCTTACCACTTTGCAAATTTGGCTAAGTATGAGAAAACATTGTCAAAATACTTGGGAGCCCAATATTGCACCCACATATCTTTGACTATGCTTAGGTGCATGACCTAATATTTATCACATAGTAACTAGGTACAAATTTTATCACAAACATATGACCAAATCACCTTAACTCATCGACATGTGGCAAAGGTGATGTCAGTAAACTACCTTCTCAAATTTTTTGCCACTAAACCCAAATTATCTAAATGAAAACTATAGACTACCAAATGAATTCCAATTATGTGTTAGGTTGTGGAGATAAAAGCTTCACTATTACAGACATGGAGGAGGTTGTTGAGAGTTTGCTAAGTTCCAGGGAAATTGACGTCATTCTGATCAGCCGACGTCGGTCATATACAGTGGGAAAGGCAACTGACATCGGTCAGGTATCGGTCGACATCAGTCATCTCCAGCCTAATAGAGACTGATGTTGGTCGCCTGTGCGGTTTTGGAACTGTCAGTTGTATGAACATTTTGTTAACGAACTGAGTGTTTGCATGTTAAGAGCCAATTTTAGACTTGAAGCTGCGGATCTAATTATTGTAATTGGATGTCTAATTATTGTTTGCATGAGATCTATTTAAGAGACTCATAGGTTGTATTGTAAGTTGTTCTAGTTTGAGTTGAGCAAAGTTAGCTCCTTCTGTGTGTGAAGTGAGCAAGGGTGTTCCTCCTAGTTCCACAGCAGTGCTAAGTGTGGGTGCTGGTTTTGGAGAATCAGAAGGGTTCTTTAGGTGTGTAGGATCTTGGTCGGCAGGTGTGCAAGGCCACGTTTGGAGATCTACATGGGTAAGTAAGATCACTGATCTGCAAGTGTATGTGTGTGCATGATCCAATTTTGTAGGTGTGTAGAACTAGATTGATTTGTAGGTGTGCAAGATCAGGGAGGATAGCAACACAACAGGGAGCAAGATTAGGTGGGATCTACTTGGAGTATAGTGTGTACTCAGAAAGAAAGCAAAGAGGAAGGCAAGGAAGATCCTTCCATAAGTAAGATCATTTGATTTTCAGGTTGTTTTAAGTTCAGGGGAGATCTACTTGAAGTAAGATTGTGTACTTGGAGTGCGTGGAGCACTTTTGGAGTGTATGGAGCACTAGTGTACTGGCAGTAGTGGATACTGACTGGTTGGAGGTGAACACCAACTCTGTGTTTGAGTTGTGTGTTGGGACCATAAGAGAGAAAGCTTTGAGGAAAGAATTACTGTACACTTGAGGTGTGGGAAGCCTCTGAGAGGTGTGGAGAAGAAGTGGCATCTTCTTTATTGTATTCTTTTTTGGATGAGTATTAATACAAGTTATGTATTGTCTCTCATATTCTGTGTTGTTTTTGGTTTCTAGTTACTTGTTACTTATGGTTAATTCTGCATCTTAAGTTGCTTATATGTGGTAATCAATGGTGCTTCCACGGGTTCCTAACATCATGCACACAAGATCTCAAAGAATGGATAACATATTAGAGACCTTTTTCACATTATCCAGTCACCATACTCATTATTGAACATCTATAAACATGCCAAAACTAAAGATCAACCAAGTCTCCTTTAAACGCACTAGGACAAGCACATTGCACACTTTGTCATTGTTACTTAGGCTATCAAATAAATTCATCCACTCACCAAGACACCTCCATGACATCACTAAAAACTCTTAATCTCCCCCTTTGTCATTGATGTCAACAAACATCACATATAACAATATACAGCTCATCTTCTTTCTCTTCAAGCATTCCCATAACAAGAACTTTCTTACACTGTGAAACAATGAAAAATTGGACACCAACTGATATTGAGGACCTAAAAAGACCATAAATAGGTATCATCTTATAAAGATGATACAAATTCCCCCTTACTTTAAGCCTACATTTTTTTGCCTTGACAAACTTCCTCTTACTCGATACCAACACTCTTTTTCACAAGCACATCAACTAATGAAGATAGAACACATAAAAATACTAAAATATGATGTAACTCACCAAGAAACATCTAAGAGGGACTCCTAATAAATTTGATCCATTTCATCATTTGAGAATCTTCAGATCTCCACACACCATGAAGAACCCCCACATAAGATTACTAGCCTTCTCTCTTAAGATGCTTCCATGACCACTAACAAAGCATCATACCACTCATCAATCAGGAAGAATGTTCTAAACCAAATTGAGAACTCACCTTGAATCATTCATGATTTTCTCTTTTTGGAGAAACTAAACAAAATCACTCTTCTTCTCACTAGGCCTATTTAGTCATGTTGTATCCCTACCTAAAACTTGTAAAGCCCACAAATTTTAGTAGACACATTCCAGACCATAAAATTCATATCTATAGAACTCTTATATGCCCCCTCAAGCACACAAATTTTCATCACCAGGCTTATCTTCTATAGCATACTTCATAAACTTACTAGCCAATCAGCCCTCCATATTTACATAAAAAAGAATAACTTGAGAACCACAAACCTTCAAATATCTGTGAAGCTTGATTTAATAACCCATTTGACCTATTCAACCTAATAAGAAGCCTCAAACCTCAAATCATAAGGTAAACCACTTTTAGAGTAGAGCCCAAAACCCTAGAATCTCAAAATAAACAAAGCCAACAAACTTACTTCTTGTCAACGCACACCTCTGACACTTCTTGCACACCTAGAGACACCTATCACACACTTCTAGACCAATATTTGAGCTTCCACACCATTGGGAACATAGACTTCCTATAACCCATTTTAGGCCTGCTTGCCCTTAAGCTAAAAATTGAGAAAATTAAGAGCACTCAAAAATCTTCAATTTGCCTTCAACATACCTTTAGACCACAAAATCATATGGATAACAATAAAAATAAGTGTGTATGTTATGTCCCTAACCTATCACATGTATTAAGATAGGAATAGCTAACTTATGGCTTACTTATCCCTCTTTGAAGCTATATCACATTTCTCTATGCATTCCTTTGGTTAGTAGGTCAGCCTATGGAGTAACCATGGCCTAGATAGACTATATATAGGAGGTAGTGGGTAATTGTTTATCATCATATTGTGAATTTTGCTCTTATTGAAACTTGTGGAGGTTTCCCCCTCAGAGTGGCTTGTCTATTATCATATATTTTGATATATTTTAGTCATATTTGGATCTATTTCTACTATTCAACTTTATTACTAAAGTAATTTCATTACAAGTGGTATCAGAGCTACGATTTGGGCAATCTTATGGGTGAAACCCTGATTTTTTAAATTTGGATATATCTAAAAAAAGGTTATGAATTTCTCTAAAATATTTTTACTAGAGGTGAGAAATCATTAAATTAAGCTTCGATTAAAATTTTAAATCAGTTGGATCTATTTTACAAAATTTATATCCATTTTAGGTTTTTTCATAAAATTAATCTATAGTGCACAATTCAAAGAATTTTTCTAAGTTATTTACATTTTTGGAAATCCTAGAAAAATTTAGCTAGGGTATGTTCTTAGTATTTTTTTTATTTGAGGCCAACATAAGTACAAAATCACTTAGTCAAAGTTGGGTCAAAATTATCAATTAGGGTCGACATTATAAAGCCCTTTTATGGCAGGTCCACAAACTCAGGGCCAAGGAAAGGGTGATAAAACTCTAGGTAAAAATCCTAACAAGGAATAGATGGAGTTAGAAGGGGGATGTAATAGATACTTTATACCAGGGTTCTCTGACATAGATCATAAAGTGAGCCAGCTTGACTATAGTGTGCAAGGCATTCAAAGTGAGGTGCAAAGCATACAATCTAATATGAAATCCATACAAGTTAGTTTGGTAGATATCATGATGGCTTTGAAAAATAATAATTCAAATCATTTATCTATCATTATTACACAACCCCACTAGGGTAGTTCTCCCAAATAGTCTACTTCGAATCCAACTACATTGTCACAGAGGAACCTGTTACCAAAGGTAGATATGCACAAATTTGATGGAAAAGATCCACTCAATTTAATCAACCAAATGGAGAATTTTTTATATCTACATAAGATCCCAGGTGGATAGAAGGTTACCATGGCATCCTTTTATCTTGAACCTAATCAATTCATTTGTTATCGATGGTTGTTTGCTCAAAAGAAAAAGATGACTCTCAGTGTCACCTAGTCAATTTTTACAAAGGAGCTACAATTACACTATGGAAATAATGTGACAGAGAATTAATTCATCCAAATGGTAAAATTGTGATAGATTATCTCTATTAAGGATTATATTCATCATTTTTAGAACCTCTCCTTACATGTGGAAACAATTTCTGAGGAGAACTTGAGTGACCTATTTTTGGGTGGACTCAAGGACCACATTCAACATGAGGTACACATGTTTAATCCACTTAAGATTTTTGATTCTATTATCATGACACATAGAGCTGAGGAAAAATTCATATCCAACAAGAAGCATCCATTCACTCACTTCAAAGATCATAGCATATCGACACCAACATTTCCTCTACCTACTAGATTGACCCCTCAGCAAATTGAAGAGAAGCGTGCAAAAGGATTATGTTTTAGTTGTGACAGCAAGTGGAGCCAAGGACATAGATGTGTTAAGAAGAAGTTATTCTACATTGAGGAATCCAATGAAGATGAAGAAGAAGATGATGCCTCTAATGATGATGAGGAAAAGATAGAGGAGGTGCCTGAAGATTCCTAACCTACAATCTCTTGTTATGCACTTGCAGGTATTAGCACTCAACAAACTCTTAAGGTGGTGGGTTTCCTCAAGAAATAAAAGGTGAAAGTGTTTATTAATTCAGGTAGCACACATAACTTCATCAACCATAAGCTGGCCACTTGATTGAACTGTTTCATCTACCCAACACCAGAATTTCAAGTCATGATTGTAGATGGTGGCACAATTAATTGTTTAGGTAAATGCCATAGTATTAAGCTCACTATGGGTGAGTACAATATCGATTCTCCTATGTTTTCTATTCCCATGGGTAGCATAGAAATTTTTTTGGGAGTCAAATGGATCACAACCTTGGGTACCATTGAGATGAACTTCTAAGAACTATTCATGTGCTTTCATTCTGAAGGTAGAAAAATTGAACTACATGGATTACAGGGAAAATCTCCATAATTGATTAGTTCACATCAGATGACCAAGATGCTAAAAAAGGGAGTAGAGGGAATTATTGCATCATTATGTTCCATAAAAGTTCAACCCCATAGAATCTACACATCTTGATCTACAAATTATTCTTGATGACCACCCATCTATTTTTGGGGCCATGCTAAAAGGACTACCACCAAATAGAGAACATGATCATGCCATTCAACTACTTCCTAGGAGTCAACCACCAAATATCAAACCATATATATATATATCCATATGTACAAAAGAATGAAATTGAAAATATGGTCCATGAGATGTTGGAGGTAGGGATTATCAAGCATAGCCAAAGTGCATATTCATCACCAGTGGTCATGGTGTAGAAGAAGGATGACACATGGAGGATGTGCCCAAATTATAGGGAACTCAACAAGTACACCATCAAAGATAGGTTTCATATTCTAGTAATTGATTCTTTACTTGATGAGTTGCATGTTGCTAATTATTTCACAAAATTGGATCGTTGCTCAGGGTACCATCAAATTAGAATCAAGGATAAAGATGTTCATAAACCTACTTTTAGAATGCATGAGGGCCATTATGAGTTTTTGGTAATGCCCTTTGGTCTTACAAATACATCATCTACTTTTTAGAGCTTGATGAACACTATTTTTAGGCCTTTTCTAAGGAAGTTTGTGCTGGTTTTCTTTGATGACATATTGATTTATAGTCAACATGGGAAGCACATCTACAACATGTGAAAAAGGTGTTGATAGTTTTGGAGAAGCATTAGCCTTATTTTAAGCCATCCAAATGTGCTTTTGGAGTACAAGAGGTAGAGTACCTAGGTCACATTATTTCCCATGAAGGTGTCAAACTTGATCCCCAGAAGATCAAAGCTATGATGGAATGGTCCATGCCAAAAAATCTCAAAAACCTCTAAGGGTTATTAGGACTAACAAGTTACTACCAAAGATTTGTGAAAGGTTATGGCAACATAGTGGATCCACTCACTACATTGCTAAAGAAGGATGTCTTCCATTAGAATGATGCCTCCACTAAAGCATTTTAGAAACTAAAAGTAGTTATGTGCAACACTCCAATTTTGGCTACTCTAGACTTCTCAAAGACATTCACTATTGAATGTGATGCTTATGGATCTAGGTTGGAGTAGTACTAATGTAGGAAGGAAGACCCATTGCATTTGAGATTCATCAATTCAAAGGTAAGAATCTATAAAAACCTATTTATGAGAAAGAAATGATGGCTATTATTCATCCAGTTAAATAATGGAGGCCCTATCTAATGGGTAGATACTTTAAGGTCAAAATGGATCATGATAGTCTCAAATAATTTTTGGAGCAAAGATTATCATCTAAGGAACAACAAAAGTGGGTAACCAAAATGTTGGGTTATGATTTTGAAACCATCTATAAGAAGGGTAAAGATAATGTAGTAGCAAATGCACTATCCAGATGGGATACATCCATAGAAGCATTAATTTGTGTAATGTCCATGTTGCAAGTAGATTGGGTGGATGAAGCCAGGTTAGAATGGAAGCAAGACAAGGATACACAGATTCTAATTCATAATCTCCAACAAGGTACTTTAGCCTTTAAAAAATTTGAATGGAAAGGTAATGTCCTACGGTATAAGGGTAGGTTATACTTGTACAAAGATTAAGATCTTAAGCATAAGATGCATCTCCAATAGTGGGACACTCAGGGTTCTTGAAAACTTATCACAGAATTAAGAAAGAATTATTTTTGGAAGGACTAAAGGGGTATGTACAAAATTTTATGGTAGAATGCTTGATATGACAATAGAATAAAGGTGAGACAATTAAGACCCCAGGTCTATTACAACCGTTAGTAATTCCTAGTCAAAGGTGGGAGGAGGTTTCCATGGATTTCATCATATGGTTGCCTTGTTATGAAGGTAAGAATGTTATCTTGGTCAATGTGGATAGGCTTACAAAATATGCCCATTTTTTTTCTCTCTCACACCCATTTTCAGCAAGTACAGTAGCATCTATTTTTCTGAAGGTAGTTCTAAAATTACATAGAACCCTAAAAATAATTGTAAGTGATCATGATCCTATTTTCACTAGTAATTTCTAGACTGAACTATTTTCCTATTTAGGTACTTAGCTAGCTCATAGCTCATCTTACCACCCCCAATCTGACAAACAAATAGAAGTGGTTAACAAATGTTTAGAGGGGTATCTCCATTATTTTGTATCAAATAAATAAGAATGTTAGGTTAAATGGATACCACTTAAAGAATGGTGGTATAACACATCTTTCCATACCTCTTCTAAAATGTCTCCATTTATAGCACTAAATGGTTATCATCCACCTTCCATCACTTCTTCATTAAAGGTGCAAACCAAGGTTCAAGATGTGGAGGAGCACATTCAGCATCGATAAGAGGTTTTAGATCATTTGAGAGAGAATTTGGCCTTGACACAAAATAGGATGAAGTAACAAGTAGATCAACACCATAGTGAGCAAAATTTTGAGGTGGGTGACTGGGTATTTTTAATTTTTTAGCATTATAAGTAGATGTCCTTAAAGTAATAGAAAAAGGACTATAAACTTGCTCCTAAGTATTATGGCCCTTATCAAGTTCTACAAAAAATTGGAAGTGTGGCTTACAAGCTCTAGTTACCTTATTCATCTCACATACACCCAGTATTTCATGTTTCCTATTTGAAGAAGGTCATTGGACAAAAAGTTTCAACCCAGATAGAGCTCCCAGAACTATATGAAGAAGGATTAGTCATTTTGGAACCAGAGAAGATCCTCCAAACACGTACTAAGAAGTTGAGAACTAGAAATATTAGGGAACATTTGATCAAGTGGAAGAACTTGAGTAGTGAATATGTAACTTGGGGAGGTGAAGATTTCCTGCAAAAACATCTAGAGTTGTTTAATGTTGAGGACACCATTGGTTTAAAGGGGAAGGGCATGTTATGCCCCTAACCTATCACATGTATTAGGATAGGAATAGCTGACTTATGGCTTTCTTATCCCTCTTTGATGCTATATCACCTTTCTCTATACATTCATTTGGTTAGTAGGTTGGCCTATGGAGTAACCATGGTCTAGATATACTATATATAGTAGGTAGTGGGTAATTATTTATCATCATATTTTGAATTCTGCTCTTATTGAAACTTGTGGAGGTTTCCCCTTCAAAGTGGATTGTCTATTATCATATATTATAATATATTTAAGTCAGTTGGATCTATTTCTACTATTCTACTTTATTGTTGAAGTAATTTCATTACAGTGTGGACCTTTCTAAGCATAAAACTATTCTTGACATTTGCATCAAACTCATTAGGCCACCTAGAACCCCTCATTCTAACTCTATAGTATAGCTCCTTCATAGACCAATGCAACAAAACTTATGAAGTTGTTGTTCCCCTTAACTAAAGACCTTTTGAGATCAACACAAGCCTATGTAAAAATTGGAATTATGATATTAATAACATAAACATACTTCTTCACTAAAATAAGTCTCTTAAGAAGCATAGACAAAGACCTTCTCTACACCATAATGCTTTACCATGGTGTGAAACTAAGATTTGCCCATAACTCCTCATATTCCTTCTCCTCATTGGTCATTTGATACTTATAATTTTTCTTCTTCTTCTTAGATTAAGATAAACAACTTCCTAAGCCATTACAACATTCTCTTTTTCTTCTATGATTGGATTGATAATACATGGAGACAACATAGATTAATGACATACCTTTTCATATATAGAATATTCCTTCATCTTAGAACCTCATCACTAGGTATAGATAATTAATATTTTTTGCATGAAGCTTTCTCAACAATAATAGGATGTTCACTTGGATCCATACTTACCTCAAAACTAGCCTCAATTAGAACCTTGGTCTTCTCCTTGAGCTTAGTCTCTTCATTCTCAACATGAGTAGACAATGAGACCTCTTGGGACTCTTTAACTTTATAAACATTCTCCACCATAGCAAACAAATTACTTGGACCTATAGACTCATCATAATTCCTACTTACCACCTTTGGTCTCTATGAGTTTACTTATCTTCTACCTTACACTCTAGGAGCCTGATAAAATCTATTCTGATTTAATGTCTTTTGCTTGCAAAATCTAGTAATGTGACCTCTTTGTTCATAGTTTTAGTAAATCATACTCTTTGATGTAAAATCAGCTTGTCTTACGTTATTCAAATAAAAACCATCAATGTGTCTAATGTCATGACAACTGAAACAAACTACTCTTTTTGAAGAAGACTTACCTTATCTTTCCTTATTTGGACAATGCTTAGAAAATTTTCCTTCATTAAGACAATTGAAGCACTTAACCTTTCTTACTCCTTTTGACTAATGACCCCCATCATAGTCCCATACAAATTCAATTTTAATAGGTTTCCTACATTCTCTAACTCTATGCCCAAACTAATTACAAGTATAGTAATAAACATTGAAATTTTCATACCTCATGGCATTTATTTGTCTAATATGATTTGTCTTTAATATATTTGTACCATCATTCCTTATCTGATGATTTGTCTTCAAAGTTTGATTATCTTGGTTCACATTAGTCTTTATCTTGTCTTAAGTTACATTCTTTTGTTCTTCTTCATATCCAAGACTAGTTCTATCATTAGCATGCTTTTGACCACTCAGAATATTGTCTAGATCACATGAGCTATTTTCAAATATCACAAATGTCTTCACCATACTAGATGTATTCTCTAACTTAGATTTCAAAGACTCATTTTATAAACATACCATGAACATTCATATTTTTTGGCTTTTAGGCTTGTAGACAAAACTTTCAATTGAAAACTGAGATACTTGATCATATATTCATGTTCCTTGGTGTCTTCATTCTTTTTTACCTCATACACACTGAATTGATACTCATAGTCCTTGAGTTTAGATTTAATTTTCTTATTATTCTTCTTCTCAATCTTTAGTTCTTCAAGAGCATTCCTCAATATAGTCTCATAGTCTACCTCATCTTCATTATTATCTAAATCAATCTAATTAGACTCCTTCAAATGTGATAAATTTCCTTCCTCAACCATGAATAGAGCTTCATCTTGAGTAGGACCATCATCTTCATGATCATATTCTAAATCACTATCTTCACTCTCATCAAATGAGATACAATCTTCTTTGGTGTAGAGACTCTTCATCTTTAGAATACTTCTTATTGTCAAACCTTTTGAATTAATTTTTATTTTTATCAGACCTAAATGATCTATGGCCATCATCATGACCTTGATCATGCTCTTCATTAATATCCTTATTTTACTTATGATGGAACTTATTAGCAAAATGTCCTACCTCTCCATAATTGAATATTTTCAAAGGCATCTTACCCTTATACTTTCCTGAATCTATTTTCAATTTCCTTATAAACAAATAAATTTTTTCATCCTCATCAATATCAAAAATGTCATCTTCCTTAGGTTTATTACCTTGGAACTCCCAATTTGGTTTCATCTCTATTTTTAATGTTGCTTCTTTATTTGGTGGTATATCATCATTTGCTCTCATCTCATATGTAGTAAGGGTGCCATGTAATTGATCCATCTTCAACTAAGTAAGATAATAAATTTATTCTATAGCAAATACTTTTTGAACAAAATTAAGGGATAAAGACCTTAATACTTCTGATGGTATATACACTCTCATCAACTATCTATAGAAGGGATAGAGACCTTAATACTTCTGATAGCAGATAATTTTTAACTATAGTAGCCTCTTTAAGGTTCTTTTCAATACTTATGATGGTGTTTACAATCTCATCAGCTCTCTATAAAAAGGATGCCACATAATCTTGTTCTTTCATTTCAAGGCTCTCAAATTGTCTTCAATGAGTCTACAACTTTGCCAACTTAACCTTTGAATATACTTCAAAAATAATATTCAATCTATCCCATATTTCCTTGGTATATGTGCAATGAATTACTTTGGAAAACTCAATTTATTTAAGACCACAAGTGATGGCATTCATTGCCTTAGAGTTATTCTCAAATAGCTTCATGTTTGCAACAGTAGACAAAGGAATAGTAAGAGCAACATAACCATTTAAAATAGATTCCCATACATAAAACCTTAAGAATAAAATATATGTCCTCATCCTATCACTCCAAAATTCATAATTGGATCTATTTAACATCGATGCTTGCTTAGTAGAGAAACTACCTTGCACATTTTGACTAGCCATTGTACCTTGGATCACCTTTAAGCTATCAACCTTTTACCAAATTACCTTGATCTAATACCAATTATTAGAGGTACAATCAATTTAAAGGGGGGTAAATTATTGGTGTAAACTAATCTAATTCAATTTCCAAACCGTTACAAATACTTAAGCATTCAATACAATCATTCATGAAGTATACAGATCATTCATAGCAGTGAACAATAAACATAACTCAATATCACATACATAAGACAAGATCTACGTGGGAAACCCTCTTGGGGAATAAAACCCACTCTCAAGCCTATAAACACATGTACTAATGTCATATAAGATGATCACAAATTAGAGACTAATCAGGAACCTTGATCAAGTCCTTCTAACCTAAGGCCTTTAGTGAAATAGTAGTTCCACAAGGAGAACTTGCACCTGAGATGATCAAGTCCTTTTAAACACGTATTTGATCAAGTCCTTCTAACCTACAACCTTTATCAATTCCTTCTAACCAAAGGTATTTAGTGAAACCCTATTTCATAAGGAGAAACACCCCTAAAAAAGATTAAGTCCTTTAGACCCTCCTTGAGATGAACACTTCCACCTTAGAACTAATGTCTTCAACACCAAATAATAGACCTCTAATTATCTAACAACTGTACAAACTCTCTCTAACTCATACAAACTTCTCATATAGGCATGCCACAATATCTCTCTTTCTTTACTCAAACAGTCCTCATATGTACACTCAAATCTCTTTACACATTTTAAAACTAAAAAAACACTATAATGTCATCAAAAAAATGACCTATAGATCATACACATAGTACTTAATCTCATATACTCATCAACCCAACAACTGGGTACTCTCACTCTCCTCTCCTTTCATTCTCTCTCCAACTCTCTCACATATAAGTCTCTCTCAAATCTCTCCCAAATCTCTCACTTACAAATCTATAAATCACCATCTTTTATTTCACTTTTTATATAGCATACTTGATAATCAACACATTGGTTGATCATTAGTCATGCCTTATCCCATAAGGCATCTCTCACACATATACATAGCTCAATATAAACTTCATAAGTCAGCCATAACACCTATGGGTCACCCTAAAGTAGCTATACCTTTTAATAAGGCTCTTGTATCCCTTATAGGTCTCATAGATACCTATTCACCCACTTATCACTTCATTGATCAAATCAATAAACATATGACCACTTCTAAATACATAGGTCCACTCCTTATGTCCTCTAAGACATCATCAAATGATCACAGTCACTCATGCTCACCTTGGTGTAAGTTAAAAAAACTCAATCACTAACATGGTGCACAAGAACACTATGAACAAACACATAATCAACTTCTTAACTTTTTTCATATAGAATAATGATTGATCACACCTCTAAAAACCAAATAAAGCATCCCCATGGAGTATAAAACACTCTAAAAAGGCTTAGTCATATTTTTTAACCTTTTAGATAAATATATTTATATTTATATATATAATTATACCTTCAAATTAATATTTATATATGTTCCTTGGAATCCTTTATAAATTTTCTTTTAACACCATGAGCAAATTTTGCATAGATCAAAAGATATGGCATAAAAACTAGACACTAGTATTTTCTTTTGCAAAATTCAAATATTCAAATTCAAATGGTCATGGTTAAACTTCAAACACCAATATCGCATCTTGTTTCTTCACTATTTAAATAAATTATGCACCATTTATCTTACCCTAAATTTAATGCATAGGCTCCAATGCTCAAATGTTAAACAATAGTCACTTTGACCTCATCTCATGCAATCTTGAAAATTTGACTCAATGCACTCTGTTGATCTCTATGGATCGGTTAGGTCTTTATCATGAAACTCACACTATTTAATAAATATATACAAATACCCACTCATAATTATATCTTTATCTTTTACCTTTTCTTAGTCATTAAATAATGTAAACTTTTTTACATCTCATTGCTTTTTAACATCTTGAAACACACATGCTTCATTGATCTTCTGTAAGATGCTCAATCTTTATCTTTGCTAAATAATTATCACATTGAACCATTTGAATCTATGTACACCATTGGATATGGAAGTATGAACTCCAATGAATCATTGTATCTCCACTAGGTCTAGATCTTTAACATCATGTTAATTGACTAAATATGGGGACCAACTATAATATGCTTGGAAAGCCTACTTTGGACTTCAATAAATTTTGATACGCTTAGATGAATGATCTATAATTTGGACCAGATTATCACCTTTAAAATGAGAATCCATCCATATAAAAATATACTCTTTAAAACCACACATGTATGAGAAATAACACCATTAAAATGCCTTCTCAAAAACTTTTATCACAGAGCCAACTATGTCAAAACCCTACCTAGAATGCCAACTTTACCCATCCATGTATGTTGATGAAATTTAGTGCATAATCTAAGATTTATCAAAAATAAACTAGGCTCTAAATTTATCAAACCCATATTATCACCTTCTCTTGAAACATCCACACATATGAGATATAACTTCATCAATATGCTTACTCAGCTCTTCTTTCCACTTTGCAAATTTGGCTATGGGAAAACATTGTCAAGATCCCTTAGGAGCCCAAATTTGCACCCACATATCTTTGATTTTGCTTAGGTGAATGACCTAATATTTATTAAATATAAATAAGGTATAAATTTGATCAAAACCATGTGACCTACTCCCCCTAACTCATCCACATGTGGTAATGGTAACATCAGCAAATTGCCTACTCAAATTTAATACCATAAGACCCAAACTATCTAGATGAAACTATGGACTACCAGATGAATTTAAATTATGTAAATAATATATAAAATCTTAGGTACCTCTTTCACATGATCCAATCATCATACTCATCACTGGACATCTCTAATCATGCCAAAACTAAAGATTAACTAAGCCTCCTTTAAGCACACTAGAAAAACACATTACACACTTTGTCATTGTTACTTAGGCCATAAAATCACTTCATCCACTCACTATGACACCTCCATGACATCATTTAAAACTATATAATGATTCTAGAGGTTAGATTCCATTTTACCTTAAAATAGTGGAATACCCAAACATGTTGCCAGTAGTTGACTCACCTGGCATTCCAAAATTCTTGTACTCCTTTTCTACAATATCATTAGAGTGTTGATGAAGAAGAGGAAACTCTTGTAGAATTTTATGAAATATTTTGAGATAGATTCATAATTTTTTATAATGGATTTTAGTATTTTAAATTCCTCTACCAAAACTTCACCTAAGTTGATCATATCATCTGTAAATTGTTCATCAGTGACAAGTTTAATATTGATTGCTACCAATATGACTTTCATCAAACCCTACGTACGAGCTTTTAGAATAATTATCCTCAAGGTTTATTCCACTCTAATGAAGATATGGGTTTAGATGAGGTCCCCCTATCTTAGTCCTTTGTATGATGATAAGAATCTTTTTGGGACTCAATTTAAGATTATGGAGAATTTGGGAGTAGTTATGCAATTCTAAAGTATTTTCCATAGGTCCTAATTAAATCCCAATTTTTAAAGGATATTCATTAATAAATTCTAAGATATTCAATCATATTCTTTAATCATGTCCAACTTAATAAATATGCCTTGTCTTGGGGATTTGGAGATGAGTGGATGGCTTCATGCACCAAGATGATTCTATCCACTATTTGTCTTCCAGCCATGAACACCCCCTATTATTACCCAATAACTTTATCCAAGAGTTGTTACATTCTTTTCACCAAGATTACCAAGAAAATTTTATAAGTAGTATTACATAGGCTGATTGGGGAGAAATCCTATGGATTATTTTCTCCTAGATTTTTTGGAATTAGAACCTATATAAAAAATTTTGAGTTTATACAATATTATCAAATTAACAATAAAAAATCAAAACTTGACAACACCAATAGGAATGGATAGAGAAGATAAATCATAAAAAATAAAACATGCTTACCATTCTATTTACCTTCTCATGCCTCCATTCCAGGACTTGCATTTAGATGATGGATATACTTTGACTCAGAATTATGATAGCATGATGGCTTGATTTTGGATGTTGTATGCTTATATCAATTGATAATTAGACATGGATTCTCCAAAATATTTCTATATTGATTTTGGTATGAAGATGTTATGAGCATCTTTGATGGTTTTCCATAGAGGATAAGGGTTTCTTAAATAGAGGAAGGGAAGGAAGAATAATATTTAAACTTATATTAGGAGATCCAATGGATAGAGATTATCCAAAGAATATTAAATTCCTTATAAACCTTTAGAGTTGGAGGTTTCTAGAGAGTGGGGCTAGGTTATAGAGAGTTATATATTTGAATAATTATATAACTCTCTTTAAGAGTTAATGATGATTATAGGAAGGTTAGATATGGATTAGAGAAGGATTAGGTGACTAGGGATGTAGGAATAGCTACAGTGGTAGGTGAATAAATATGAATTTTAAATTATTAAGTTGGTTTATTGGTCAGGTTAGTAGGTAATAGGATCTATTAAGAGTTTAATAGGGAAATTAATTAGTTTTAGGATGGGTTAAAGGTATGAGGGATATAGGAATGGAATGGGGATTATTGGGCTATTAGTTATTTTGGCTAGGGAGTATAGAAATTAAGCTAAAATAATAGGGATTAGTGAAATTAGTGAGGTAAGCACATTTTAGTGCATAAATTTTCCCCCTCTTTGAAAGGGCATTACAAGTGTATGAAGTGGAAGAAGTAATGATATTTCAAAGAAAACCCATGTCATGGATGAATGTTAGTAGATGATGTTAGTGGATATGATACCCCCTCGAGGGGACATATAGGGAAGAATGAGCTAGATGGCCACTCAAAAGAAGAAATCATGGGTGGGATGAGATGGATAGATGAGGGGATGGGCTACCATATGTGGGATAGAAGATGAAGAAGATGAGTGATTTGACTTGATCAATGAGATACAAATTTATGATTCCCCTGGTAAGGATGCATGCATAGGTAGGATATATGATGAGTGTCATCATGGTTGTAGATATATCCCAAGGGGGAATCAACCATAAAAAAAATGATGATAGGATTAAAATTCTATAAGCTTTATACATATCCCAAGCAAGGATGCATGCAAGGGAGAGCTATAAACTACTATAATACTGATTTGATAAGATTTATGATGGGTGTAACCTACATCTAAATCAATTGGCATGATGTAGGTGATGATAAATAAGAAATGATATGATCAAGTGACAAAAAGGATTAGGATGATACCCCTAGCCAAGACACATCCAAGGTAGTGAGAAAGGATATAGTGGGTAAGTTATCCTTGAGAATTGATAAGTGTCCAAGTGATGCCTACATATTCTAAAAATACCTCAAGCCAATGTAGTTCTAACTTATGGATAGAAAATGATGATGAAGATTATTAGTGATTAGGGAATATGCTAATGATGAAAGGATATGACTTGGATGTTAGTTGGATGGGTCAAGAGGATTATATTGGTGATGGAAATATGGATGATAATATGATTAAAGGAATGATGATGGTGGGTGTGATCAATCCATCACAATGTCATAAGGCTCATCATAGTCTAAATAATCCAAAAGTATAGCACTTGACAAGACGCCCCATGATATAAGCATGACCAAAAGGACACTGTGCCAAAGTGTATGGGAAAATGGTGAACTCTACATCCTCCAGGGAACTTTTAGTGTCCTCATAATATCCTCATTTATTTCTAATAAGATAAAAATACACGATGAAAATAAAACATAATACAAACAATATATATACACGATGTAAAACAATCAATAGATAAACTACAAATAAATAACAAACAAACAATAGACAAGTATCTACATGTAATGTCACAGTGTCTTGCCTAATGATAAGATGAGTAACTAGGTGATAGGTTAAATTAGGATAATCATGATGTGATGGGGATGAAAGATAAGATTGGATTTAGATAGGATGAAGACAAGGTATTGTCCCTAGTTTAGGATAGAAGGATGGATGATGTGCTAAGGTCTTTGAATACTGAATTGGTCTTGAAATCAAAACAAAAAGTGGCCAAGGATGATGATTAAACAAGTTATGACCAAGTATTACCAACATATAAGGCCCTATAAGGATCCAATCTAGTAAGCAAACTAGTAGATGATGATGGGATCAAATACCTTTCATGTTAGCAAAAGTGATTGGATGGGTGTTATACATAAAGAATCAATGATAAGGATAGTGATGGCATCAAGTACATTCCATATTTTTAAAGGGTAATTAGATGGGTGCCAGATATGAAAAGGCCTTGTAGGAAGTGATGGGTACCAGATTAAAATCTTTGACAAAGTTATGTATGTTGATAAGACCTAACCAACAAGATGAGATGGAAGACATGAAGGGATGGGTGACCACTCCAATTTGGTCTCAAGATGGAATGTGGTATCCAAAGATGGTGAAAATATGATACAGATAGAGATGGATGTGACTAGGGGATTAGGCATAAGATAAGACATGATGGACTATTTTAGCTTTTTTCAAATTTTAAGATTTTTAGGGTTTTTGATATATTTCATTTTTAAGGATTTTTGGGAAATGTATATACACTATATAAATAGGGTTACTAGCAAAGGGAATACCAAGTATAGAAACCAAGAAAAGGATGGAGGATGATGGATGGGATGGTGGCTGAGATGATAAAAGTGATGAGGGTGATATGGATCAAGGAAGGATGGACTAGGGATGGCCAATGACTACATCATAAAGGAATCAGATGTTTAGTTACCTAAGTGTCCATTAGAGGATACACTAGGATAATTTTAGGATAATTATCAAGAAACCTTCCACTTCTTTATGAAGGTCAAGATGGGAAGGAAGAAGAGATAAGATGCATGTTATGATTTTGGATGATAGGGAAAGGGATATAAACAAGGTGGGCAAGGGATGTGACAAGTAGGATGAATGGATGAGGGTATGAAATGGATGGATTTTCCCCTAAGTTTTGAGGAATAATATGGATAATAGATTATTTTACCATGATATTGAAAAATAATTTTCATCATGGTACCTACCCAAGGCACTAGAAGATTGGTTTTCACCATTGGATGAATGATTTTTTTTAATTTTCATTGGGCATCTAAATTTTTTAGTTAAAAAGTGAGATACAAGGTATGGTCACTTTATGGATCATTTAACCAACACCTATTCTAGGGATGTGTGATGGTAGGATCATGTTATCATTATTGGATGTGTTTGGGTTTGTGTGACCTTCGATGATTCTTCATCATGACCCATCCAAATATCTAGACTAGGTGTCTTTGTCACCCCTAAGAGAGACAATGTTTCCTGGGAGGGTGATGTGAGGTATGGATTTGATTATATATTTATGGGGATGTATGGGACTTAAATGGATGATAAGACTAGATTATATTATGGGTTTATGATAGGATAGCATGATAGACGATGAAGGATTGGGATAGGGATAGGATAGTGTTATAGGTGATAGGGGATTAGGACTAGCAGTCACATACATCATTGGGGGGTGATTGACTTTCTTCATGTGATTGGTTTTATGTGATAAAATACTATAAGAGATCTAATATAATTTGAATTTGTGGTTTATCTTTGATCCAATTATTTGATGGATGATCGGTCATGCTTGGGTCACTATTTAAATTCTAACTACCCCTTGGTGCCTAATTTTGGGATTTACCAAGGGATATTGATATTTTACTTGATATACAATGATTATTTTGACTTTGATAGTCTCCTAGTGCTAGATATTGGGCTTCATTAGGGGAAGACATTTTTGGATAAAGCTGATGATTTAACTCTACTTGATTTTGACTGATGGGAATAAAGATTAATTGATTATGATTTATGACTTTTAGAATATTTTCTTGGACTTTTGGATTTGTGGCACATATTATATTTCTCAAGGAGGGTCCAGTGATTCATACTCCTATTCATCCTTATGGAGGGAAGTGATTAAATGATCATTGATGGGGAGAAAAGGGTCCATGATGGATGAAGATGGTGGTGAGGGCATGATGAGGTCAATGAGTGGTGATGGGGAAACATAGTCTTCATAAGGGTTCCTAGGAGACCTATTTTCAACATCAGAGAAAATCTCCTCAAGATCAATAAAAGGATCACTAATACTAGCTATAGTAAATGCATCCAAAGGAGGATCAAACTCACACTAACAATCTTTGATATATAAATCTTTAAAGAACTCATTTATGATTTCATCATCTAAAATGGGATCAAAAAATATGCCTATTAATAAATTATAGGTATCTATATTATAGATACCTTCTAAAAGATAGACATTATCATCATTAATGAGGGATGGCATTTTTGATGAGGAATCTGATTTGGATATAGGTGTTGAACATGATCCTATAAAAGATAAGACCTCAGATGTTGACTTTGAAGCTGACTTTAATGGATAAGATATAATGCTACTATTTGTAGATGCCTTGTCTATTATTGACCTCTCAATAAGGGGTATTTGAGGTGATGGGTAAAAGAGAGATGATGGATGAATGACAAGTTTGATAATGATAGGCTCATAGAGGGACTTATGAGAGATAGGGAGACTAGGATCATAGAGAATAGATTTAGTTGTGATGGAGGATTTTATGAGGATAAGGGGATCATGTAGGATAGCTGTCGTGTCTTAACCTTGGCTTGGAAGGGAAAGGGCTTGATCATGATTGAGAATGGAATCTTGGCATTCCTCTTTTTGTTCACCTAAGGATTCAGACTCATTTGGTTCATCCTCAATTATTATATCACCATGGTTAATGAGGTCTTGGAAAAAATCTTAGAATGGTCGACATCAATAAATGGTATGACCCCATGTTTAGTGATATGCACAATATTGATTATCCTTATACCAAGAGGGCTTGGTTTTAGTAGGATCAATATGTTAGATAGGTGGATAGACCATCATGATGGTGGTGAATGGTTGTTTAAAAAGGGCTTCTAAGGACATAAGAAGGGGAGTATAAGGACCCACTTCACTTTGTGACTTGGATGTGGAAGCATTGGACTTATGATCAGATGGTTTTAAATATGACTGGTTGGATGGGTTCAAGTTGCCCAAGATTGGATTCCATTTTCTAGTATGAGAATGGGTATATGGTGGTTTATGGCTAGCAAATGGATGATTGGTATGGGATTCACATGACAGGGCTTGGATGGGAGGTGTAATGAGTTAAAGGGGTTTAACCCCTTTGGGGAGTGGTATACCCATCATGATGAAATTCAAGAGGATCTCATCCTTAAAAGAAGTTATATATTGGTCTATGAAAGTGGGGTCTAGTTCCATGGTGATGGTTGATAGATGATGGATGACGTAGGTAGGATAAGGATTGGATAAGGTTCTTAAATAAAATAGATCGAAAGGACTAAGATAGTATGATGGAGATGAGATAGACTAATTGATTAAGGACTATGATCAAATGTTAGACTAATAGTGCAATAGGTTATAATAATTTATCAACAATTCTAAGTTGTCAAGGTAGTAAAAGGATTGGGAATGTGATGGGTGCCTAATATTCAAAACTAACAAGAGGATGATATGATGGGTGCTAGTAATGAATAAGGAAAGATGATTAGACTAAATTAGATTGATGGGTTTGGTATATTAAGACTGACAAGGTGACAAGATGCTAACAAGATATTAACTAGGTATGAGTATCTATCCAAAGGATAAGTGATAGTGGAGCAGAATGATATGATGATGTGGATGATATGACTAACTCAAAATCTTAGACCAATTTGGTCAAGATAGGATGGGGTAGGATTAGGTGATGAAGGTGTTTAGGACATTGGAATAAGTATAAGTATGATGATAGGTGATGATGAAATGATAAAGGGGTAATGAAGGAGGATGATTTAGACCTTGAATCTAACTAGGATAAGATGAAGTGATGACTAGATGGGTGATGAAGGAAAGGTTAAGATAAGTGATTAGGTATGGATTTAAGATAAGATGTGAATGATGAAGTATGGTTAGGATGTGATTATGGGATGACTAATGATGTATGGATATAGTGATAAGATGTGATTAAAATGATGTACAAGAGAGAAAATTAAGTACAATAAGGTAAAACAAGGATATATAAGGTGATGGGATAATGAGACAAGATGGTATGGGGATGATTAAGACTATAGATGAGGTGGACTTAGGATAGAATGTGGATGGTGAGACAAGATGGGATTAGGATAAGTGATGGGTTATTATCAAATATGTAAGGGGGTGATGTCAATAAAATGATATGAGAATGATCAAGGCTATGATGTGATTGATGGATACGGCAAGGCTAAATTGAGGTGTAATTGATTATGGGTGAGGTAGTCTTATGACAAGGTGTGACTAATCTTAGATAGGAGATGGGATAATGAAAAGGATATACAAGAAAAGGGTGATAAAGATATACAAGATGATGACTAGGAAAGGATGTACAAGATCAAAGGATATATGCAAGATAATAATGAGATAAAGATGCACAAGATGTTGGTGATAGGGGTATGGGTGAATATGTTTAAGACAAAGTGGTAGATGGAGTAAATTATAAAATGATGATATGTATAAAGTGATAGTGAGACGATTATGGACAAGATGATTATTAATATAGGAGAGTGTTGGATCAATGATAGGTGGGACTAGGATATGATATTACTATTAGGATGTAGAAGAAAAGGAAAATATCTACAAGAGGGTAATGAGATAAGGATAGACAAGACAAGGTGATGGTTAATGATGAATGGTTGTGGTTAGACTAGGATGTGATAGAGACAAGATGGTAGATGGGATAGGATGATGACAAAGATGTGCAAGATAAAAAGTGGATACAAGATAGTGTATACAAGAGGATGATGAGGTAAGGATGGTGATGGGGATGTGATATGGGTGGGTATGGTATCCTAAGATGTATAGATAATGATATGTATAAAGAGGTTAGGATAAGGATATACAAGATGATGGTTGGGTGATGGGATAATGACCAATTATGGGTTGATTAAGATAAGGTAGTGATGGGAGATAGTAAATATAAATTTATACAAGAGACAATATGGAAAGGATGTAGAATGTAAGTTACACGTATGACTTATAATAAGTGGGTATGACTAGACAAGATGGGAGATAGGATAGGACCTATACAATATTATATATATAATAGAATGATGAGTAAGATGTTGATTAGGATATGTAAAAAGGGAAGATGGGATGTACAAGGTGATAGAATGATGAAGATGGAATAGACAAGGTGATATGTGCAAAGGACCTAGATAGGTTTGGATATGTAAAGGCTGACTCAACTCACAAATAGTATAGATTTATCATAACACACACACACACCCAGAAAAGCAATCTAAAAATGATGACTAGTAAATTGATGGGTGTGTAACCCAATGCCTGCACCATCTAGTGGCTTCACAAGTGAGGCTATAGGCCAGTGACCCATTGTGGTATCAATCGAACCCTCTCAACCTTTCTTGCACTTGATGGCTAATTCAAAGTTGTTTATAACTCCTACAATGGTATACCTATTATGTTTGAAAGGTCATATTCTAGGTTTAATGGGATATCTAGAGATGTCCCCTATATACACAAAGGTATGTTGGGGCCCAAGTCTACATAGGGTGTTATCTAATTTTTGGTTTAGAGAATTAACTCTTCCCCTGCACAGATGACTTTTATAGGGTTAATTGCTTATTCTAACAATATATGTCCCTAATTATTATACTCCACTAGACCATAGAGTTTGGTTAGTGTGCGGTGATGAAATCCACAATACTAACCCCTATAGACTAAGCCCATGTGTGGGTGTTAATTCTACGTCATGTGTTATCCTAGGGGGGAGGTTAACAAATATCAAAACACATAATAGAATTAATTAATTGATTTAATTACCTATGTTAGGGGTAAAATATAATGATTATTTACATGTTGACAGAAGTAAGTATATACGAGTAAAAATTAAACAAATATATATACACATAACAAGATTAAAAATGATTCCAAGAGTGTCAAACAGATCATTGACTCATGTCTCGTAAACACATGGGTTATTAGTTTGATGAGGGCACTCAAAGGAGGTAACCTACAACACAAGGATTAGTAGTTTTGAATATTTTGTCAAAACTATGACTCTCTACAAACCCACAACTATATAAGGTAATCTCACTACCATATATTACAATACTGCTACTGGGCTATCAAAACTGCTATTTATGAATGATGATATTATTATTGATAGATGGCCATGATAATTACCTTCAACATAATGGTTATGCCTAAAAAATCATGACTAGGGTTGACAATACCGCTAATGACTATAAAATTGATAATTGTGGTTTTGGCATAAATCAAAAAACTGTGACTCTAAATGGTAAAACTACTATTGAGAATAAATTGATAATTATTTATCACACAAAATTACAAAAAAAATAGATCTATAGACTATGTGATCAGAAGTTATCGTCTATGCAAGCAGATGATTTAAAATACCAAAAAGTGATTGTATATAATGATCATGATGAACTATAAGTTAAATTTTATGATATTATTTTTAAAAAATGACCACAAAGGACAAAGTGATATCAAAACTAAGTAAAATTAATACTTCCAAAGAGTGACTATTCTTTAAATCTACCCTATTAATTTTAATTTTCAAAACCAACAACCAATAGTTAAAATGGCAAAAGCAAAAAGGATCAAGTCAAAACTATTAATTCATCTACAATATCATGTTTAAATAGTGTAATATCATTATTTAGGGTAAAAAATCTAAAAATGGTTTTGTTTAAAATTTCAAAAAATTTGAATATTCATCTTAAGCAAGCTATAATAAACACGTGCCCAGAAAAATATCCATGTAGTGGATCAAAAAATATATACAACTATTAAAATTGTGTTAGAAAATAGATGGCAAGATTCAACACAATACCACAATTTACCAATTCATGATTGCTACTCAAGACCCCATGTAAATAATGGTTTTGTGAAAAAAAAATTAAGAATTTAGATGTTTGAATTTAGGTGAATCATATTCTAGGTGCCTGAAATTACAAATACAATATGATAAAATATACAACTAAAAATATTATAAAGGCATTATATATAAATCCAAAAAATATGAAAAACATGTTAGATAAGACCAGTGAACAAGTTTAAATTGGATAAATAAAATCATCAAAGTTGTGTCCAATACCTCTATGCCATAATCTTGCTAGTTAAAGTAGAATCATGTTTGTAGATGAGGACATGATTAATGTTTTTTTACAGTAGCTCATGGTGTGTTTTTCTTTGTACTAGGATATATTCTGGCCTAGACAACTGACCCTACATAAATAAAATGATTTCTATGTAAATACAAATAAATTCTCTAAAAATATTAAAATGACCATAAATCTACAAATATATTAATAAAGCAATCAATTTTCTATGGCCTAAAGCTTTGTCATGTAGTAATTCCTATTTTTGTTCCTTCATCTGGTCCTTGTATAAAAGATATGAAGATATGAAAAAACCATTAATATGCCAATAAAATGAAGAAATTAAAAATTTCTATAGAATTATTACAACACCATGACTCAGGGTCATAATGCCATGGATCATAAGACAAAAGCATGACTTGCTAAGTCACAGTTTTGTTAAAGATGGTGACAACCATAAACTAAGAAAAACCATGACTTTTGTATACAATATTGTGAGTCCACTCATAAAACCTTGATTCACAAGTAGCAGGATTATCAAAAAAGTTAAACTTGCACTATTAAAATGGATGATCATATAAAGTCATGACTCGGGTTAATAAAGTCATGACTGGCATAACGATCCCAAGACTATCGAGTCATAGTATTATTGATGGGCTAAAATCCTACAAATAGTTAGTGGTTAGTGTAAATTCACTACTTATAGGGGTAAAATCATAATTAGCCTCGATAATGTTATAACTATCAGTACAAACCCTTGATTGAGACCTGTATATGGAAAAATCACAAATTTTTTGAGATTTATTGATTCAATTAGACCTACAATTTTACAAAAATGCATCTAACAATATAAAATGATCAAATATGGAACAAATCCCACCATGGTTTCCATAATGTGCACCAAATTTTGAGTTTATACAATATTATAAAAATGATAATAAAATCTCAAAACTTGACAACACCAACAGGAATTGATAGAGAAGATAAATCATAACAAATAAAACATGCTTATAATTATTTTACATTCTCATGCCTCCATTAGAGGACTTGCATTTGGATGATGTATATACTTTGACTCAAAACTTAGATATAATGATGGCTTGATGTTGGATGTTGGATGTTGTATGCTTAGATCAATTGACAATTGGACATGGATTCTCTAAAAGCTTTCTAGATTGATTTTGGCATGAAGATGTTATGAAATTATTTGATGGTTTTCCATGGAGGAAAAGGGTTGCTTAAATAGAGGAAGGGAGGGAAGATCAATGGCTAAGATTCAACCTTGTATTAGGATATTCAATGGATAAAGATTATCCAAGGAATATTAAATTCCTTGGAAACCTATAGAGTTAGAATTTTTGAGAGAGCGGGGCTAGGTTAGAGAGAGTTATAGATTTGAAGAATTATATAACTCTCTTTGGGAGTTAATGATGATTATAGGAAAGTTAGATAGGGATTAGAGAAGGATTAGGTGACTAGGGATGTAAAAATGGCTAGGGATATAGGAATGGCTAGGGTGGTAGGTGAATAAATATGAAATTTAAATTGTCAAGTTGGTTTAGGGGGTAGGTTAATAGGTAATAGGATCTATTAAGGTCTTAATAGGGAAATTAATTGGTTTTAGGATGGGATAAAGTTATGTGGGATATAGAAATAGAATGGGGATTGTTTGGATATTATTTATTTTAGCTAGGGAGTATAGAAACTAGGCTAAATTAGTGGGTATTAGTGCAATTAGTGATGCTAGCACATTTTAGTGCATACAAAACCAAAAAGATATTGTTAATTTCTCTTATAATGGTTATAGATTGGAATAATTCCATGACTTATACCTCAACTTCAGTGTGAATAATATCCAAAAAATTTTGGAAGAAGAAGGGGGGAAAGCCATCAAGGCCCAGGGCCTTGAATCCTTCCATCACAAACACAACATTTTTTACCTCTTCTATCAATGGGGTTTCAATAAGGGTAGCATTGTCAGAATCAAATATGACCTTATTTAATTTATTCAAAGTGTTCACTAGCTCTTCATATAGGGGGACTTCATCTATGAGAATATTTTTGAAGAAATTTATTGTGTGACAAGATATCTCCTCATCTTCTTTGCTAATATTGCCATTATCCATTTGCATATGAGTAATTCTATTCACATTCTTATCTTTAGTCATTGAGTGATGAAATAACTTGGTGCTCATATCCTCTTCCTTCAACCAAGTGCACCTGGACTTTTGTCACCGGTAAGATTCTTCCCTTGCATCTAAATTATGAAATTTGCATAAGATTTATTTTTCCCTTTGGTAAGTTTGTTCATTGTTACCTTCCAGAGCTAATTTCTTTTCAATTATCATTAATTCCTCCTCCAGTGCCATTTTTTTTAGGAAGATGTCACTAAAGACTTTCTTGTTCCATATTTTCAAGTTTACCTTGAGGAAATTTAGTTTTTTGGTTAAAATGTACATGTTAGTACCTGTGAAAGGTTCTTTCCACCATTCCTTTAGAGATTCAATTAGGTTTGGGTAGTGGAGTCACATGCTTTCAAATCTAAAAGGGATACTCTTTAGTTTCTAAAAAAATCATCTTCAAAAATTAGAGGGTTGTGATCAAAGCCAATTCTAGGTAAGGAGGAAAGTCTGTTGGTGAGTTGGATGTCCCAATTTAAAGAGATTAGAAATATATCAAGGTAGACTTGAATAAGAATATCTCCTATACTCCTATTGGACCAAGTGAATGGGTTGTCATTTAGGTCCACATCTTCAAGTCTCACTCTTGATATGAAATCATTAAAATCCATCATGATTTTTGTGAGGTTTATTAGTTCTCTTTTTTCTCGAAAGTAAATAGGGTGTTAAAGGTCTCTAGATATAATCTAGTTTCATCTTTCACAGGCCCTCTAGAAGGAAAGGAGGCCTTCAAATATTTTGTTTCTACTATTTTTGGATTTTATAAACATTGTATAAGATCCATTCCTCATTGTTGTCTAAGTCTAAATATAATATAAATCTGATCACTAGTTTTCTAAAGTATAACTCCAAGATTTTTTAGATTCCAAAAGAACACTAGACCCCCTGAGGCTCCTTTAAAATCTAAGACTTTATCAGTATATAATCTTAATTCATTTTTATAAATTTTAATTTCTTGGATAAGAAGAATTTTAGGGTCAATTTTATTTCTAATATTGCATAGGGTCTTTTGCTTTATAATACTATTTAACCCTTGAACATTCCATGTTAGGATTTTTATTTCTTATCTTGATTTATTTTAAGGGTTTGCTAGGAACCCTTTGCAATTTCTTTAGCTATTTTAATATTTATAGTGAACATTCAAGGCAATCTACCCATTGGTTTTGGGATGACTCCAATATTTATTTTTTTCCTCTATTTTTTATTCTTAGAGGTTGTGATAAACCCCTCTTCCTATATTATATCTAGGGTTGGTGATTTAGTCATAGAGTATTATCTTTTATCTTTGGAAGGATCTATGATCTTAAGAGGGGAAATATCAGTGCATCCTTAGATAGTGGACTTTTATGAGCTAAGGCCTAATCTATTTCTAAGAAGGTTCCATTTTTTAATGGTTGGTCATAACCCAAGGATGACCTATCAGGGGTGAAAGGGGGGAGTAGGGGACAACTTTATAGAATTCAAAGTGGGGAAAGGGGGGAAGAGGCTTTAGGGACCATTTCAAGGGAGGGGAGGGTTTTAGCTTGGGGCCAATTTTTAAGGGGGTGAGGAGTGGCTTATTTGTGGGATCAAGGCCCAAGCCACCTAGGGGGAAGCACATCTAGGAGGGGTGACCACTACCAAGTGTGTAGGATGGAAGGACCTAGAGGAATTATGTGGTTGAGGGGGGCTGAGAAGGTCCTCTAGTTGGGGGACCTTATCACCCTAGGGATCAAAATCCAAAAATAAATCAAGCAAAGTGAAAGAGTTTTTGCAATAAATACCTATCAAGTCTCCTAGAATTGGAGCAATTGGTAAATATTTAGGTGTTTTGATCTTCAAAGATTAATTAAATTTTCATTATAACCTTGGTGTAGCTAATGGATGTCATCAATCCTCTTCATTTAATAATGTCAATTTAGAGTTGGTGCCCAAAGGATGTAATCAATAATATAAAGAAATATTTGTTTAATGGTTCCTTCTATCACAATTCACACTTGTAAGAATTGAAAATCACACTTGTAGAAAGTAAATCACTCGTGTAAAAAGTAAATCACACTGGTAGAAATTAAATCACACTTGTAAAAAGTAATTTATTAATTTGAAAATAAATGATAGATAAATAAAACACCTGTAAGTTTACAATAAACTGTATGAAAATAAATGCTTACAATAATAAATAAATAAAATTATAATTTACAACAAAATTATAATTATAGAACCAAAAAATAAATAAAAATACATTGATCCATATTCCTTGGAATGAGTGGCCAACTCATTCCTCAGAAGAGGATTTTAATCAGAGCACAAAATTTAGAATAGATTACTCGTAATGATGGAAATAAAAGTATATTAATTGATTTTATTTGGGTGTATAAGGTTGTATTTATAATCTCATACTTCTAATCAACACCTTATTTAGGAGTAACAACTTAGATATTCTATTCTCTTTCAATTTGCACAAAATATGGAAAGAGATATTTTTTATAACAATATAATCTTTTATAACATAATCTCAATCTCCACAAAATATAGAGAGAGCTATTTATTGGAATGAAATTACATAAATCTATATTTGGATACAATCTCTATATGGAAAGTATATATATAGAAATCTATATATACAAAGACTCTAAATGGAAAGTGTTTTTCATGATAGCTGAAATAGACCAAGAAATCATTAGAATACATTCAAAAATACTTTTCAAACAAGTCCATAGCAGTTTTGTTGATGTTTGTAGTAGTCTTGATCTAGTCTAGAGTAAATCTAATGAAGTCTGTAGCAAGTCTGATGTAGTTCATAGCTAGTCTGATGTAATCTATAACTAGTCTGATATAATTTGTAGTAACTTTGATGTAATTCATAGCTATTGGATGTAGCTATAGACTAGGTTTTTAGCTACTGTAGAAGACTCTGACACTACTCCAACATTTTTCTTAAATGATTACTCTTCATACTTTGAATCATTATAGCTTAGTATGAATTTTGCATGTACATATTAACATATTTTCCCTGATAATCATTAGAAATAACTAAAAAATAGATAATAATGAATTCTAAAGAAATAACCATGAGATATACTTGATATTTTATTCTAAATAAACCATAAGTTTGGAAACTATATTCAGATCCACTTCTTATGCAAGAAAAGGATTTTATTTCATAGATACAATGAACTATTTTATGGTCTCATCGTTCCCCCATACCTAATCTCATGCATGTCCTCATGCATGCCATTGTCTAAAACATCATGGTACATATGCATGAATTATACATAGTATTCATATTTCAAATGGGATTTCCAAATTCTTGTTAATTGTATAAGTATAGTAAAATTCATCTTTTTCAAATCCTCTTGAATTCCTCAAACAAAAGTGGCCAATGACAATGGTCATTATAATGCATTGTTTAAGGTTAGGTTCTTATTTGGAGGTTTTTCCTACTATCCTTATATTCCTTTTTGACACAAGTTCTTGTATGGATTTCTCATGATGCTCACCTTTTCCTTTTTTTTCTTTTTATTAATTATTTAAAAAATAATAAAATAAAGTGAGAGCATGTTCTTGTATTGAGAATTTTTTGCTATGTTTACATAGATTTATTTTGATCACAAAGCAAATATTTACATAAAAAATTATTGTTTCTTTCAAAACTATGTACCATGATCAAGATTAAAATATATTTTCATTAACTTGTTTGTTTGAATAATCCCAATTTCTTTTTTCTTGAAGCTATTCTCCCCCACACCTGATGTCATGCATGACCTCGTACATGATAAAAGAAGTGAGAGGGGATTACACATATCATATCTAAGTTTGCTTTCCTTTTTCCCATATTGAATCTTTTGCAAGAAATGAAAAAGTGGATCTTTATGTAATAAAAGAAATTATAAGTAAATTTAAATGTAAAATAACAAATTAAAATACCTTGACAGAACTTCAATCTTTAGTGTTTCTTCCATGGTAGCCAAAGTAAAATATATTGGGAATGGTATGGACAAAATTACAATCTTGTTATGCTAAGAAATAAGAGCACATAAGTAAGCAGCCATGTACTTGATTGAAAAATTTGCATCAACTATTATATTTTTTATTTTTTTAAAAAGGGGTAAAAACTTTATTAAATTTAGAAAAGGATTATAAACCAGCAAAAGGCCAAAGCCCCAATAACCAAAGAAAATCACAAAAAACAATCACCAAAAACCGTCATGCCCCAACACCATCTCCATCCTCTCTAAGAATCCTTTCCAGGTTTTGACACACCTCCTTGGGCAACAACACCCATTCATCCACCCTACGGCCATCAATATCCTCAGAAGCCCACTTTGCTAGGCAATCTGCCACCCTGTTCCATTCCCTTGGAATGTGAGCAAAATACATAGAATCCATAAGTGAACTAATCTAAAATATATGTTGCACTATCAAGGATAGTTGCCAGCTCACATCATTAAAATTATTAATTAGAATTTTCAAGTTGGCTTCACACTTCACCCTTTGCCAGCCTAACTCATAAGCTCTCTTCAAGGCTTACAAAATAGCTAATCCTTCCATCATATTAACTGTCTACTCCCCCATGTGAGTTAAAAAAATGAAACCAATAGCTTTGGAGGAATCCCTACTAATCCCACCTATCCCAGTTGGGCCAGGATTACCTCTAGAAGAACCATCAGTGTTAATTTTCAAAAAACCTTTAGGAGGGGGTGTCCATTTCCCACTCTAAATTTTTTGCTTCCCACATCGACCATGCTTGACGCAAGCAGAGGCCAGAGAAACACTTTGTATGCCTAACCTTTCAGCCAATTCAATGTCCCCCTTCTCTAGAGGCAAAATGATTTCACTCTTAGCTCTCATAGTCTCCTGGATCATTCCAATAATTTTTCTCCATACTTGGTGAATCGCCAACTTCTCCTCATTAAAATTTGGCAATTTCGCTCAAGCCAAACTTGCCACAGAAAAAAAATGGGTCCATCATACCACGCCTCTTGCAAGAAGTGAGTAGTAGAAGGTGTCCTACCCAATTTGGACCAAAAATCAACTAGGGATGAGGCGTGCAAGCATTGACACCTCCACATGTCCCACCAAGCATGCCACAAATGAAGAGTGAAGGGGTAACTAAAAAATAAATGAGATGACTCCTCCTCTGCTCCCTTACATAGGAAGTAGTGTGAAGGGCCAATAAATCCTCTCTGTCTAATATTCTCCCAAGTCAAGCAATGATTCCAAGCTAACATCCATGTAAATCAATTGCACTTCAGCCATGAAAAGCTACTCCAAACTCTTTTCCACCATGGAACTTCCCCTCCTTCTCCACATTGTTGCACTATCAACTCCTGATAACCCAATGAGACCATGTATTTCCCTTTAGGATGAGGGGACCAAGCCAAAAATTCACTCTCCTTGAGTGCACAGTAGTAGCGGCCAGTAAGGATCTTATTTAGCTCAGTGCACTCAGCGTCCATACCAATAATCAACCACTCCTCTAGATCCTTCCATCTCACCTCTGTCAACTGACCATGAAGAAGGAGAGATTTGTAGTCACACACCCTAATCCACCCTACCTCATTAAATCTCTGTGCAAGAACATCTAGGTGTGGATACTGAGTAACCAAAGGGGGAAAATTGTCCCATGAATCATGCCAAAATTGTGCCTCTTTACCCCCTGTAGATCTAAAAGAGTCCTCTCTTGATCAAAGCAGCTCCTTTTTTTAGAGTATCTCAGATCACTGATCCATTACCTGACAAATTTCATCTAGGGATATCTTTCATAGGGACCCCAAAAAAATACTTATGTGACAAGATCCTGGACCACACTCAATCTTGTTCCTCACACCATCTCCAATACAATTTTGCTGCCAGGGCCGTACCTTACAGAATAGACTACCATAATCCCAGGTCTCCAAACCATTTTGGGCTACAAATAACCTCCCACCTAATCAAGCTCCACTTCATCAAAGATAGGTTACCTACCCATAAAAACTATTTTGCTAAGGAGTCAAGGTCCTTAACAAAACTCACTGGTGCTACTTGGAGCATACACCTGTATAAAGGAAGCACCTACACCACAGACTGGATCAGTTGTACCTAACTAGTGAAGGACATCCACCTATTGGTCCAGTGATTCACCTTAGCCCTAAACTTGTTTAGAATCCCTTGCCATGATTCCTTAGACTGTTTCCCAATAGATATAGGGATACCAAGATAAAGAACCCGAAGGCTACCAATTTGGAATCAAAGAATATCAGTCACTCTTCATTGAATGGGTGACAAAGTATTGAAGAAAAAAATGGATGACTTATCCTCATTAATTACCTATCCCATGGTAGCCAAGTAAGCATCTAAACCACTACGAATATTTGTGGCCTCCCTCATAGTAGCCATGCCCATCAATGCCACATCATCCACAAACTGAAGATGAGAAAGAATTGGAAGGCCACCTCCCCACCTCCATCCCTGAATAGCACCTTCACCAGTCTTTTTTCTAATCAGCCATCCAAGACCTTCTGCCAAAAGTAGAAACAAGTAGGGAGATAATGGATCCCCTTACTGCAAGCCATGCGAGGCTCCAAAGAGATGTGAGTGCTCCCCATTAACTAGAATATAGAATGAAATCAAATTCACATAGCTCATTACCCACCTAATCCAATCTTCCTCAAACCCAAAGGATACCAAAACCTTCTAAAGAAAGGACCACCAAACCCTATCATATGACTTAGACATGTCCAGCTTCATGAAAATCACCTTCTCCCTAGACTTGGACATGGAGTGGAGAGCCTCAGTAGCCACCATAATCCCATCCAAAATTTGATGCCCCTCCATAAAGCTGCTTTGTTCCTCTGAGATCAGCACCCCCAACCACTTTTTTAATCTTTTAGCTATCAATTTTGATATAATTTTATAGACAACATTGCAGAGGGAAATAGGCCTGAATTGACTTAGGTGATCAGCCCCTTCTCTCTTGGGAATGAGAGCTAGAAAAGTTGAGTTCAAGGCCTGAAGCATTTACCTATTATTTTGAGATTCTTGAACCACTACCAATAGATCTAATTTGATGATTTCCCAAAATTCTTGAAAATTTTCAATTGGGAATTCATCTAGGCCTAGTGTCTTACCTTTTTTCATCATGAAGACAATCTTTTTAAGCTCCTCTATGTTAATTAGATGCATCAGTTGCTCCTTCGTCTCCTGAGAAACTAAATTAGGAATACATGAGAGTATCTAATCCTCAGTAGCTGCTCCCCTCTATCCTTCTTGTCCAAAAATAGAAGTGAAATACTGCATAGCTTCATTACAAATATCCCTCATAGAAGAGATAGTCTCTCCACTGTCTGATACCAAAGAAGTTATCATATTTCCATGTTGCTTGGATCTAACCGAGTTGAAGAAGAAATTTGTATTCTTATCACCCTCTTACAGCCACTCAACCCTAACTTTTTTCTTCCAAAATATTTCTTCCCTCAACTCCCATTCTTCCACCTTCTTAATAGCCCTCGCTTCTTCCCTCAGCAAAAATTTAGACAACCCATCCTCTCTAATCAATCTGGTAATGTTATTCAACTCCCCTTGCACCTCTTTCTTTTCCTAAAAGATGTTCCCAAAGCTCAGAGTATTCCACCTTTTGAGATGATACTTCACAAACTAGAGAAGCTTGGCAAAAGTATACATTATTGTACCAACAACTTCCCTCCCAATTCTCCACCAATCAGTAACTCAGCCAAATAGATTCTGGTCCCTGAGCCAAATGAGTTGAAATTTGAATGACTGCTTTCTCTACCTACTATTTGAAGAAATGTGAAGCTTAATTGGCCAGTGGTCTGAGCCTCTCCAATCAAGGATCTCAAAACTCAAAGACCATAAGCCACCCACCCAATAATAAGATGTCATGAATCTATTAATATGCTTAGCAATAAAGTTGTCGCCCATCCTCCTATTGTTCCAGGTGAACTACCCATTGAAAGGCTTAATATCCACCAAGTTGAGCTCTAAAATCTTGTCTCGAAGCAAAGAGGAAGATGGTTCCAATCTAGCATTACCTCCCCTTTTTCTGTTAGATCCAAGATAGAATTAAATTCACCAGCCATAATCCATGGCAGATAAGGAAAGCTCCTACAAACTAAGTGTGGATGTTATTCCAAACATGAAGCTTACCTTGGAAATCAGTGGGGGCATATACATTCGAAAGAATAAAATACTCTCCTAACTCAATGCATAAAGAGACCAATGAAAGTGAAGACTTGAAGGTGATCCAGGACACCAGCTAAACCTTGCATGGATTCCAGAGACAAGCCATGCCTCCCGCAAAACCTTGTGCCCCTATGCATTGACATAAACCTTGCCTCCATAGCTTAGGTGCAAGACTCAACATATACTCCAATAAAACCTTAGTTTCCTCAAGAAAGAGAATATCTAGACAGTGATTCCTAACCAAATCCGAAACAGCTTTGTGTTTAGGGTTGTTGTTCAAGCCCCTAACATTCCAAGAAATAATAATCATTTTGGAGGAGACAAGAAGTGGGAGTCCAAGGTCTTGACTGATCCTGACTCAACCAAATTTTCCCCAATCATCTTTATCCTCTTCATGTCCTTCTTCCTCCCCAGTTTAACATTATTTTCAGAATCCCCTTTCTTCCCATCCTTCTAAGGAATTTCTAGGTGAGTAGGAGCCTTGCCTCTCTTCTCCACCTCTATTGCCCCTATTTGTGTGGGAAGATTTTCAACCTTAATTTCTTGAACCATATCAGCATTTGATTCACTAGCCTTCTACTCCTCAACCTACCCATCCATAATCATAGGTAGGATAGCTTCCACAAGAAGTATTACTTGTTCCATGGGAGCATCTCTAACCATTCCAGACCCTCTCATAACTTGCTCTTCATTAAGCCTGGGTAATCCTCCTGCTGGCCTAATTCATCCAGAACCCAAAACCTATTAACCAAATCCTCCTCTAGATTCTCTATTAGGGACCTCTTATGGCCTCTATTTTGGCTTCGAGTCTTAACCTATACAAAGCCTTCAAAATCCTTGCTAGTATCTGCTCCAATCTTTTTCCCTTTGTCCACTCCAATAACACTACACGGTGGAGGTGGGGGCAAAGGCTATTGATCACCCAATTTTGCCTTTGGGCACCTTCACACCAGGTGACCATACTCATGGCACAAGTGGCATCTAAATGGGAGTGTCTCATAGTCTAGTTGTTGTACCCATGAGTATGAACCCACACACAGCTCTACCGCATCTAGTAAAGGCCTACTTAAATCAATTTCCACACAAATTTAGGCAAAAGTCATGATTTTCTTACCTAAATTTTGTGTGGAAGACCCCACAAGTTTTCCTAGCATTAAAGCAATCATCTGAAGAACATCCTCATGGAAGCATTCAATAGGCATTCTGGGTAGTCATACCCACACTAGAACTCTGTTTGGCAGTTCCTCAGTAGGGTTAAATCCAGCATGCTAAGGTTTCACAAAGAGCCCAACCTGATTATAAAAATAAGGACCACCTTCAAAGACCCTATTCTTATCAGCCAAACATATGAATGTGACCATGAAGAAGTTATTGGCTAGCAGCGTAACCTCCATCTCACCCTCTAGCTCCCACACACGTCTAGCCATATTCTCCAAAAAAGGGAGGGAGACACGTAATCCCAAGAATTTACAATATAGTGAATGCTTAGAGTAATACTCCACATCTTTAACAATCATATAGAATGGGATAACCAGCTTCAGTCTCTCCTTACAACGCTCTAGGCAGCCATTCACCTTGGTAATTTGTGATCCCCCAGCTGAGCTTATGTCAAATAGTCTTGGAGTCTAGTTAAAGTCAGAATTTACCTCCTTCCTAGGGTCCAACCCCTGCCTATTCCTCCCTACTACCTCACTGAAGCTTCTTTCCATCCTAGCCTAAGTCGGCTCCTTCAAAGCCATAGTTTCTTACCCCTAATCTACGCCTTCAAGAAGTGAAACTTCCTTTTGCTACTGTCTACCTCCGCCCACCGATGTCTCTATCCTATGTAGACTAAGAAATTAGCAAAAACAAGCCAGGGCATGATGCCCTAGCCTAGCTATGAGTCACAGAACTTGACCATGCACTCCTAGCCCACCATTTTCCACCTTTAAACCTTCATCAACTATTATATTTAACTTAATGTATTTTTATTTTATTTTTTTCCCTTGACTAGGCAGTAAATTAATTTTTTAATCAAAACTCTTATTCCAGCACTTGGTCCGCTAGCAAGTTGGTTTTCAAACCAAGACTGCCAACAATGCCTGAAGGTTTTCATTGTTGTTTCTTATTTTATATTTTTTAATAAATTTTTTAGAACTAATGACATGAAAATTTTTAACCAGAGACTGTATACATCCTCATATTGCTTTCAAATATATCATTAAAATTTCTTTATGTTGACATTTCTTCATCATTAGTCAGTGTTTTGATGACCAATAACTTGGATAGATACTTATTGATTTTTCTACTTATTTTTTTCAAAGGTGACTCAAAATATGGTGTCAACTACTTGATAATGGACAAAAATTTATCTAGTACAATCTCTAGAATGACTCATTGCTATAAGATTATCTTGAAAAACCCAAAACAAACAAAACCTTTTCACATAAGCATAATATCAATAATATCAAATAATTATAAATGTCACCAATGGAAATATTAATATGAATATTTGAATATATATGGAGGAATTTATTTCAGCCTACTTAGGAGTGATTGATGGTTTAGAAATTAACATTATTTTTAATGGAGTTTAATTATAGAAAATAAGAACTTCTTCAAAAAAAATTCTTATTATGCAAGTGAATGTGATTGTAAATAATTCATGAATATGGATAGAAATGGGTGAAATGAAATTTCATCAATTTTTTTTATTTATTAACTATTCATAAAATACTAACTATTAGTTGTACATAGAAGATAAACCTTGATTTTAAAAATATTCCTAGCTAATAATATCAAAAAATATTATAAAAAAATAATAGACCTTAGATTTAAATGCATGATTATTGGTGAAGGAATGCTAAATATAAAATTAAAAAAAAAGAGTAAAAAAACATACCTAAAACTTGTAGTGGCCATTGTCTTCCTGGGCTTCAAATAAAATCTTCAAATTGCACCATATAATCACAAACTCTCTACATTTGTTATCAAAAGCTTGGCATGCCCAAAAATGCTAATACATGATCTTATGTCAACATGTGAAAATAAATAATAGACAATAGAAAATATTCAACATTTTATTCTATTATTGGAAAATAAATAAGCAAGGCTAGGGGTAACATCCCCTAGATTAGCCTTTTTTATGTTTATAAAATCCTTTAACACCTGAAGAAATAAAAGATTTTTTTTGCTATTGTAGAACTCTATGAAAATCTTAAATTTTGCCTACTCAAAGGAATGGATTGATTATATGGTTAATTTAGTGTATTCAACATATTCTAAAATTCATGTGATTATCAAAAAATTATCATAGACAATTTTGTCTTACTGAAAACTATCTTCATTTTATTTTTGAAATAGAAAACAACAAACTAAATGCAATAGATAGTAAATATAGAGTATTGAATATAAAAAAACATAGAATACATTTTCACACCATTATAAATCCATAATATTTATTGCATGTAAGCATGAGATGTGATCTATAAGGAAAAATAGATGGATACATATTTAGTGAAGATTTTTACCTATTTCGTAGTAACATGCAATTTTCCTAGAATTGATCCATCCAAATAGATGTAGTTTTCAGAAATGCACAATTATATCATTATAGGTTTCATTGCCACATATAATTGATCTTAGATAATTATAAAAAAACATATCATCTATCAAACATGCATGTCAAATACAAAAGTATCTCTAGATTCCTTTTTGTGAACAATAACTATAGAAATTCATGTAATCAAGCATTTTTTCTCCATTTTTTTATTTTTTAGCCATAGTCATGCAAACTAGATTAATTAAGTTCTATAAATATATAAGGTTGTAAATTTATTCTCAAAGAATATTGGCACTTTTTTTATTTTCTATCAATCATCATTGCATGTTGTAATTTAGCAATAATCTCAAAATAATTTACACAAACATTAGAAATTAGTTAGAGAGAAAATAAAAATTAAAATGTTTAGATCCTCCAATATAAGTGAAACAACCTCAACAATTGCTCATGCTAAAAATTAGTGAATTTTTCAATAAAATCAATAGTTATATAAGACTTACAATAATTTTTTGGGACATGGTTATTTCACCCCTACAAAATCTAGAGCAATATTTCTCTTTTGCTGCATGTAGTAATGTCAAATCCACTACATGCATTATTTCAATATTTGCATGATGATTCCATCTATTTTTTCACATTGACTATCCCAAAAACATATGTGAACCAATTATACTTTTCTCCAATAAAAATAGGATCTCTTTTTTTCAAAAGAATCCACTTTTATAATGATTTATATTGTATGTGATTTTTATTATTTTGAACTTGTCAAGTTTGTTTGACCCACGTAGATTCCATCCAAAATAATTATCTTAATGCATGGTGATACATTTACATGCAATATTTTGTGAGACTATATTTATGCATTCTATCCAATATCTGTAAGAATCTCTCCTAGTCATAAAATCAAGAAATATAGTAAAAAAACCATTGAAACCATTATCATAAATAACATTTATTTCTATCAACCATACCAAATTCAGAATGGAGTCAGTTCTACATGTATAACTACCACATAAAATCATGGGTGTTTTGGTTGGAGTGATAGTTACTTTTATATAATATAATTTTTTAGCTTTAACCTCTCAAATGTAATGTCTTGATTAGCTATTGCTACATCAATAATTTACTAAAAATAAATTTTTCTTACCTAGAAGATTGAATACCCAACATATTTCCAGCTCAGGAGTCTTACTTTAACAACTAAACATATTGGTTTGTAGACCATTTATTTTAGTAGAGATCATCAATGTAATTATCTTATGAAAAATCAATTTGTAATTTTTTTGTCATCACAATGTGATCTCCTTCAGCCATCCCTTTTATTTGTCTCAGAATTTCATTCCTAATATGCATCAACCACTAAATCTATCTTCATGATGTTAGCAGTTACATTTTCTACACAATAGTGTCAGTATGTGATGGGGGGTTTTTGTTTTTAAATCTAAAATTTCTAATTGTAGAAATATAAATTTTAATCTAGGATATAGGAAAATAAATTCTAATCTATGATGCAAGAAAATAAATCTTAATCTATTTTTCAAAAAAATAAATTTTAAAGAAACCGCCACTAAATACCTCCTGTCACAAAATTTTCTAAGAGAAATTACCTCTCACTAGGAACATTGTTTATCTACTACCACTATATAATCCTCTTTAAAAATTATAAGTCTCCTAATAACACCATGTTCCCTAACAATCCCATTCATTTAATAATGGCAATCTAGGGATGGTGTTCGAAGGCTATATGCAATAATAAAAAGAGATCTTTAGAAAATGGTTCCTTATATCACTCCACACTTGCATGAATTAAAAATCACACTTCCAGAAAGAAAATCACTCTTGCAAAAAGTAAATCACACTTGAAAAAATTAAAACACACTTGTATAAAGTAATTTATTGAGTTGAAAATAAATGATAACCAAATAAAATACATGTAGGTTCACAAAAAAAAATATAAAAATAAATGTTTATAGAAATAAAGAAATAAATTAATAATTTAAAACAAAATGATAATTATAGAATAAAGAAATAAATAAAAACACATTGATCCATCTTCCATAGAATGAGTGGCCAGCTCATTCCTAGGAAGAGGATTTCACTCACAGTACAAACCTCAAAATATATTACTCATAATGATGGAAAGAAAAGTATATTGATTGGTTTCATTCAGTTTTATAAAGTTGTATTTATAATCTCATGCTTCCAACCAACACCTTATTGAAGAGTAAAAACCTAGTATTCTAGTCTATCTTAATCGCCACTAAATATAGAGAGAGATATTTATTATAGGAATGTAATCTATTACAACATAATCTCAATCTCCATAAAATATGGAGAGGGATATTTATTGGAATGAAATTAAATAAATATATATTTAGATAGAATCTATAAATGGAAAGTTGATATAGAGAGAGACTTTAAATGGATAGTGTTTTTTGTGATGGCTAGAATAGACCAAGCAATCATTAGAATACATTTAAAAATACTTTCTAACAAGTTCATAGCGATGTTGTTGAAGTTTGTAGTAGTTTGTATGTAGTTCATAACAAATCTGATGAATTACATAACAAATATGATGTAGTCCATAGATAGTCTGATGTAATCCATAGCTAGTTTAATATAATCTGTAACTAGTCTGATGTAATCTATAACTATTAGGTGTAGATACAGACTAAGTCCAAAGCTACTGTAGAAGACTCTGACACTAATCCAACATTGTTATTTAATGGTTACTCTTCATATTTTGAATCATTATAGCTTAGTATGAAATGTTTATGTATATAGTGACATCTTTTTCTTAATAATCATTAGAAATAACTAACAAATAGATAATAATGAATTCTAAAGAAATAACCATGATATATACTTGATATTTTATTTTAAATAAATCATAAGTTTGGAAACTACATTTAGATCCAATTCTTATTCAAGAAAAAGAATGTTATTTCATTGATATAATGAACCATTTTATAGTCTCATCAATAGCTTTTCAGGTCCATGTGTGCTTAGGAGTAATAGGTCCATGATTCTTATTTAGATAGTCTTTCTACATATGAATATGAATATTACATCATGGGAAAATGATGGCTTTGTTCTCATACACTATCTAATGTGTTCATTCTCCATATTTGGAGTTTCTTTTGATCTTGTGGAGAAGTGGCTTGTCCACCAATAGGAAGGCATGCACCCAAGTTGTAACCATACTTCATTGAGAGATTTTTAGCAAATCAATTGCTATGGGTTGACCTAGTGCCTTAGAAATTCCTAGAATAATTTTTGGGTGTCAGTATTATAGAAGAAGTTTTAGGAGAAGGACCCACATTGGGATGTCATCCATGGCAGTGATGTTAAGGTTCAAACTAGCCTTCCACCTCCTAATAGCCATGCTTATTTTTCCCATAAACTAAGACCCTTCAAAAAGAACTATAATGTAGTCTTATTGTAAAGAGAAATTAACCAAGAAAAACCCTCTAGCAAAGGTGACAACCTTTAGGTGTCCTTTGGGTTTCCATTTTAAATTGGTCTAGTTGTGAAAGGAATCTATATTTGGGCATAATTTGTTCATGCTTGCCAAAATAGATTTATCTAGTTCCACATTAGCTAGTTCCACCATGGGATCAATTATAGTAATATAAACATCATAGTTTTCCACCACCAAGATAATCTATAGATCTAAATATTCATGACCCACCAGAATTTTGCCTTTCACTCTATCTTCCTAAGACAATCGAGTAACTTTAGGGAATGTGAATCATTTATTTCCTACTATTTGTTGATCTTGTCATCTGATATCTATGGAAAATTTGACTCCTTCAGTCCTTTGTCCACCATGATATTCTCATGATAAATGTCATGTGGGGTGGCATTGACTTGTAAGTAGTCATTGTTACTCAAATTATTGTGACCTAGCTTATCACTAGAGTCCATAGAGACATTTTAGTTTCCCACCCAAATATAAATTCAAATTTTTTAGGAGCATCCACCATTTTTCCTACTCTTTCATTGCTCTCCATTCTAACCTTGTAACTGTAGACACCTAAAATTGGCCACCAATGGCTTCAATTAGACTTCAGACTAATTTTACCAACCTTTGTAAATTAAGCCTAAGAATCACTGAACATCCCAAATTTTCTTTCACATCATTCATCAAATCTCAGAATCATGTTGAGGTATCCCTAATTGGGGTATTCTATCATATGTAACAAAAACCTCTCACAAATTCATCTATGTTCATCTTGTGACATCACAACATGCAATTTAGTCTATATACCTATTAAGTGGGGAAAGTTCACACATAAAATCAAATATTGAAAGAGCTAAATGGATAATTAGAATTAATTATCAATTTAATCTAAATTAAAAGCCTAGTTGAATTATCCATGTGCAATTAATGAATTACTAAAAGAGGAAATTCAAAAATATAAAATATCCTAGCTTTTCATGATTACCTTTTGTGAATTTTAAAGTCTTTTAAAATATCTCATCCATGCCTATTCATTTTAAATCATTAATTCTTGACATATTTTAACTCTACTAGGGTTATTTGACTCACTTAGGTTAGGTTTAAACCCATTCCATGTTTAAACTACACTTTAACTCACCTTGAGTTGGGATTAGTTCCTAAGATTATAAATAAAAGCCATTTCCTAATGATGAATAAGTAAGTGGATAAGTCTTCCACAACATATTTACTTGGCTCTGGAATTGAAGAATGTCTCTTTCACTTGCATGCTTGCTCTTGACCAACCTTGCACCACTTTAGTTTCCCTAGCTTGATCATTGTTTTTATTAGATTCTTTATTTAATAACTTTTTTTTTTAAATTTGTATCAGTTCTTTATTATGTTTATTTCCCTCATGATATTTATGTTCCTTGTTTTCCCTATTTAAATCATTTCCTTCTCAAACACATGTTTCTATGCTATCACTAGGTAACCTCCTAAGGTATAAAGGGTCAAAACTTGATTTAGGTTTTAAATAATCAAACTAAATGCTTATGTGGTCTTAAAATATCATATCATAATTTTATAAACCCATTTCAAGGGATCAAATAATCTTCAACATCCCCTTCTACCTTCTAAGCTCACCATGCTCTCCTAAGGCTAGTAGCCTTTTTTTGACATTTCTCCTTGTTGGGAGCAACTAAAAAACAGTATCAAGTAAATGATTAAACTTTCAAGGACCCTTTTGGGCCATACAACTCATACCTCTCCCTTTTGGCATAACTCCCAAGACACAACACACTTTCTTCTTTCAGCTACCCTTCAATTAACCCTCCAAACTGACAAATCTCCTTAGTTTGGGCAAAGTGAAAACTTTCAAAAAAAAAAGGGTCTTTTAAAACACCCATTTTGATACCCCAATTTAATCCATCATTTCTTACCCTTATTCTTTATACAAATTTGTTTTACCTTCATTAATATCCTCCCAATTAGGCCTTATAATCCATTAAGCACAACATTGTACCTCAAAGTATGTACTAGAGAATTCGTACAAGTATAAACCTATGTGAATCACTTGAGGTAACTATAATCCAACAATACTACAAAATTTCAACAATTTATAATGGCGGAAACTCCTTTAACCACCCAAACCCTAGTTCTAGGGTTTCCTACATGCTCCCAGGCCTGAAAACCTACCAATTTCCATAACTTGAGTTTTATATGGTTTCAAAGACCCAAATCACCTTCATTAAGTTTATTTTCTCATCACCTCACTAATACAATAATTTTAAAACCCTTCCTAAGTCTCTATTCACAATTTTTAACCTATTTTGTTTTGACTGTGTAGGAGACAAATGTTACATAGGTCTGCAGTGAGTTTACATATAATAAACCATGTTTCATGAAAAGATTCAATGCTATGATATTGATAAAAATAATTTAATATTTACCAAATCTAATTAAAACCCAATAAATCATTTAATATTTAGCTTTCCTTTAATAATATAACATAAAGTTATTAAGCAATATAGAACACCCAAAAATAGGGGTCTGAGTGGTGATCACCTTTAAAATAGGGGTTTTATGAATAATTCAATTACAATAAATTTTTTATCCATTTATTAATTATAATAACACATTAGTCTCAAATAAATTTCATAATCAAACATATGAATCTTCTTCAATCCTCTAAAGCAAGGGTTCCTTGACTAAGAAACAAGGGTGTGAATATATTTGTCTAGGTCTTCCTTAATGTATGGATTCCATTACAAGGTTTACCCACTTATAATATATATTTTAAACACATAATTATCCTAATTATTGACAATAAACATTCAATCAAATGTTCATCCATTCTTCCCTATCTTAACTTTATTCTTTAACACCCTACAACCAGGTTATGGGTTGTGTGTATAGGGTCTCTTCCACAAGACTATATATTATCATTTTTTTAAATGTTTGAACTTAAATACCTAAGTATTATACTCCAATAAAATGTATTTTATATTCACAAGACCTTAGAAACATAATTTACAATCCATCTCACAAAAGTTATTGCAAAATCCTCAACTTACCACACACTTAAGAGAATCTTGACCAAGAAATAGGATTTGTGGGCAGAGATGTTATAATTATTGCATTCCTTTATTTCATATCAATTAATCAAGAACCTAAAGTTATAAACATTATCCAAACCAGTCTCACAACTCATATCTCAAGAACCAATTTCACTATTCTTGTATAAATTATTTGAATCTTCACTTACTTGGTTGTAACATACAAGCTATTACAAATCTACAGACATATATAGGGTCTTGTGCACATTTACCTATATATATTTAAGATTCACCTAAAACAAATGTGAATATATGAGGATAAGTCTATAAACTTAAATGAGAAACCATTACATTGAACACTTATCTTTATTCTTTGTATTAAAATTCATACAAAATAGTCCATCAAAGGTTTTATTCATCTTTCATGAGGATTCTTGAACAATTTTATTAGACTTCCTCTCCTTCTCTATGAATATCCCTCTCCTCTATTATTATTTTATATGCCATATAATTCTCTCCTCCCTTGAACTATCTTACATTCACTTCTCTTATTCCTCATGCAAATAAACTTCTTATCTTCTTGCACTCCTACGTTAGTTCTGGAGGTGGTTACCAAAACAAGAATTCACCACCTTTTTTTTGAAATGACATGACATTAACATATGAACCACTACATAAGATATTTGAAAGACAAATTAACTCCCTTCCTAACCTTTTATTCCCTCTTTAGACTCTTAGGACCCATTTTTGCTTGTTCTTACTATTTGAAAATTCAAATTACAATTTTTGAAGGAAAACCTCCAATTCAAATTCTAAGCCACCTCATGGCTTCCTAAGACCCTTAGAACATTTTTTAAACCTCTTATCATGTACTTGAACCTTGAAAACTAATACTTTTCTAATTTATCTTGATGCTCCTACATCACCTATTGAATTAATGAGTTTGGAAATTATAGAGTTATAATGCAGGTTTTGTAGCATGATTTATATCAATAGTGTTATAATGCCAAAATATTAATCCAAGCCATCAAGCATAATTCACATCAATAAATCTACCATGGTTCCAAGGAGATAAGGAGTAAAGAATACAAACTCCATTTCCAAAGACTCTTTGAGCACAAACTAAGGCTTAAGCAAGCCATGAACAAATCTTTTGGAGCTCTTAAGGAAGGTAAAGATCATTGTTATTTGCATTTTAGTTGGGTTTTCAATTGTATTTTTGTCCATTATTCTCCCCCTAAGATCTAGGATTAGATATATTAGCATGTTAGTGTGTTTATTTCATTATTCTATGAAACTAACACTTGATCTAACCTCCTCTCTATTGTCAAATTCCTATGATCACAAATGGTGTGCTCGATGGGATAGGAAGCACCCCATGTACCAAGGAAACCAAGATGTAACTCCAAACTTTTCAAATAAATGCTTGAAAATCACCAAAATTAGAGTTTTAGATTTGATTTTCCCATATTTTTGTTTTTTATGCTAACTCAGATCTACATAAAGATCAACATCGATCAGGCATAATTAACATCAGCTTTGCCTAACCATCATCAGTTTTACCTAACCAAGCTTGGTCCTACCTAACCATTATTTCAACCCTGCTCCATGGTGGGGTATACAAATTATGGTATGTATAATGTGAGAGCTAGGGGGTTGAGTATCTAACATTTCCTTTTATAATGGAAACCCAAGTCAAGTCTAGTTAACTAGGGGATTCTACTAAGTAGTACATAGATGGAATCACTATGCAAAGGAATAGACTCTTGCATAATAAGTTAATCAGTATGAACATATTGACATGAGGCATATCTATCATTATCCATGCTTTATACAATGTAGATGGTCAAAAAATTTAAGTTTTAGATCAACCCCACTTTCCGTGAAAATATTGTTGATGCAGGGTGAGTAGCCTGAAGGTCCATGTCACATTACAATCTCTTGGGAGAATAGGTTGTTAAAACCCTACTACTTCATGCACTTTTATTTTTGTATTAACACTTAAAATCCTCCTAAGATCATGTATATAGATGGATTTCAATAATATGATGAAACCTTATAAATTTTAGGGCTTAGGATGATTTAATCAATTATATTTGGCATTTATCTTTTTTTCTTACTTGGTATTTTGAGTCTAAAACCCATTTATGTGTGTTTATGTTGCATCAAAATGAGTCTTGTGTCCACATCACTCTATTATTTGAGGAGGTGTTATGTCATCCATTTGACATCATGTTTTTCATCTTAAAACTTTGTGTCAAAAACATTATGTGTATGTTATTTGATTAAAATAGGTAATGTTGTGTTGCCTAAATCAACTCAAGTGTTTATCTTGGAGTCTTTAAAATAAACTAGTATTTATATAGTTAGAGAGTGATAATATCATTATGCTACTCAAATTATTTCATAGACTTATCTTTTCTTGTGTCCAAGTTTAACATTTGAAACCAAATTATATGTGTCTTTTATATATTTTTCTAGTGTTGTTATGTCATTCACCTTTGTCTAGCTTATTTGGTAAAAAAAAAAAAACTTAGTTTCCTAAGTTGAATTTTTAATTAACCTTGACAAGTTCAAATCCAAACATTGATTTATTTATGGTTAGGCCTTATCTAATTTGGATTTAAATACTAATATTTATCTTTTGGGTTGCATAACTTAGGCTAATTATTTACCTAAATTCAAAAACTATTTGTTATGTGCCTTTATTTGAGAGAAAAAAACCTATCCCCAAGTGCCTTTTATTTTATGCCTCATACTAATCTAACCAAGTTTATGTCTAAAATCAAGTGCCTTGTCTATGCCAAAGTGTTCTAAGTTTTTTAGAATAAATAACCCTTTGTTTTAAATTCTAGATTTTAATGCCATGTTTGGCCAAGAGTCTTAGTACATGCCTTGTTTGAGCCTAGCTTTTGACACTGTGTTTGGCCAAAATACCTAGCAACCTTTATTTTCCTAGATTAGACATACTTAGAACACTTTGAACTTAGCATTTGGATTTTTTTTTTGGTTCATCCACTTGACCTTTTATGTGTGAGACATTTGATGTTAGACTATTTAGACCAAGTTTTAACACATACCATTTTGTAGATGTAGTTTCCCTAGACCAAGTTAGACCAAGTTTGAACCAATTATCCTTTAGACATTATTTTTAAGAGTTTATATAACTCTAGGCCTTTTTTGGAAGCTTTTATTATTGATGCAGATATATCTAGCTACACTTATCGTGGAGTTACATAAAATACAAGTTATAATAGAATGGCCACACAAATTGAATTTGATCAAGACCCCTATGGTGAAGAAGTGGTTTATGTGATGGATCTATATCCTTCTTACAATCTTCAATCTGTGGAACAAAGCCAAGAATCATGTTTGGTAGTACCTTCTTTAGGATGGTTGACATATGATACTCACCCTTTTGTGACTACCTGATCCCCCACCTATACCTTTAACCCTTCTTTAGATTTTGTGAGCAATCAATCTCCACAGTGTCTAAGGAATATCATTACCATTTTAGGACCTCATCTTTTAGCTTGTTTGAGTAACCACACTCTACAATGCCCTACCATTTTTATACCAAGACCTCATCCTTTGGCTTGTGCGAACAATCAAAATCTATGATTCCCTACCATTTCCATTCTAGGACCTCATCTTTTGGATTGTGTTAGCAATCAAGCTCTATGATGTCTTAACATTACCATTTCAAGACATCATCCTTTGGCTTGTTTGAAAAATCAAGATCTATGATGCCTTCCCATTATAAAACCATTATCCATTATTCAACCTTTGACAATAATTCCCCATTTTATAAAACCCCTACCAATCATCCAACCCCAATAGAGCCAATCATTACCTCTCTAACCGAGCCAATCATTTAAGGACTAAGATATATTCAAAATTGGTATTTTACAAATACTTGTAAACCAAGGCCAAGAAAACCAACCAATCAATGAAATTTTTTTTGAACCAATAATTTGTGATGAGTCAACTTATGATGAATCACCTCTTGATACTATATATGTTATCGAAGAGTCTCACTCTGGTAAGCTAGTCTTTTTTGAGTCACTCCTTAATGATTATAACCATTTTTGTGAAAATCATTACATCGATCATATGCCTATTTTTAAATAGACTCCTTATAACAAGATAGTCTCTATGGAGTTATCTCTTGAATTTTTTTTCCATTGTAGAGGAGTCTCACTTTGACAAACCAACCTCTATGGAGCCCATTATACCATCATAGGTCATTACTTACCTCATACTAAACATTCAACAAGACATCATTGTAGTAGTATCCACACTAGATGAAGAATCAAAATTAGATTCAGGTTTTATTCTTGAACCAAAATCAGATTTAACATCAGAAGCAAAAATAACATCAGTCTCAACATTGAATTTAGAGTCCCTTGAGTTGGAATTAGATTCAAAATCAGAATATGTTCATGGTTGTTACAACATTAGTTATTGATGCCTCAAAGATCAATTTAAATACATTTATGATCATTCCAAGATTTTTGAGGATGATTAATTCAGCTTCAACACAATTTCTCCTAGTATCTTCTATGAGGATTTTGTTTCTCTCCCCATTCCATTACCATTCCACATGCCATTATCACCAACCAATATAGCCATTATATTCAAATTCCATCTCCTACAAGTGTCAATTAGGACTGACATAATCATATCTTGTTGAACTACATCCATGGTGATATATCAGTTGAAGAACATTAAGGAGACCAAGATCAAATCCATGTAAAAGAAGAATAATCCCTAGTGAAACCTTTTTGGAGGCATTAGGGGACAATCAAAGTTCAAACTTAGCATCTTCTAGTGAAAATTTTTTGGAGGTGCTATAAGATAATCAAGTTCAAAAGTCAATGTTATTTAGTGAAACCTTTTCAAAGGTACTATGGGACAATCAAGATAACTTCATTGGTGAAAACCTCTTTGATAAATCAATAGTTGAGCACAACAGTTTTGCATTGCTTGATGAAGACATTATTAAAGATCAAAGTAGTATAGCTTCTAATCTACAACATAATTAGATGGTAATTTTTCTTAGGCCCAAACAATAGAAAAATATGGTGGTCCTATCAAGATTATATTCAAAAATATTCGACACCACCATAACCAAAGTTATGTCAAATCTCGAATCGACCACATTTTGTGTGCTTAAAACCCCTAATCTTCATTTGTTGCCCAACCATTATACATTTTGTATACACAATATTTTAAAACTTTTATTGATTACTAACACTTTATATCTTATAAGAACTTGTTGAGTCTCAATCTCTCTAAGTGCATGCCTTAAGGGTTGTACTGGGAAAGGGGTGGATAGGCCGTCGATGCTTCATAATATTATTGTTACTTTTTCCACTTGCCATCTACATTCTAGTCTCATAAAACATTGAACCCTAAGCTTGTTCATCTCTTTCCTATTATTCCAGTCATTGTCATGCTTTATTCCTTCATTTCTTACCTTGTTACCCTTTTTAACTATTTAGTACACTAGGTTGACTTGGTCAACCTAGTGTGTTTTGGGGACATTTTAACTCTTTTGGATTGTTAGCATACCGGTTGACCTAGCACAAATTTTAGGCATTAGCCCAAAAAAGTACTAGGTCAACCTGATCGACCAAGCACAACTGACATGACTGAAATTTTTTAGGTGAGATACTACTATATATACAAGGTCATTTACCACCATTTCATAAGAGTTGAAAGAGAGTGAAGAAATAAGTGAATATGTGTGAAAAAACATCTATTTATTGACCATTATACTAGAGGAATAAATATTTAGGGTTTAGTACATTATTTAGAGCTCTGATCTTGTTTTGTGGATAAGTCTTTTGGATGATTGGGTAGGCTGTGTAGCCTAGAGCTGATTTATCTTAGTTATCCTTACAACCACTACAATATCTTACTAATCACCTTGTCTAAGGGAGAGATTGAGGCTCAACAGGTTCATTTTCAAAGGTAAGTATTCCTAACTTTTTTACTCCTTTGTAAGAGTAGATAGATAATGCAATATGTATTCATCTCTTCCATGTATTAAGATTTAATATATATTGACATGAGTATATGTCTCCTATGCATGTTTAGTTTAGATTTTTTTTATTTGTTTTGTTATAACCCACAATTTATGCCATAAGATTTGGTGTGCACTAGATTAGTTTACTTTTATTGTTATTAAAATAGTTTACTTTCTTATTTTTTATCATAAGTGAAATATCAAATCATAGGACTATTTTAAGGTTATTGTGTGATTTTGTTAGATTGTAGACTTTATAACCCTTTTAAGAATGATATGTTGTGATAAGTAATACAAGTGATCCCCTAATCAAGTCTAGTAGATCCCCATATTTGTCATGCTCTTGCTTAACAAGTGTATACCCAGTCGAAAGTGTAGGTGTGCTCTATCTTATCTAATCCAGGATTGATTCATGTACATGTAATTCCAATTGCATATATTCTAATGAACCTAACTTGAATCAAATCCTTGTAATATTTTTTCAATTTTATTTTATTTATTTCATTCTTTTTATCATCATTTATATCATATATTTTCACACACTGGTTCGATTCTATTGACCCAATTATTTTTCTCTGTGTATAGAAACATGCAACTGGATCAATCAATTCAACCCAGTATAGGTTTTTAGTACTTTTTAGATTTGTAGTTCAACATACTAGGTCAATTAGGTTAACCTAGTACATTTTTAGTCACTTTGTAATAGGTTCTTGTATAGCTTGATTGATCATCTCAACCAAGTACAAATTCTAGTTTTCTAGAATTCTAGATTAGCCTACTAGGTCAACCAACTCAACCTAGTACATTTTTAAGCTTCCACTTCAGTCAACTAGGTTGACCAAGTTGACCTAATGCATTCTTAGCACTTTTTCAACTTCTATAGTAGGTTTATGTATTGCTTAGTTGACTAGCTCAACCTAGTTTTCAACATTTTGATAGTTTTTTCCAAGTTTCTAGATCAAGAATATCCTTCTTTTCCATCTCTGAATCATCAAGGTCAGTCTTCTATTCTCTGTGTCTTTCCTTTTCTATAATTTCCTTTCAAATTTGTAATCTTCAAAACTACCTCTACACAACCAACTAAATCAACCTGGTCAACCTAGTTCTATGTTTTGTGTGTTGTCTGAAACAACTAGGTAAACCTGATCAACCTAGTAGGTTTTCTAGACCCTATTTTCAATAGTACTAGCTCGACCCTATTGACCTAGTTTTGTGTGTTTTGCATATAGTGCCTTCATTATACTTTATTTCAAATCTATAATGCATCTTATATGTTAATCACATCTTTCCTTTTAGTTGTTTGCATGCTTAGAATAGTTCACATAGTCTAATTAGGAGATTTTTAATTAACTACCTAGTTTCACTATTTCTATTTTTATACACACAAAAAAATCACATAACATCAAAAATCATTTTAACATTTGACTACCCAAGCCAACCTACTTAGATTTCATCATCAAGGGGAAGCCAAATTGTGATGTTCTAGTCAAGTATAAAGCATGGTTAATGGTATATTTTGGATAAGCACTCAACACCCTTATCATTGTGGTGTGTGAAGTGAGGGGTTAAACCCCAATACCAAACTTGTATCATTTCCACTATAGTGCCTTTCATCCTAAAATTAATTAAAACTATCCATATATTGTTATCTGGTACCTTTTTTATAGACAACTCCCTATCATTTAAAATTATTCTTAATAATTTAATTAACATTCTAGGTTGACCAATTAGCTAGCTTTATTTTCTAGTTTGTTTACTTGCTCTTTGCTCAATTATGTATGTAAGAAATTGCATTAGCCAGCATTGGTGCAATATTTTACTTTATGTGCATCAATTGGATTGGCCAACATCAATTTAATTGACTATCTATTTACTTTCAACATTCAATTTCTTAGATCAACTACAAACTATCTTATTTCATTTCACAAACTCATTATCAGTTCTTTCCTTTACATCTCGTTCACTGTACTAGGTTGACCCAGTTGACCTAGCAGATTTTTTAGCCCCTGTATACTATACTAGGTCGACTTGGTTGACCTAGCATTATTTATAGGCTTTTCCCCATTTTTTATTAGTCTTTTTTCTCTATATTGGGTCGATCCTATGGACCCTCTATAGTTTCATAGTCCCTATTTTTGCACTAGGTCAACCAAGTCAACCTAGTTCTATGTTAGTCACTTTTTGATTCCTTGCTTTCTCATCTTGGCTCTTCTCCCTTTCATCATGAACTATCTATTTTTTGATACACTGAATCTCAGATATCATACATGATGGTATTTACCAATCCTAATAGGCTCTCCCATAGATAAAGTAGGGTTCCTTTTAAGAATGTTAGTAGTGTTCATATTGCAACCTGTATAATGAACTATAAGAATCCCTATACCTCTTTGCAAAAAAATCCTCTTCTTCTCTTATAGGATCAGCTTGAGCTAGATTATACTCCTAAAATGCTTTTATTTATCATGAAATTCCCTTAACATAGAGGGAAGGATCCTTCTACCATTTATAACCTCATGATTAGTCGTCAAGTTGAAGAACCTCATTCTCCTACTTCCATTTTCTCAAATAGATTTTGGGGTACTAATTTCTTTGCTTCTCAATGTCATACTTTAATCTTGACTCCTTATGCCATGACATCTTCTTCTTTAACTTCTTATACCTCCATGCCTAGTGTCTCAACTAACATGGTAGGTTCTACATCTAGTGGGCCTTTTATAAGACCTATTATCCTTAATCCTTCCACTAGTTCATTTTTTTATACCCAAGGCACTCATGTTTATAGTGATTCTTCTTCTCAACCATTTACTAGCCCATCTTTTGCTTCACAAGCAAATTTTTCCATTAGTGCCTCAAATTCTCATGGCTCTTCTTAAGCTCATATCAACATTAATAGTGGTACCCAAGCCACTAATACCAACACAAACACTAATATTATTTATTCTAATAACACTAATCAAAATCATCAACTATTAATTCAAACTCTCAATCATATAAACACATTCCAAGATCACAATACAAATCAAATTATGTGAATGCAGAACCATCTTCTTAATATTCATTCCAATCCTCAACCAATGACTTGGGGCACACATAAACAAAGTGTTCCTCCTCCCATTCTTTGATATTTTTAAGGTAATCTCATTCCCAAACCTCCATTAGTCAAAAAATTTATCAAGCATTTACAAAATGAAACTCTTACTACTTAAATTGCTAACATTGGCATTGGAGGTATAACACCTAAAATCTCTTATAACGGATCAACTGATCCTACCCTTCATCTTAAGACTTGGAAATATTTATAAGGATTGGGTTGAATTAAACACCTTTTCTTATACTAAAATCCTTGACAAAACCCTCACAGGTGATGCCTTGGCAATCTATAATCAACTTAGACCTCATTCCATTACTAGCTTGGAAGATTTAGTGAATGCTTTAGTACAAGAATTCCAAACTAGTGATCTTCCTAAAAATAATTTGGCCCATTTCATCAATTGCAAAGAAAATTAAAATGAAACCACCAAAGACTTTGTTAAATGATGGAAGACTTTGTCAAAAAATATTGAATATAACATGGTAGATGGCAATCTCTTTCATCTCTTTATAAATGCTTTATTTCCTAGATTACAATATAGAGTATGCACCCTTTCTCCATTTACCTTGGAGGAAGACATTGACCAAGCCAAATGAAAATATTTCATTATGCATCAATTTGAGACACCCCAACCTTATATGGGTCCTCATCTGTTCCTTAAAAACAAAAACTACAATATTACCAATGATGATGTTACTGATTCATATGATACATTCACAATGTTCAAGTTATCATTCTTACCCCTTCTTCAGAACCAGTCCCTCAACAATATGTTAATCCTCATTTATCTTCAACAAATAAAATTAATATTCATAAACCTCTTTCCTTAGCTGAATTTCTTAAGCATCTACCTAGGCCTCTTCCTTGAGAGATTGACCCTACTCATCCTATGAAAAATTGGTATGATCCTAGTAAGTTTTATTGGTTTCATGCTAGTTGGGGTCAGTCTCATGAGACCTGTAGACAAATTCATAATTTACCTATAGAATTTATTTTTGGACCTAATTTTGATCATGATTCTATCACTTTCAATCATCAACAAGCTTATTAAATTGCTTTCAAGGACTACAAAACTCATGATAAAACTCAATCCTTGAATCAAGCAAATGCTCATTTAGCTATCTACAAAAATCCTTTACCTAATCATCAACCTATTCAACAAAACCAAGGCAATCCCACTCCTTCCACCAATAATTTAGAAAGTTTTATTGAACCAAATTTTGAAGAGAATGTGGTTAGCATGATTAATATGTAAATGGTGGTGGCTTTCATAAATTCTCAACCTATCTACACCCCACCTCCTTCTAAGGCATATCATGTTATCCAAGATTCTTCTCCAATTCATTTTAATGAGTTGGGGAAAGATCTTATAACCTTTGACAATGGTACAATTTATAATTCTCCTTTTGATAACACATCCCATTCTATTTTTACCACTCTTCCATCATCTTCTAATACCAATGATAATCAATCTTCCAATGATAATCAAACTTATATTAACACTTCTTCTAATTCTCAAGATCAATTTAAACCAACTACTTATTCATCACCAAATGATTTACAACCTTCTTGTAAACCTTCTCATTCTTATCAAAAAAAATTTAAATACTCTCAGCTTCTCCTTCTGAAGACCTCCTTAACCATTATGCACCTATATCTAACAATATTCTCATGGGTTATGATGAGTGGGATCCCATTACGGATCTCACTAATCTCTCATCTCAAATTCCATTAATTGAGATTATAAGTAATTCTCCCCATCATCAAAACTATCTTATGAAACTATTATTTGAGATGAATGTCCCTCATCCTCCTTTAATAGGATGGTAGGGAACCTTATCTAGTTTCAAGGATAGTATCTTGCAATAATGTGAAGAGATGTCCATCAATGTTGATGAAACTATAGACACTTCTCTTTCTTTGAAATTTCCCATCACATATATGATTCCTGATGAGATTTTGCTTTATGTAGATGATCTTCCCTTGTTTATTAACATCCAAATAGGTGATATCCAAGTTAAATGAACTTTGATTGATGAGGGTTCTGGAAATTGTGTTACTTCTCTTGATTTCATTAAGACCCTTACATATTCAGAATGCAATCTTAAGTCCACATGTAGCACCTACCAAGGATATGATAAAAGGTAAATTCCTCCTCTTGGGTGTGTGTGGCTTCCCATTGTAGAGAGGATTACAAAGCAAGTTAGTCAAGCATTAGTCCATAAATCATGAAAAATGCATAAAGAACTAACTAATTAAGCCTATCTATTCTTATGGGAATTACAAAGGATATCAAGAAATAAATGAAATAAAGCAACATCATATTACCTTCTCAAATGGATTCACCATATACATGTGGCTCAAAATCATGTTCTCCCTTGATCAAGCATCCTTGTCTTTGTCAACAAAGGTGGAAAACTCCTCTAATGTCTCAAGAACACTCCATAAAACCTAGGCTCATGATTCCAAATCACCAAACTAGCCTATCAATGAAGCTTGTAAACAAAATTAATGATCAAATGAAAAGGATTGTGGAAACAATATAACATTATAACTTTTCAATATTCAAGCTTAAAATTCATGTCCATGGCCTCTCTATTTATATATTTTTGATATTGGTTATGATCAACCATGATCACCCATCTAAAGATTGAGATGTGTGGCCATGGATAATCCTAATATTTGGAATTAAACTCATAAATATCCTCAAGATAAATAAGCATTAAAGAGGTATATGAGGCATTAACTAGGCATGGGTGACCCATAATCATAATATTTTATGCACTTATGGCTTGATGGATGCCACCCCATAGATGATGTCACTAGGTGATGTAGATATTCAAAATCAATTTCCAATAATGTGATATTTAAAAATATCTATGGAATTATTACTTAATATCTTAAATTAGATTAATTATCTTAAGTAAGTTTAATCAAGTTTAGTGTAATTCTTTGGAAATTAGTGCATAATTAATCAAAATGGTCAAACATTCATATTACGGGATCATAATTTGACTAGAGAGGAACTAGAATATGATGTTAGATGTGTTAGATTTGTATTCCCATTTAGGATGTTTCCAAAAAAAATAACAAAGGTACGTAATGCATACCAATGAATTAGAAGAAAAGAGTGATCTAGAGCACTAAATGGTGAAATTGTCATTTTGACTCAAAATGATCTGATCAAATTTAGTTAGCCCATAAAATGCATTGCCCTATTTAGGGATACTTTGACCTAAATTGGCACTTATAAGTGATAAATTTGAACCATTTAGGGCATTTTATGGATTTTGACCTAAAATGTGCATTTGAGTGTAATTCGAGTAAGATTGATAATTTCAACACAAATGGTCATAAGAATTGGATGTCTACACCCATTATTTTCCTACCTATTACTATTCATGTAAAGGTGATGATCTTTAACTTTCCCCTTTATTATAACATCTTGTTTGGTAGGTCGTGTACTCATCATATGTGAGCTATCACTTTTTATACCTACCAATGCATTAAATTCCCTCATAATGGAGCCATTTATAGGATTTAAGGAGATACTAACCCTTGGAATTTTGAACAATTCCAAGATCATGGTGTTTTCAAGATTCCTACTCTTGAGCCTTTGCCCAATGTTCCATTCTATAAGTTGAAATGCTTAAATTTTCCTCTCAACTTAACCATAGGTTACAATGGGCACCTTAAGCTCATTGGTATCATTCCTCACAACCTTTTAGACTCTAATTATGATGAGCTCAGTGAGATTAATTTAAAAATCAAAACTTCTAATCTTGCACCTCATCTCATCTTGTAATTTCCTACTTCCTTGCAACCTCATTCTCACAAACTTCCATGTGATGACATTACCATAGTCTTATGTAAGACTTGACATTATATTCACCATGCTTCTTCTAATGAAAAATTTATTCCAACTTGTGTCATTAATCTTCATATGCCATATTATGATGATGGTTATTCTTTAGATAATCTTTTATTAGGTAGTCTTATCCAAGCCCATGATGCCAAGGTTGTGCATTATCATTCTTCATTACTTGAGTATTTTTATGCATATTCTCATGTTCTAATTTTTATAGTTATTTATTTTTGCATTTTTCCTCTTTATCATAGAGTAGATATGGCATTGAAACCTCCAATTTTTGAAGAAGCCCATAGGACTATGCTCATAGATCATACTATGACTAGACCTTACCATTTTTCTAGGTTCCTTGACTCCTATCATTGGTTCACCCTTGAGGTTAGTGAAACCCTCCTTATACCTTATATTGATCCTACCCCTCCCATAGTGGAGCCTATATCATAACTAATTATTATTGCTACTTCCATTGTTGTTGAGTCTACTCTTACTTCTTCCACTAGTGTTTTTTATATTACCCCTAGTTCCATTCCATCTCCATCACCATTTTCTCTTGGTGATGGTTTACTTCTTTTACCTAAGATGGATCCTATGCCCACCAAATGAGGTTATGATCCATCTCTATCTTCTTCCATGCATGTTATACCTTATCCCATGAGTCTTTCTCCTAAAAATACTTAAAAGTGTATTTGTTGCTTCCATGGGATAGATAATCACTCTTCTACCCATTGTCATAAGTTGAAAAAATATATTGATACCTTGCACCCTTATTCCCCATCAATAAATACTACCTTTCCTCCTCCAAATATCCTTCATGAATATATACCTAAGTATGGTGAGAGGTATTGTCTATGGCACTAATATGGCACACATCACATTGATCATTATCGTATCCTTCAACATCATCTTAAATACCATCTTATATTTATTCATGGACATTATATCATTCCCCCCATAGTTTAATATTTCAAAAAGGATCCCCCTTCTTCTCCCATAGCTACACCTCCTATGGTCCCTTCACCACCTTATATGCCTCCACCTGTGGTTTCTTCTCCACTCGTGGACCCTCCACCCATGGATCCTTCTCTGTTAGTGGTTCCCACATCTCTCATAGATCCAATTCCCATGCATTATCCTAACCATCCTTTTCCTAATTTCCCTCCTCATCATGATCCAATGAGTATTCCTAATTTTTTAGTTGAGGAGATTAGAAAAGAAGTATTTGCCCAATATTTAGCAAAGATTGATGAGATATTAGCAGTAGTTCATATTTGGCTTCATAGAGACATATCCAATGTCTTAGATAATGTGTGTGGGTAGATTTACCAATATTTATGAGCATATGCATGGTGATTTCTCATTTATATTTGGATTTTATGTGTGCTCTAATCTTACTTCTATTTTTGATTATATCATTTGACAGTGTGTCAAATTATTTTCTATCTTATATCATGTTTCTCCTTCTTGTTATATTATAGTTAGCTTATGTTTTTATTTCACATTTTGCATATAATTATATTTTCCTTATCATTTGTATTTTACACTTATCATTGATTTCCTTTCCTTTAGATTTTTTCTCAAAACTCTTCCTTTGTATCTCCATGATTGTTTGCTTTTTTATCTTTATTTTTCATAAATAGTGGTCATGGTGACTTGGTTATATCTACCTTGTTCCCTTTGGTTATTATATACTTTTCCATGTGATCAATTAGAAAACAATCTTTCTCATTATTGTTTCCTTTTATTGGTTCACCTTTGGATCTCCTTTTTCCTTCTTCCTTTTTTGAAAAATAAGCATATACATAATTGAGACTTGAGATCACATTCTTATTTATTGTCAAGCTTAAGTGTCTTATTTAGTCTTTTGTCTTTGGTTACTTATCTTACTTTATCCTTAGCCTATAAATCATTTGTGTGTATCACTATCTCTCTCATGATTGGTCATTCCAAATCTATATGGAAGAGGAATCTAAAAAAAATCTTCAAAAGAAATTTAAAAGCCAAATAATTTAAATAAAAGGCAATGATATCAAAAGGAAAAAATATACAGATCTCAAAAGTCAAAATCACACCAAAAGACATGATTTCAAGCATATCCCCTATCTCTAATTGAAGTTCAAACTCCACAATAGGCTTCACATAGATCCAAAGTCCTTTGGGGTGTGGTAGGCCAATAGATTAGAATAGGGAAATTTAAAAATGTATATGGTACTACATACTTTCTCACATAAGTACCCAATCTTCATAGTAGATCGACGACTCTGTAAGGGGTCCTGAAGAGTAGGAAACATGTCATGGGGAGGTAGGTCCATTTTAATTTTCATGCATATAGCCTTCATGGGATGATCTATAGACTCCTTTTGTTAACCTAAGAATTGTGTATCTAAGACAAGTTCTTTAGATTCCTTAAGGTTGACAGTCCTCTTGTTTTGACAAACTTAATTTGAGTATCTTGACTTTGATAAAGAGTTCTCTCTACCTTATTTTTTACTTCATTCTCCCCTCTACCTATTTCATTTCCTCCCTTGATAGATAAATTATGATTCCAAATATATTTTTCCTCTTCTTTAATTCCCTCTTATTCATCTCTTAAAAACATGTTGGCATTACTTTGTTTCAGTTTTATCTATCTTTAGATAAAAATAACATGTTTGAGTAACTATGGATCACTCTTTTATTTCATTTGTAATTTTTATACTACCCTTATGTTATGGATAGCTGAGTCTACACCCCTTTTTCCATTATTACATATTTTTCTTTATGCATGCCTTCTTCATGTTTATCTTGCATCTTGAATTACATTTCATTCAAAATTCATTCTTACTTTTCCTTATGTTTGATTCTTTCATGTCTATCTTACATGAGCTTACTTTTCACCTTATTACATATCTTTGTTAGATTTGTTTTGCATTGGTATTTCATTTGTCATTCATGTTTTACATGCTTCCCAACATGATTTCGTATGTTCTACATTATTTTTTACCATTTATGTTTTACATATTTTCAAATGTGATTTATCATGTTTTCTAATCATTTGTCATTTATTTCCTATCATTTGTCATTTATTTTCCAATCATTTGTCATTCATTTATCATCCTTTTTGTCATTTATTTTTCATTCATTTACCATCCTTTTTATCATTCATTTGCCTTAAATATTTTAAACCTTGCCTTAAAAATCCTAATTTGCTATATATGTCCCTAGTAACTAGCTTATGTCTATCTTCCAAAAAATTTGATATTTTGGCTCTTTTTTGTACTAACTTCTACATGTTCACCTAGTGTACTTTACATTATATGCCTTCACTTTCTTGTAATCTTCTTCTTTATCTATAGCATAAGGGTAAGTTAAAGGTATGTGTTTTTCAATTATATCCTTTCATTTATCTTATTTACTTCTTATTGTACCATACTTAACATCATCATTATGTGTTATCATGTTTTATCTCTGAAGCAACATCTCGTGTTACACTTAAATGACATGTGATCAGCTTTGTCTAGGGCATATATATACACATAATATTTTCAAACTTTTAGTGATTACTGACACTTTGTATCTTGTATGAATGTGTTGAGTCTTAATATATATGAGTGCATGCCTTAAGGTGTGCATTGAGAAAGGGGTGGGCAAACCATCGATGCTTCATAATATTATTGTTCCTTTTGCCACTTTCCATCTATATTATAGTCTCTTAAAACCTTAAACCCTAAGCTTATTCTTCTCTTTATTATTTATTCCAATCATTGTCATGATTTATTCTTTCATTTCTTATCTTGTTACCCTTTTGACATGTTCAGTATACTAAGTCCACCTGGTTCACCTAGTGTGTTTGGGGAAATTTTAGCTCTTTTGGATTGTTAGCATACTAGCTGACCTAACATAGATTTTAGGCATTATCCCAAAAATGTACTAGGCTAAACCAATTAACTTAGCACATCCAACATATTCAAAAAAAACTAGGTAAGATACTACTATATATATAAGGTCATTTACCACCATTTCATAAGAGTCGAAAGAGACCAAAGAATTTAGCAAAGAAGTGTGAACAAACATCTACTTATTAACCATTCTACTTAAGGAATAAAGCTTTAGGGTGCAATACTTTCTTTAGAGATCTAATCTTGTCTTATGGAAGAGTATTTTGGATGCTTAGGTAGGTCATGTAGCCTAGAGCTGATTTATCTTGGTTATCCTTACAACCACAACAATCTCTTACAAAGCACCTTAGCTAAGAGGGAGCTTGAGGCTCGATAGAAGGTAAGTATTCCTAACTTTATTTTTCTTTTGTAAGAGTATATAGGTAATGTAGTATGTATTCTTCTCTTCTATGTATTAAGATTCTATATACACTGATGTGAGTATATGTCTCTTATACATGTTTAGCTTAGTTGTTTATTTGTTTTGTTATAACCCCCAATTTGTGCCACAAGCTTTGGTGAACACTAGATTAGTTTAATTTTCTTATTATTATAGTAGTTTAATTTCATGTTTGTTATCATAAGTGAAATATCAAATCATAATACTTTTTTAGGGTTGTGCGATTATGTTAGACTATAAGATTTAGAACCCTTCCTAGCATGATATGTTGTGACAAGTGATACAAGTGATACCATAATCAGCTCTAGCAGATCCCCATATTGGTCATGATCCCACTTAACGAGTGTATACCCAATCCAAAGTGTATGTGTGCTCTATCTTATCCAATCTAGGATTAATTCATGTACATCATGTAATTTTGATTGCATACACATTCCATTATCATCCACTTATACATTGCCAAATCAGACCTATCATTTATTATTTATCTATATTTACCATCCTTGGATCCATTTTCCTTTATAGAGGCTACAAATATACCTTATCTTGGTGTTTGAAGGAAACAAAATCAATGACCAATGAAGATCATAAAAACATCATTTGTGTCCAAATTCATAACAAGTTTTGATAGAGTAGCTATTTAGAAGAGGTGTGGGATAGTAATTTACATGATTTATTATTCTAGTTGTATCAAATTTTGATCAGGGCATGCATCTCCACATCAACAAGAAAAACATAATCATATACCTAGCCAAAATCATAAAACCAAAAACCATACCTTGCTAAAAACATTTACCTTACCATTATCATATGCCATTTCCCTTGTTGTTGTTTCATACCCTACCATTTTCCTTACCATGTCACTTAGAAATAACATTATTACCATTATATCCAATTTTCATGTCATCATCATCCTAAAACAATACCATGCCATATACCATTTTACCATGCCATCCCTATTAGACCAAAGCCTATTTTTAGCCATCCTACCCAACCATTTTTTATCTTGGTTCCTTTGGTTATATTTGTACCTTATGTGAGGGCATTTTTATCTAATTTTATTAGTTTATGAATTCTATATTTAAATAATATTCTATGAAATTAGTGTGACAGTGGATCTGGCAAGTTATATTTCATTCACATTTGACTAGTGCTATTGATTATAACTGCCTATGGGTAAATCAATAGTCCACCTTGTGCTACTAATTATAAATTCCTATGGGAAAATTAGTATCATAGACGTATGTCATTGTTTTCTAATTATAACCACCTATGGTAAAATTAGGAACACTACATTTTACCATGCATTTTCGCATTACCTTGCCATTACTATTCTCATTTGCCTAGCCATTTGCCTCTATTTGAGAACTTGTTACCAAGTTGGATCTCACCACCTTTTATGTTAGTGGAACTACTATAGCTTGAGTCCCTAATGGGACTATTTACATCATGCTCAATTCACATTGAGTTCAAATCAATCCCCCTTTCCATATGCTCTCACCATTTTGTGAACAACTTAAGCCAACACTCTCTTTGTTTTATGAGTGGTATCTTATTAATCTCTAGTGAGTTAAGTTATATGATCCACACTTATAATATCCAAAAATAATGTAGAATATAATTTAGATCAACTCAACACAATATATATGGGTGGACCAAGATGTCCAAATAATTAATATATACAGAAATATAATACCCTTAAGGTAGGGAAACACCATATAATACTCTTTTAGGAAGGAATAACTCCATAATGTCTCTTCGAGGGGATAACCTCCAATATCCTCTTATAATATAAGACTCAATTCTTACTTGATACATTTACAATTATAATCATCTCCTTTATATAGACCTTTATCTAACTAAAAATGGATAGGTAACCTCCTAATCCCAATGTAGGTTGACCATCACCCCATTGTAATAATTCTATAAATTACTCCATTATCCTAATATATTGGACCCATATAACTAACTAAGGGGATGTGTGTCACATGTCAGCATCTCCATCAACACATATACATTAATATATCATGTCCTTGGATACATAGAATTACTTCCCTCCTTGACATATTTCATCTTTGAAACATAGGAAGAAACCAAATAATGAGTGTGATTCAAATCATTGTACACTTATCTCCAATCTTGATCATCTATCCATCCATATGTGATCTTAGCAAGTGATATATCTCCAATATTCTTTCAAAATTCGCTTGTGTTCCTCTGATTCCATTCATGATCATGATTATATTGCTTTGGTTTCCATGCATAATTATTCCTCTTTTGATTCCATATACCATATTCCACTGCACTACTCTGATTCCATCCATGACCACAGTAGGTATTCTTTGGCTTCCATGCATAGCCATAGTTATTAGAACTCTATTTTTTTATATAGCCAAAGTTCTTGTTATTATGACACTCCCTCACATGGCTCCATGATTTTTTCCTCTCACGATGATGTGGGTGTCTATATGCCTCAACTTTTTCTAATACTTTGACCTTATCAACCTTTTCTTATACCTCTTCCACCTTTTTCTTTGGTGGTTATTTTGTCTCTTGAGTAGTTGAAGCGTTTTGATTTGATCATATTATTTCTTCATCTATGTCTTCATATGAATCTTTCACATGCTCTTCATCACCTATTTCAATCTCATCCTCATGATCTACCTTGATTTTTATTGGTGCCTTTACCACTATTATATTTATAAAGTGACCTTATTTTTCCTATACTAAAACTTCATGAACTTCTTATGAACATTAATATTGATTTTTCCCAAAGTCTCTAACCATGGATATCAAAGAACCATATACACATAATTCATATCCAAAGCATAAAAAACTAAATGTAAAACATATTTTTCCATAATGAGCTTCAAATCCTCAAGCACTTGAATATTCTTACCATCTATTTGAACCTCCTTGATATTTTTTGCTTGAACATGTAGATGCTTTGCCACATTCATGTTGATGAAGTTATAATTGTTGGTAGGGTTTATAGACATAAAAACCTTCTTATTTTAAATGCATCCATAATTTTTAATAAATGACTTGGATTTTTTTAGAGCCAAATTATTTGAACCCTTATCATCTAATTCTTCTTCTTCTTCACTTGCATGTTCTTACTCATTATCATTATTTTCTTCCACTAATTTTTCTTATTCAACATCTTCATTACCATCATTATTTTATTCCTCTTCTTCATCCTCTTTTTCTTTTTTATCCCATTGATCTAGGAAGACCTATTCCATTTTTCCCCATTAAGAATACTTTTATGTGAAGCTCAAATGATTAAACTAATGTTGTGTAGGCCCAAACAAATAAAGAGACAATTGTTTTTGCCACAAAATTGTTTGAATATTATTCTCCTTAAAAAGGATCCACCATTATCTAGCATCAATATCATCCTCCCTCGAAAATACTTTCAACTTCATGATCCACAAAAAAAAATAGGGTTCACAAAACCTTAAAATTGCAATAACACACTTCAAACATATCAAAAAAATCTAATTTTTTGTTTCTATATTTATTGTATTATGATACAGAATCAATAAAAATTTCACTAAAAAAATCGTTATATTTCAGAATATATGATGAAATTAGTACAAACCCTAAAATATGAATAACTCCCTCAAAATTGATAAAAAAAAGGCTCAATTTTTTTATTGAGACTTTCTTTCAATATTATTCATATCTAGTAAAATAATTGTGTAAAAATTAACAATGGATTGAAAGATATTGATGATTCCAAAAAACTAAGGTTTTTCTCCACATAATTACCCAAATCAAAGCTCTAATACCACTTGTTATGATCCACACTTATAATATCCAAAAATAATGTAGAATATAATGTAGATCAACTCAATACAATATATATGGGTAGACCAAGATGTCCAAATAATCAATATATGTAGAAATAGAATACCCTTAAGGTAGGGCAACACCATATAATACTATTTTAAGAAGGAATAACTCTGCAATGTCTCTTTGAGGGGATAACCTCCAATATCCTTTTATAATATAAGACTCAATTCTTACTTGATACCTTTATAATGATAATCATCTCCTTTATATAGACCTCTATCTAACTAACAATGGATGGGTAACCTCATAATCCCAATGTAGGTTGACCAATACCCTATTGCACTAATTCCATAAGTTACTCCATTATCCTAATATATTAGACCCATATAACTAACTAAGGAGATGTGTGCCACATGTCAGCATCTTCATCAACCTATATACATTAATATATCATGTCCCTAGATACATAGCATTAAGATACCCCAACAATTCCAAAAACATTCAAAAATTTCAAAAACCAAAAACATTTGTCTTGTCTAAGCCTAGTTAGCTATCCTCGATCTACCCTAATGGAGAAATACATTATTAGGATGTTTTCTTTTGATTTTACTTTCAGGCTTTTATGTGTTTATTTTCTTAGTTATTTGTTTATTTGTTTACCTATTTATTTTCTTTCAGTAATGTTTTTTGACTCAATTTATATGCATTCATTGGGTGATTCCTTATGCATTATTTTTGAGTCCATCCATATTCATACATCAATATTATCATCATAGTTTTTATCATTGGTGCATTATTTTTAATTTTTTATTATATTGGGAGTCCGTCTTTATGCATATCTTGGTAAATTTCTCATGGTTTTCTATCATGAGGCATATCGTTACATGTTACAGTAAAAAAAATTAGCTTGAGAAGCCTTAAATGTAATGGAGCCATAGAAGCTTATCCTTGGTAGCCTTGGAAAATACACTTACCTTCCTTAATCAAATCAACACATTGACCATTCTAATTATATCAATGCTAATAAAGATGAGCATATCCATATTGGTAGGTATAATTAAATCATTCACATTGATCAATTCTTATTCTTCCAATCATCTCTTTCATCACTTTGTGCATCCACGTATGTTTGGTTGTTTGTGGCTTCTTTAGTCATTAAACCATTTCATCTATGTTTGCATCTGCTCATCTATGTAACAAGTTATATCCTTGAGTTATGCTTGTTAATATTCCCTACTAAGGTATCAATCAAATATCATTTTTCAACTCATTTCATCTTAATGATTATAATTTCTTGTGGGAAAATCATTATTTTGACTCATCAACCCTAAGTAGGGCATATGCCATTACCATTGATTATAACTATTGCCTTTAGGCAAATTAGTATCTCACCTTTGGGTAAATTATTAATTTTTAAATCAATACATGCAAGCATTTTATCATTTGTATTAATCTCAACCATGGGTTAATTTAATTCTTCTTCTTGCTTCTTTTTTAGGGACCATCCATCAAACATATGTGACGGCCACTCCCTTGAGGGGGCATCATTATAAGCTTCCAAAACATTATTTGGAGCTTTCTTTTCAATCATTATCTTCTTTTTGGCCTATTTCATTATTTGATAAGACATTAGTATACCTATAAATTTAAATTCTTTCCCAAATAGGGGAAAACTATAGACACCTAAAATAGGCCACCAATGGTTTTAATTGGACTTCAGACCGAATCCTACCAACCTTTACAAATTAAGCCTATGAATCATTGAATGTCCCAAATTTATTTGTGTATCATTCATCAAAGCTTAGAATCATGTTGAGGCATCCATAATTGGGGTATTCTATTGTATGCAATAAAAGCCTCTCGTATATTCATCTCTATTTATCTTGTAGCATCACAACATGCAATTTGGCCTATAAACCTATTGAGGCAAGTGCACACATAAAATCAAATATTGAAAGAGATAAATGGATAAAAAAATTAATTAACAAGCTAAACCAAATTAAAATCCTAGTTTAATTATCCATGTGAAATTAATGAATTACTAAAAAAATAAATTCAAAAATATGAAATATTCTAGCTTTTCATGATTACCTTTTTTGAGTTATCAAGTCTTTGAAAATATCTCAAAATATCTCACCCATGCCTATTTAATAAAAAAACATTAATTCTTGAGACCTTTTAACTCTAATAGGGTTATTTGACTCACTTAGGTTAGGTTTTAACCCATTAGATGTTTAAAGTACACTTTAACTCACCTTGAGTTAGGGTTAATTCCTAAGATTATAAATACAAGCAATTGCCTATTGAATTAATGAGCTTGGAAATTGTAGAGTTATAATGTGGGTTTTGTAGAATGATTTATATCAATAGTGTTATAATTCCAAAATATTGAGCCAAGCCATCAATTATAATCCACATTAATCAAGCTACCATGGTGCTAAAGAGAGGAGCAAAGAATACACACTCCATTACCATAGCCTCTTTGAGCACAAACCAAGAAAGCCATTAACAATTCCTTTAGAGTTCTCTAGGAAGGTAAAGATCATTTTTGTTTGAATTTTAGTCAGGTTTTCAATTGTATTTTTTTTCATTATGCTCCCCCTAATATCTAGGCTTATAGATGTTAGCATGTTAGTGTGTTAATTCCATTGTTTTGTGAAACTAAAACTTGATCTAACCTCCTCTCTATTGCCAAATTCCTATGATCATAGTAGCAAGTAGTGTTAATCAAAACAAAAATCCTAAATATAATGACAAAATCTTAATTCAATGAGCTTAGTGTTAATCCAGTATCAAACCTTGATTACATCATGGTGTGTTCTAGGCATATCCCACATAATTATTTGGAGATGCAAGCCTGGCTATGTCTTGACAATGTTTCTTTATGGTAATTAGAGTTTGAATGTCTAATTAGGTCTCATGTAAGTGCCCAAAACCATTTTCTTGGTTTTTTTGAACATATTCAAGACTGTTTTGGTCTAAGATGGAATATGTAAGGCCATGTATATTTTGGGTAAGGGCAAAGTTTAGACCATTCCATCCATTTATGGAAAAATGGATTATTTATAGGGGATTCTTCTATTGGAATTCATTGTTGAGCTTTTAATAGTAAATAATTTTCTTCTTCCTTGAGATATCTATGAATCCTTATGCTACCAAATTTTATATTTATAACCTTCCATTATTACAATGCATTGTCTTATGACTTATCTCCATGAAGAATAAAAAGAATGTGATTGTGTGTTTAATTCTACTAATGTGTTTTTGAATTGGTCATCATGCATGTGTGTTCATGGATAAACTAAGCACTATATAATAATAAACTATCCTTGTTAGTGTTGGTATTTATTTTCTTAGATTTGTTTATTTGGGAATATTATCTTTTACTCACTTAGAGTTTTCTTATATTTATGGGTATGCTTGCTTAGGTGAAGTTTATGTGTCATAGGTTTGATCGGAAGACTGTAATGTAACTCTTCTTTCCACTTTTTGTGGAGAAGTTACATCTATATTCTGGGCTCTTTTGACCACCTTTTGTGGGGGAGTTCACTTCTACTCCAGGGAGTCTTTAACAACCATTTATGGAGGATTTACTCAGCACTCCTATATGTATGCTTCACTTGAGGAGCTTTTTCACATAATGAATATTTGAATTTCTTCATTTTTGTTGTCTCATGCATTATTTATTTTCTAATTTCATTCTTGCTTTAGTGCTTCATTAGTGTGCACTCACGTTTATCTCATGTGACCATTGGACATTTGTAATCACTTTAACTAGACCTAGATCAAACTCTAATATAGTATCAAAGACAATCCAATAAATGTTTGTCTCATTTTTCTTTGTTGTTAAGATTTTTTTTAAATCTTGAGATTATTTGCATATATTATGAGGTAATGTTTTTTGAGGGTTTAAAAAATTTTGGGGATATTTTTTGAAATCTAAAAATCCTCATGATTTATATGGTCTTTTTTTTGTTAAAAATCCATTCTATTGGCTTTACCTTAGATTGAAAATCTTGGTTCTTGGTCTTTTCTTGGATCATTTCTCTCATATGGTGCAAGAAGTTTTTCAAAACAACATAGTTGTCTTATTTATCATGGTCTAATCATTGGTTCCAAGGCCTACATGCATGCATTATTAGCTTAATAGGAATCAACATCCTCATCCATTATATAAATGACATAATTTAGTTGATACTTATACCTTGGTCATTTTCTCATATAGCCTAATACAAGATTGAAGGTGGTTCATTCTTGAATCAAGCCCTCCAATGTTCAACAATCACACTATAATTTTTTTTGAAACTCTGCATCCTTATCACCTGTAGACCTCATTATTCATGATGGATTTAGTTTGGAGCTAAGATGAAATTGATATACCTTAGGTATCTAGTCCAAAACATGATAATAATTTCTTTTTTAGAGCTCACCATCCATGGTAGGCTTTATCTGAAGTCGTTCTGGTCGTCCATGCCATCCCTCTTATCATTTTCCAAGGTTTTACTAAAACTCAAAAATACTTTCACCTTTTATCAAAAACTACACCTTGTTTTGAAATTCATTGTATTCTTAAACCACATATGGTTTCATTTACAAGAATTAAAGTATTTAATTTTAATCGAGGTAACTTTATTTGTTAAAGTTTCCTATGTATTTAATATCAAAATTCCTTATTTTGATATTAAATTTTTAAAATAACTTGATATAGCTTGGGGGTTTTAAGTTAAGTAAAATTACTTTACTTTGGTATGAATTTTTAATTTTTTACCTTACATGATCAATAAGCATGGGCTAATATCATTAAGGGGCAGATTTTTTTTTCATAAAAATAAAATATTGTGGGAGATATAAGATAATAAATTGTAATAGTTTTGACACTTCATTTTTTCACTAAATGAAGACCAAAGGGTGAGGTTTGCCTCACACTCAAATTTATTTTCTCTCTATTTCTCACTATTTGTACATTCCTTCTTTAAATGCATTATCTATAGAACCTGATGTCCTCACCTTATTTACAAAAAATTGTCTTTTTTGATGCTCATATTGTTTGCTCTAAACACACTATTGAATGAGTCCAACATATTTTAAACATGAATTTGAAACATTTTGGGGGAGTTTCACCATTTCAAAGTTTAGGGTGGTGTACTTTATTTTTTGGCACTTTCTATTTTATTCTACACTTTTATTTCTGCAACTACGACTTGAATTACTATTACAACTCAACTTAGCACTAAAATGGATTCAAGCTCAATCAATCCACTAACTCCATTTAACTATCATGAATGGAAAATCAAGATGTTAATCATTATAAGTAATATGGTTTTATATAGGATAATCATGGGTGATCAAACTGAACTTAGGATAGATGTAGAGAAAGTTAAGTGGTATAATTGTAGTGATGAAGCCTATGGGATATTGTATCTTTTGTTATCACCTGATCTCCTATTTCACTTAGAGATTTACAAATAACCCCATGATGTATGGACCACTCTAAGAAATGTTGAGTATTTTCATTTATGTCAAAGGTACATCTTATGAAGGTTGATGTCAAAGGTGATTAAGGATAGTTGGCAGTGTGTGATGTGACAAGGTACATAGAATAATGTTATCATGAGAAAGTGTTGTCATGATAAAAAGAGAAAGAGATAATTTGAAGGTAATTATTGTATTATGTCTACATTATTTGTATTAGCATGGAAGGTCTAGGTCATTGATGTCAAGTGTATAGGAACCATAATCATGACATGAAGAGGTATGTGCATGGTGAAATGAATGAACACAAGCATGTAAAGGTTGTATGGTATTGTTTGATCATGTGAGTAATGTATGAAATCATTCATGATAGTTTTATGGTGAGCCTATAGGGGTAGGACCTTGATTCTAATTCTACACCTAAACCACTCTTAGACCCTGTCTAGCCTAGTGAGATATGAAGATCAGATTTCAAGGCAAGTATGAACATAAGATAATGGATAGAGGTGAGATAAGTTTTTCTATGTATGATCACAAATTTTGAGGTCAATATTTGAAGGAAAAGGGCATGCATCATTATTTTAGGCCTTATCAAGCTCATATAATGAGGTCTCAAATCTGAGAAGAATTTTTAGATATTCAATAGCATATGTAACCTCTACATAGAATTATAAGCTATTAAGGAGAGATGGGCAAGGGTCCTAGATAAGATTTTTAATCATTATTTTTGGATTCAAGTGGTAGTCCTTTATAAACAATTCTTAACACTAAAACCTATGTGAAACCTCCCTAAAACCCTAATAAGGACCTGGTGTGAAATATTTTATTCAAATAAGCTTAGTAAAGATTCAAATGACTAGATAATATATTTTAACATGTATTAAAATCTCCTAGGTACCTCCAAGTGGTGATAGTTAGTCAGATGAGAGATTAAATGTATAGATACATTCTTATTTATTAAGAAATTAATGTAGCTCTTAAAATTTGAATTGGTCAAGAAAATAAAATGAATGGTAGAATAAGCTAGAGACTCACTTTTCATGTCTATGATGTTTTCTAGATAGGTTATCGAAATTGCGCATCCAAATAAGCCAGTCATAGATATACCTAATAGTGCAGATAATGTAAAACCCTGATAGAGATGAAAAAATAGATTTGAAGGTTTGTGCATGATAAATAGATGCAATAAAATGCATCAAGAAATTATTTAGGACTTTAATTAATGATAAATATTTGGAAAAGCTTTGGAGGTCATTGTATGTGGTGAAAATGTTGCTCATGAAATGGCATGTCTAGTTCAGATAGCACTGTGAGACATATGGTCAAGAAATTATTCTTTAAGACCAATATTTGACATTAAACCATATAAATTTTATATTTAAGGATGTTATGGAGATATCATACGAACATTTTTATGCATTAGGAGTCACTAAAAGTGTCTATATAGGTGGTGGAGGTCTAATTCTTCATGATTGGTTTTTGAGGTGATTTGGCAGTTCGGAGTAAGTTACAGAGATGTTCTTAAACCCTTATTACCTAAGTGAAGGTGTTATAATAATTTGGTTATGACTCTGAGGTCATGGATAATATGTCTTCATGTTTAATTTTTCATGGTTGAGTATATTAAGGGTGTTTAATCTTCACTATTGTAATACAAACTTTTGAGGTACATAGGCCTAATAGAGTAGTTTGTTCTAAAGGAGCTTTCATGGTATGAATGAAGGATGCAGGTTTAATAAAGAATGGAGGAGGTTAGAATATTTATTTGTCTAAGTGGTATAGTTTTTTGTATTGTTATATAAGGCCATCTTGGCCCAAGAAGATCAATTTTTAGCATTAAGAGAGCAAACCTAATATAATTAGGTCTCCATCAGACCTAAAAGAGGAGTAAGGCCTAATTGATTTGTGGCATACCAAAATGGGTTAAAATTGTGATTGAATAATTTTAATAAGATGTATTAAGACCTATTATGTGGTTGACCTAAGAGGTTGAAGGTGTTTATCCAACCAAGTGGTGTGTGACCATGAGACTAGTATATATATATAAAGAAGTTTAGGCCTATTTGGGAGTGAGTGAGGAAGCAAAGGAAAGTGTGCATTGAGATTAAGGAGAAGAGATGAAATAAGTGACCATCATATATTTATTGAGAAAAAAATCATATGATTGTCATAAATTAGAGTTGACTGAGTTGGTGCTTAGTCACAACTGGAGTTGTAACTTCCTGGTAAGTGGGTTCTTGATAGTTTAGGGTTGGTGCTCCAATTTGATTTGGTTCTCAACAAAATTTGATCTTTTGTAAACATTTCAATATTTTTTCATTCATATTGTGTTATGCTCACTATTTCATGTTTGTTTGATTGGTTCTTGATGCATTGATTGATCACTCCATTACTTTGATGGTTAATGAAAGATAATGTACAGTTGTAAAAAAAATAAAGTTCATTGATTCACCCCCTTCTTAGTGAGTTGTGATTCCAATATTTGGTATTAGAGCTTGGTCCTTTGAATCATTCCTAAAAGCTTAAAGGATATCCTAGAAGTACAAGCATGTCTAGTCATCAATTATAAGGAGGTTTCTCAACCAAAAAGGTTCATCTCTTTAATGACACTAAATATGCATTTTAGAGCATTAGAATGAATACATATCTAATGTCCTTGGGCTATGACATATGGTAATTATTTATTGATGTATTTACTCCACCTCTTACACTAAAAACTAATGCAATAAGTAAAAAGGTAAGTGAAAACAATTATAACGAAATGAATGCCATCCTTTGTGGTCTTTTAGAGACAAAATTTGTAAAGGGCATGCATTGTGAAACAACCAAATAAATTTGGGAAAAATTACAAACCATCTATACAGGAGATACCAAAGTCAAATTGGCAAAATTATAGACCCATCTAAGGTAGTTTTAAACTCTAAGAATAAATGAGGATGAAAACATTGCATCTTATTTGTTAAGAGTGGATGAAGTGGTAAATGTCATCATAGGTCTAGGAGAAAAGTTGGAAGAATAAATAGTAGTACAAAAGGTATTAAGATTTTTGACATCCAAGTTTTATTAAAGTGCCTTTACTATGGAGGAGATCAAAGATATCAAAAAATTATAGATGGTTGAGATTCATGGCATCTTGACTGCCTATGAAATTGAGAATAAGTGATAAAAGACCTTACAAGAAGGAAGTTGCATTGAAATCTAATAAAAAGTCACAAGGTAAAAAGGTAAATTATGATGTTGATAAAAACATTCATGATGACAAGATAGAAGCCATGTTTGTCAAAAAAACTAAGGAAAAGATCAGATAAGTATAAGGTTAAGTTGCCATTTAAGTGCTTTAACTATGGTAATATTGGTCACTTTGCATCCAAGTATCCTAACAAGGATAAGAATGAGCATGATTGAGAACATGATGAACATCATGGTGATGATAAGAAATTATACAATCTTGATAAGATAAAAAAGAGATTTAGGAAGTATGAAGGAAAGACAAAAGAAGTTTTTATACCAAATAAGATAGTATATATTCTGATATAAGTGATACAAGTATATCTGATAGTGATGATGATAGTGTTGATGATAATAGTAATAAAACTCTATTCATGTCTATAGATATAGATAATGAAGGTCGTTAAAAAGGAAAAAGTCTTATGGAAGATGAAGAATCAGATAAATAAGAGTTTGAAGTGAACCTTGAGGTAAAATTGGTGAGTGTTATAGAGGAGTTAAAGTTATAAATAAGAATCATAAATTGAGATCATTGGTTAAGGGCTATGAGGAAAAAATCAATATCTTTGAAGAGAGACTATGTAAAAACACTAATGAACATGAAATTATCACTAAAAAATTAAAAAATTGAATTGAGATTATCATTACAAGTATTAAGATCAAGGAGGAAGGATGCACCAAGTTTAAAATAGAAATGGAGTCCTTAAAGGCAGAACTAGATCAGGCAATACACAAATTGAATACACATCGAAAAAATTAAAAGAGAACTAAAGTTCTTGGTGATATTTTAAATTATCATAGGTCTCTACATGATAAAATAGGTCTTGGGTTCAAATAAGACCAAAAATAAAATAAGGAGAGTTAAACCTCAAAGGACAATGGACTATCAAAAAGTGATGGTAGTGACAAAGTAAAGACTAATGTAGAAACTCTCAAATTTGAGACCCAAATTGACCATCAACAAGTCAAGAAGAATGTAACTAATTCAAGATACAATAAAGATAGAGATTCATCTTTCAATAGTCATCAAAAGATAATTCCTATCAGATAGACAAGGTGTGTGAGTTATTTCAATGGTTACTATTTTTCATGTAATCAATATTAGCATAGAGTTGTGGATTATAGACATCATGTTAGAATCAGTTCCTCATAGAGTAATAAGATGAATACTCATTTCAATAGTAGAATTATAATTTTATGATAAAATTATGAGTAGAGAGGATATATTGTAAGGGATTTTAAGATGAGGTATATGAGGAAGATCAGTCAAGACAAAAAGGTATATAGTCATACCACTAAGAATTGGATCAAGAAGTTAGACCCTATGGACAAGGTGAAGGGGGAGTAGAAGACTAAAGGATAAGAATCTATGATATATCAGACTATATTTCACATCTAAGATAAAAATATGAAGTAGTATACAGATAGTGGTTTCTCAAACCACATGATAGGGGACAAGAGTAAGTTCCTTCATTGTATAAAAATGTTGTAGGGATAGTGAGATTTGGAGATAACACAACTGCCAATATTGTTGGCAAGGGTATATTGAGTTTGGATAAAGGGAAGGCCAAGATAGATAATGTGTTTTATGTGGAAGGCCTAAAACATAACTTACTTAGTGTAATTCAAATGTGCAACCAAGGACACAAACTTACCTTTCATGATATATGATGTGATATAAGGAGAGCCAAATCAAGAAGGCTAATTGCTAATGCTAAAAGGACTGAGAATAATCTATATGTATTAATTAAGATCAAGAAGGAGATATAATTTATGAGTAATATGGGTGAATTTTGGATATGGATTAGAAGGTTAGGCCATCTAAACTTTGATATTCTGGTCAAGATCATCTCTAAAAATTTTGTGAAGAATATGCTTAAAATCACCAAACCTACAAATACACTTTGCAATGCATATCAACATAGTAATCAAACTAAAATGAGGTTCAATTATAAGGATTATTATACTAAAATACCTTTAGAATTAATACACACTAATATCTATGTACCTATAATAATCTAAATCATTCAAGGATATAGCTATTTCATGTTACTCAAATGACTACATAAGAATGACTTGGGTAGCATTTTTGAAAGAAAAGTTAGAATCTCTTGATAAGTTCAAGGCTTTAGTTGAGAATGAAAATAATGTAAAGATAAAATTCCTAATATATGAAAGAGGATGAGAGCTTTGGTCCAATAAATTTGATGACTTCTGTGAGGTCCATAAGATAAGGAGATAATTCTCAATAGCTAGGACACCTTAGTAGAATGGGGTAGTGGAAAGAAAAAATATGATAGTTCAATAAATGGTAGGGACTATGATAAATTAATCAAGATTATTTTATGGATACTATAGATAGGTAGTAAGAAATTTATTCTACATTTTAAATAGAGGACAGATAAGGATTAATGAAAATAAAACTCCTTATGAACTTTAGAAAGGTAGACCTACTAATGTGGACACTTTAGAGTGTTTGAAAGAAAATGCTTCATCAAAAGAGATGAGGAAGACTTAGGTCAGTTGTATTTAAGGTTTGATGAATTAATATTCTTTGGGTATTGATTGGTAAGCTCAGCGTATAGATGTTATGATAAGAGGATACAGAAGATAGTGGAAAGCACCAATGTGAAGATTGATGAAACCAGTTGTAAGAAGTCACACTCTCAGTCACAAAAGATGAATCAAATAATTTGGACTTAAATAATGAATAAGAAATAATATAAATATATGAGGAATAAGAAGAAGTTAAGGAAATACAATATTAAAAAGGTCCTTCAAGACAGATTCAAAGAGACCATCCTAAATCACAAATCATTGGCAACAATGATGCAAGTATGCAAACAAGGAGAAAACTGATAAGTAACCTAAATCAAGAGAATTTTTCTCTATTACATAATATTGAACCTAAGAACCTTATATAATTAACCAAATACAATTTTTGGATAGGTTATATGAATGAATATTTAGACCAAATAGAAAAGAATGAGACTTGGGAACTAGTTCCTAGGCCTAAAGAGAAAAATGTCATTGGCACTAAATGGGTGTTTATCAAAAAATTGAATGAATATGGATAAGTCATTAGGAATAAGGATAGATTGGTATGAAATGGATATGCACAAGTAAAATGGATATACTTTGAGGAGACCTTTGTTCCAGTAGCAAGATTGGAGGCTATTAGATTGTTTCTAGCATATGAAGGATTCAAAGGGTTCAAGGTGTATCAGATGGATGTCAAATCAACTTTTATAAATGGGAACTTGGAAGAAGAGGTGTATATAGATAAACCTAAGGAATTCTCATTATCAGGTAATAAGGACTATGTATGTATATTGAAAATTTATTTTAATGGTCTAAATCAAACTCCTAGAGCTTGGTATGGCAAATTGGGCAAGTACATATTAGACCAAGGATTCAAAAGAGGAGTTGCAAACAATAATCTATACATAAAGATATAAAATTATCATAAATTGATAGTGGTTGTCTATGTGAATGACATCATATTTAGTGTAAATAATGAGAGTATGACTCAGGCCTTTGTATATGTGATGAAGGAGTTTGAGATGTCCATGCTAGGATAAATATCATTTTTCCTTTGGTTACAAATCATTTAATCAGAAAAAGGTATATTCATTTCACAATATAAATACCTAAGAGATATGTTGAAGAAATTTGACATGGAATACTGTAAGCTAGTTATCATGCCTATGATCATAGGGTGTAAGTTAAACAAGGAGGATGAGTCTCCAAAGGTCAATTAGACATCATACTAATTATTAGAATTTTTTTGTACACTACTACCTCTAGACCTAATATCATGTAAGTAGTAGTTATTATGGGAATATTTCAATCAAAATCAAAGTAAAATCATTTGCAATCAATCAAAAGGATACTTAGGTATCTCAATGGGACTATAGAGTTTGGGTTGTGGTATCTAAGGAGCAAGGAGTTTAACTTGACAACCTATATAGATACAGACTGGGTAGGGATTCTAGTTCATAGGAAGAGCACTAATGGAGGAAATTTCTTCTCAAGAGAGTGTCTAGTATCATGGATAAGGAAGAATCAGCCATCAGTGGCATTATTACTTTTGAGGTTAAGTACATTGTAGCAAATTCATGTTTCACTCAAGTATTATGAATGAGGTAAACCTTAAAGGAATATAAAGTGGAGTATGATAGTCCTAGTCTTATATTTTGTGATAATACAAGTTCTATAAGTGTATCAAGGAACCCAATTATGCACTCAAGGACTAATCACATTCCTATCAGGGATCATTTCCTAAGAGAATAGGTAAGTGAACAAAATGTCAAGATTGAGTATGTATCTACTAAAGATTAGATTGTAGATATTCTTACAGATCCACTTACAAAGACAACATTTAAACATCTAAGACAATAATTAGGTGTAATTTTTACCCTAGAAGTAATTAAGGAATTCAAGTGCTTAGGTGGAGCTAATCAGGTGGTTCATTAGCTCCAAGAATAGGTTAGTAGTGATGAGAAGGTATGCATGGAGATAGGGGAGCATGTTTGTATGATGTTTCATAGATTTATAATCTTGTGTGTTAAGTTTTTAGTTACAAGAGATGTGATATAAAAAGTTGAAGGTACCTCTTTGTCATTAATGTCGAAGGGGAAGAAATTTTAGTATGGGGGAGAAATAGCCTATTAAGAGAAGTTTTGAGAGTGGTTTCCATCAATGACAAAGGGGGAGACTTTTTAATATTATCATTGATGTCCAAGGTGCATCTTGTGAAGGTTGGTGTCAAAGGTGATTAAGGATAGTTGGTAGTGTGTGATGTGACAAGGTGCATGGAATAATGTTATCATGAGAAGAAGAGAAAGACAGAATTTGAAGGAAACTAATATCTTATGTCTCCATGATTGATATCATTGTTTGTATAAGCATGAAAGGTATAGGTTATTGATGTCAAGTGTATAGGAAGAATAGTCATGACATGAAGAGGTATGTGCATGATGAAATTAATTGAAACATGCATGTAAAGGTTGTATGGAATTTTTTGAGAACGTGAGTAAGGTATAGAATCATTCATGAGAGTTTCAAGGTGAGCCTATAGGGGTAGGACATTCAATCTAAGTTTGCACCTAGACCACTCTTAGACCCTACCTAACCTAGTGAGGTATGAAGATCATATTTTAATGCAAGTATGAAAATAAAAGAATGGAAAGAGGTTAGATAAGTTTTTTAGGTATGATCACAAAGTTTGAGGTCAAGATTTGAAGGAAAAGTGCATGAATCATTGTTTTAGGCCTTCTTGAGCTCATAGAATGAGGTCTCAAACTAGAGAAGCACTTTTAGACATTCATTGGAATGTGTAACCTATTCATGGGAGTATGATTTTTTAAGTAGATATGGGGAAGTTTCCTCACTAATATTTCTAGGCATTAGTTTTGGATTCAAGTGGCAGTCCTTTATGAACAATCGTTAACACCAAAACCTATGTTAAACCTCCATAATACACTAATAAGGACCTGATGTGAAAGATTTTGTTCAAATCAGCTCAAGATGGATTCAAATTCCTAGATAATATATTGGATCATATGGTCAACTCTACCAAGTACCTTTAGGTGGTGGTTATTTAGATGAGAGAGAAAATGTACAATTATAAGATTATTTATCAAGAAATTATTGTGATTCTCAAAATTTGAATTGGTAAAGAAAATAAAATAGATGGTATAAAAACATAGATACTAATTTTACATGTCCATGATATTTTTTGGGTAGTTTCTAGCCTTTAATTACTTTAAATTGGTCATCTAAATAAGCCAGTCATAGACAAACCTAATAGTGCAGATAATGTAAAACCCTAATAGAGATGAAAAGATAGATTTGAGGGTGTATGCATGATAGATGGATGCAATAAAGTTTAATAAGAATTTATTTATGACTTTTAAGTCATGAAAAATCTTTTGAGAAGATTTGGAGGTCAGTGTATGTGGTGAAAATGTTACTCACAAAATGGCATGTCTAGTTCTGATAGAATTGTGAGATATAAGGTCAAAAAATTAGTCTGCAAGACCAATATTTTCCATTAGACCATATAAAATTTATATCTAAGGATTATATCTATATATATATATATATATATATATATATATATATCATAATATATTTTATATGAATCAAGAGTCATGATAAGTGTCTATACAGGCATTGGAGGTCTACTTCTTTATGACTAGTTTTTGAGGTGATTTGATAGCTCTGAGTAAGCGAGTTGCAGAGATGTTTTTGAGGCCTTATTTCCTGAGTGAAGGTGTTATAAGTATTGGTTATGACTCTTATTTCATGTATAATCTATCTTCATGTTTAATTTATCATGGTTGAGTATATTAAGGGTGTTTAATCTTCACTATTATAAGACAAACTTTTGAGGTACACTAGCCTAATAGAGTAGCTTGTTCGACAAGAGATTTCATGGTATGAATGAAGGATGTAGGTTGAATCAAGAATGAAATAAGTTAGAAGATTTGTTTTTATAACTGATTGAATGGGATTTTATTTTTATAGAAGACCATCTGGGCCCAAGAATATCAAGTTTTAGTGTTAAGAGATCATACATAATGCAATTAGGTCTCCATGAGACCTAAAGGAGGAGTAAGGCCTAACTGAGTTATGGCAGACCAAAATGGGTTAAAATTGTGATTGAATCATGTTCACAAGATATATTAAGGCCTATTTTTTTTCCAACCTAATATTTTGAATATGTGTGCCTAACCAAGTGGTGTGTGACCATGAGACTAGTATATATAAGGTAGTTTAGGCCTATTTGGGAATGAGTGAGGAAGCAAAGTAAAGTGTGAATTTAGATTAAGGAGAAGTGATGAAATAATTTATCATCATATGTTTATTGAGAAAAAAATTAGATGATTTTCATAAATTAGAGTTAATTGAGTTAGTGTTTAGTCACAAAGGGAGTTGTAGCTTCCTAGTAAGTGGGTGCTTGTTAAAACTTTGGTTAAGTGGGTGTTTGATAGTTTGGGGTTGGTGATCTAAGTTGATTTTATGCTCAATATAATTTGATATTTTATAAATATTTTATAGGACTGTAATCTAACTATAGAATTTATAGTGAGTTTTCTTCCCTTCAATGGTTTCTCACTCATATTGCATTATGATCACTATTTCATGTTTGTGTGATTGGTTCTTGATGCATTGATTGATCACTCCATTAATTTTATGGTTAATGAATGATAATTTAAAGTTTTAAGAGTTTTTTAAGGTCACTAATTCACCCCCTCCTCTCAGTGAATTATGCTTCGAATAGAAAAGCTATTGGGGGATCAAGATGTGATGAGAGGTCATGAGATTGAGAATTAACTCATTAGTCTAAGTCCTTGCAACTTTGACACCCTTCAATATTTCTTCACTAAGTTCAAGTCCTTAATATTTCATTTGAAATAATTTGGAATAAATAAATAATGTGACCAACTTATTCTTTTTTTTACTCATTAAACTAGGTCCTGACTATTAAGTATTTGTCTCTACTTTCCATGCCACTAAAAGTGCTTTGGGCACTACATGAAAAATTCCCTATTTAGATGATTTCATTGTTGAATTAACTAGGGAGTAAGACAAGCTAATCTAGATGGACACATTAAAGTCAAAAAAACCTCAATCCCTAATTTTTGGGAATGGGAAAACAAAGACTTAAAATAAAGAGAAGAAGAAGAAGAAGGATCAGAGAAGAAGAAAAAATCAACCTATGATAAAACCAAAATTGAAGCCTCCTCTTCCAATGACAAGCCTATGAAAGAGAAGCTTAAGTGTGCCTATTGTAATAAAAATGGGCATAATTAACATAAGTGCATTAATAAATAAATAGATCACCTAACTCATCTCTTAAAGAATAACAACATAGGTGTTCCTCAGTCCATCAAGCAAAATTCATCTACCCAAGATTCTTCTAAGGTAAAGGGAAAGGGTAAATAGAAATAAAAGGGTGGCTCTTGTATCATTTGTATTTTCAATATCTTCATGGGTCATTAACTCAGGTTCTTCTCAACACATGGTCTCTTCACTAGTTGATTTTTCTTCCTTAGAGCCTTGTAACATGTCTTATATCAGTTTGGGTGATGACACTTCTGTACTAGTTACATGGAGAGGGACTTTTTAAATGAAAAGAAGAATATTCAATAATTATAATTTTTTAAGTGTTCCTTCTCTTTCAACCAATCTCCTATCCATATATCAAATCACTCATATTAGCAAAGGCATGAGGGTTGAGTTTCTAAAAGAGTTATAAAAACTCAAGATCTCTCCAAGAGCTCATTACTATAGCTATAGATACTTCAACATACACAAGAGAATAAATCAATTAAAGACAAAATAATTGTTGTTCACAAAAAATATCTGAAAAGGATATGCAAAAAGATCATATATTACAATGTAGAGCCTTTGCTTAAATAGGCAAGGAAAAATAAGTTGCAAGTTAAACTAGGCAATGTGGGATACATCCCCACATAGAATAAAACTAAGAAAAGTCAAATAACCTAGCTATAACCTAGCAAGCATGAGTAATAAGATACTCTAACACCCCTCGCTCAAGTAAAGCTAGAGGCTAACAATAGAGGATGTAGTGTGAAGCTACATGTCCTTGTGGACACCAATCCATCTTTTTGGAGTACATGGATGTCAAGTCGTTGTAACCACCAAGTGAATGTAGGAATGGTGTTGACTACTAGGATCACTGAACACAAATACTATGCTCCAAAGTACTAGGTATAATGATTAATCTAAATAAGTATTGCTTGAACACCCTCCAACATGGTGGTGAAAAGTGAGCACAAAGACTGGTGGGTATTCCACACTGGTGTCATTAGTGGGGATACCACACTAGTGTCACTATAAGAATCACCAAGAAGGTTACAAAGTCAAGTAATAAATCATCATATGGGTTATGGAAAACAAAGTACCTAAATAAGATACCCATGTATAAAGGAAAAATCTAGAAAACACTCACAAAAGTGCAAAATATACATAAAACTCTCATAAAGAGAAGAAAAAAGATAAAACTCTTAAGAAACCCCCCCTGCACAAAGAGAGAAAAGAAGAGAGAGCTATAAAGCCCCCCAAAATATGATGTTGAAGTAGTCCATTCTCTAATTACTCACAAATCATGAAAAAACTCAATCTACATGAGTGATCTAAATCCATTAATCAATCATAAAAATAAATGACAATGGGCTTCACCAGAATAGCTTAAATCAAGAATACTGTTAATGGTGATCAAATTACAAAAGAGTATTACATGTACAAAAAATGCTCAACATTTACGAAGAAGAATGTACACCACACCCCCTATACTACTAACTTGGTAGAGTGATGAAAAAGGTTTGCATGAGTGGTCCAAATCCACTACTCAAACATCGAATAAGTTGACATTGTATACACTAGAATAGCTCATATCACCCTAAAAGAAACTTTCTAACTATCAAAAAAGACAAGATGACATTAGGATTCACTATAATAATTACATTTCAAGTTGTGGGAGACTATCAACTATTGAAAACGTGGTGTCAAAAAGATAGATAATATCTCTCAACAAAGATGGCCCATGGTGGTGATTGAAGAGACAAGCAATTGAAGAAGTGAAAAGATGCCCAAAATAGAGCACACAAATTCATGAAGGTAGACAAGGATAAATCAATAAACCCTTTATGGTACTTTATAGATCAATGTGAGTACAATATAATCTATACACAAAAAACACTAGATGGAAACAAGGAAGATAATGGGCTTCACTAGAATAGCTCCAAACAAGGATATTGTCAACCTTTCAAATAAAACCATCAATAGAGATGCTCAAAAAATAAGAGAGAGAAAAATATGTATCTCTATAGAAGAAGGCAAAGTGCTAAGAAAGGGGTCTCGAGGAAACATGACACAAATTACTAGTGTGTCAAAATACCATTACATGCCATGGGTTGATGAAATAATGTGGTAAATGGAGAAAAAAATCCACCATGTATGCAAACACACTAGAGAATGATTAGTAGCCAAAAGCAACAATGTACAAAGCACATGCAAAAGGACATTGGGGTAAATTGAAAATGCATTTGAGATAGTGTGTGCATGAAGTATAATATAAAAGGTAGTAGGACCCATAGCATAGGAAACCCCCTAGTAGTAACAATGAACACTTAAAATAGGACATCAAACTCAGCCAAAAATGTATCCATGAGTGTAACAAATGATGATAATGCAATCCAAAAGAAGCAAGAAGGAATTTTGTGTTGTTTATGAGGGGGTGTGACTTTATACTAGACCAAACCTCACCCTCTAATATTTGATAAATGGAAGAGATAAGGTACATGCAAGACAAAAAATTATTCTATCAACAAATACTCACAACATAGAAAATGTGTCACCAACAAACCATAAGCACAAGGTAGCATAACCAATGCAAATAGACCCCCCATAATGTGGTACTTTATATTTTAGTGCATTTTATAATTTAAATAGGACCAATACATGGAAAAATTTTAAAAAAATTGAAAAATATAGTGCTTAATTTTGAGCTACCAATCAAAAGTTATTAAACAGTCAATTTCTCATAAATGAGGCTTATTTAATAAAAATTTGCATTAAAAGTTTAAAAAAACACTATGGTTAAGGTGAACCTAGCCTTCCAACCACTCATTGAAAGTGGCATGGAACCAAAAACCTCATCAAATCAACAAAATTCAAAATTTCCCCTTCTATCTCCTATGAGCTCTCAAGTGAATGATTAATCTCACTTAGGCCCAAAAATTCAAGGAAAATAACCTATTTAAATGAAAACAATGTTATTTAAATAAAATAGACTTAAATTTGTTTTCAAGGCAGTTTTAAGATTAGGGAAATTAGATTTCAACTTTTGATTTTACAAAGAGGTGTTTCCATGTGTCAAATCAAATCCAATCAAAACTCAAATCTATCAGGATAAAAACACTTCCTCCCTTTAGTTGTTCCTTCATTACTATGAATGATCATTCTCAGTTTGTGGCACAAGAATCCAAATGTAGGCTTAATAATTTCTTTTACATAGTTGTTTGGCTAGATGGATGGCATAGATGTCAGGATCCAACTCCTCAATAAGAGTACATATGATTACCTTGTATAAGCAACTAATCACAAAATTAAACTAGAATTAACAAGTAACTAGAATTGACAAATGACACAGAATATGAGAGACAATACACAATCTTATATTAATACTCATGCCAGAAGGAAATATAATGAAGATGCCACAATCTTCCACACCTCTCAGATGTATAGATCTCTTTCCCTCAAGAGTTCACTCTCCTACCAAAAATGGTCACAACAAACAACTCAAACACAGAGTTGTTGTTCATCTCCAACCAATTAGTAATAATACTGCCATTACCAAGCACTCAAAAGTACTTCAAGCAGATCTCCCATGAACTTGCAACAACCTGCAACTCAAATGATCTTACTTACACATGTAGATCTACCATGAACTTGCAACAACCTGCAATTCAAATGATCTTACAATTGGAAGGATCTACCTTGCCTTCCTTTATTGCTCTAATTACAATACATGCCAATGAGTCTATAAATAGATCCCATACTAAACAATAACTTAGACTTCTAATTTACAATAATTAGACACGTAGCTCAAGACTCGAAATAGTCTTTACATGCAAACAACTGGTTCAACAAACTAATTATTTGTGCAACGAACAGTTCTAAAACTACACAGGCAACCGACATCGATCCCTATCTAACTGGAGGTGACTGACATCGGCCGACTCCTACCAATGTCAGTAGCTTCTTGTTCACCCCTAACTGATGTCGGTTGGCCTAATCGATGCCGGTGACTGTGACACTCAGCAACCTCCTCCATGTTTGCATATAGTGAATCTTTTAGCTCCACAACCTAACAATCTCCCACTTGGAGATAAACAGTTGCACCTAAACCTATACCTGTACATCATCTAGTTTGTTTCTTGGCTTTGTATCCCTTTTCAAGATCACTTTTAAAGACCAACCACCACAAATCTTGTGGTGCACCTCCTATCATCCAAATCACCTTGCCACATCTGATTCTACAAACCCATGTAAATAAGTGCTTGACCCTGCATAGCATGTATACCTACTGTTGGTCCCTCTCAAATATCTAAGAATCCATTAAACTTCCCTCCAATGTTTCTTTCCCGAATTGGCTCCAAACTTGCTGACAGCTCCCACTGCTTAGAAAATCTCAGGTTTAGTACACATGTACTCAACCTCATCATGTGAATCAGGACACTGTTCATAGAACTGTCCAACCATCGGCGTGCTAACCGGTTTCACAAAATCATCTAGAGACAAAATCAACCTATGACATTCCATGTCTCTAGAACACACTCATGCCAAAGAATCTTGTTACTCCCAGATTCCTCATGACACACCTCTGAACTAACTTTACCTTTAGTTCAGTAACTCCCTGCATATGTGACCCTGCAATAAGCACAACATACAGTAACAGGATAATGTAGCTAATATTATCCAACTTGGTAAAGTAAACACAATGGTTAAACCTCCATTATTCTGTAGCTTACTCAAGACCATATACCTTGGCCTTCCATCTCACGTGTCTATTCCTGCTCTTCTTTATCCTAAAAATCCATTCATCTCTCAGTGTTTTCTTCCAGCTGGCAACTCCACCAAAAACTTCCATTTGGTTCTTCTCTAAGGAATCACATTCCTCATCCATGCCAAGCTCCCACTATTTCCTAGATTCTACCTACTCTACTTCTTTAATAACTTCCTAGTTCTTGACCATCAGTGAGCAACAAGTAGTGTAAAGAATGGAAATGATGAATTTGAGGCTTACTTACCCTTTCAGTCCTCCATATGGACGCTTGAGACTCCTTAACAGCTTGATGTCTACCCAAAATCTATCTCAATGACTGATGTCGGTCACATCTCAATCTGCACCCAACCGACGTCAGTTCCATGTAACTGCCTCATCACCGACGTCAATTTTCCCTGATCGATGCTGGTGTTTATTTGTCTGGAGTCACCGACATTGGGCTACACATAGCTGATGTCAGTCCCTATTTAGATGTTGACGTTAGTTTTCTAACCAACGTCGGTCTCTGTGTTTTACTTGTGAGCGATGAATTTTACCCATGAGCTCCTTTTAGATCAAAACCCTGTCCAAATCAACCTTGCTCTGCTCAAAATTCTTCAGCCCCTTGCACTGATCTCTGTCCGTCATCTTCTCCTTGAAAACCAAGACTTTCTTGTTCTTGTCATGAACATCAGATTTCTCAAGAAATGTCACTTTCTTCCTTTGCTTACAGAAATCTTGATCCATGCTTTTCAAATATGAAAGCATACCCTTTGACTCAAGAACATGAATCCCCTTCTTATTCATGTGACCAAGCCTATTAAGCTACATCTTCAAATCTACAACTGAAGTAGATAAACCAGAAGGAGAATTAGTAATACAAGTAGATAGATAAAGTGTACCTACTTTTTTACCTCTTGCTACAACAAGTGCACCCTTGAAAACTTTCCAAGAGTCCGCTGTGAGAGTTACTGTGCAACCCTCATCACCCAACTTTCCAACAAAAATCAAATTCTGCTTCAGGACTAGGACATGCATGACCTCCTTCAATACCCATGTGTTGCCTGTCTGCAATTTCAGCTTCACTTTCCCTTTGCCAACCATTTGACAAGGCTTACCATCCCCTAAATAAATTTCTCCAAAGTCTCCGTGGACATATTCATGAAAAAATTCCCTATTTGGGGATGCATAGAAAGAGGCACCAAAATCTAAAACCCAAGATTCTACTTTATCTAAGGAACATACTAGAGCATCTTGTGCAAAAAAATCTACAACATCTGCTTCTTCATGTCCTTCATTCTGATCTTCATTCACCCAGCAATCTCTCTTTACATGCCCTTGCTTTCCACATTTCTAGTAGGTTATTCCACCATACCTAGACTTGGATCTCCTGCCTATATTTGACCTTGATCTCCCTTGCTCGATCTTCTCTCTTTGCCTTCCCTTGCTTTCAACACTCAAAGCATTCCCTGATGATTCACCTGTGCTTTTCCTGTGAATTTTTTCATTCAAGATTACACTCACAACATCATCAACTTTTAAGATCTTTGAATCAGACGCAGTATTACTAACTGTCATTACCAAACTCTCCCAACTTTCAAGTAATGAGCATAAGATTAAGAGATCCTTAATTTCATCATCAAAAATAATATTGACTGAATTTAATTGGTTTACTAAACCATGGAAATCACTAAGATGACTATGTACAGATCCACCTTCCAACATTTTCAAATTAAATAATTGCTTCATAAGAAATACCTTATTCAAAGCTGAGGATTTTTCATATAAATTTGCCAAAGATTCCATCAAATCTACCATTCTCTTAGCCTGTGATAAGTTGGAAATCACAAACGATGCAAGGCTCAACCTTATAGATCCCAGAGCCTTCCGATCAAGAACCTCTCATTCTTCATCCTTCATATCTGTGGGCTTGCATGCTACCCCACCCAATGGTAAGTACAAATCTTTTTGATATGGATAATCCTCTATTTGCATCCTCCATAATTGATAGTTCTTGCCATTAAACTTCTCCATTTGTAGCTTACTTTCTTCTGCCATTGCTATACTCCCACTCAAACAGAAACCCCTGTGAGTGACCTGTAATCAACAAACACTAACCATATCTGATACAACCTATTAGTAACCCAACCAAAATCTCTGATACCACTTGTCAGGATCCAACTCCTCAATAAGAGTACATATGATTACCTTGTATAAGCAACTAATCATGGAATTAAACCAGAATTAACAAGTAACTAGAATTCACAAATGACACAGAATATGAGAGACAATACACAATCTTGTATTAATACTCATGCCAGAAGGAAATACAATGAAGATGCCACAATCTTCCACGCCTCTCAGATGTACAGATCTCTTTCCCTCAAGAGTTCACTCTCCTACCAAAAATGGTCACAACAAACAACTCAAACACATAGTTGTTGTTCACCTCCAACCAGTCAGTAACAATTCTACCAGTACCAAGCACTCAAAAGTACTTCAAGCAGATCTCCCATGAACTTGAAACAACCTACAACTCAAATGATCTTACTTACACATGTAGATCTACCATGAACTTGCAACAACTTGCAATTCAAATGATCTTACAATTGGAAGGATCTACCTTGCCTTCCTCTATTGCTCTAATTACAATACATGCCAATGAGTCTATAAATAGATCCCATATTAAACAATAAATTAGACTTCTAATTTACAATAATTAGACACGTAGCTCAAGACTCGAAATAGTCTTTACATGCAAACAACCGGTTCAACATACTAACTGTTCATGCAACGAACAGTTTTAGAACTGCACAGGCGACCAACGTCGGTCCCTATCTAACTAGAGGTGACCAACATTGGCCAACTCCTGCCAATGTCGGCAGCTTCTATTCACCCCTGACTAACGTCAGTTGGCCTGACCGACGTCGGTGACTGTGACACTCAGCAACCTCCTCCATGTTTGCATACAGTGAAGCTTTTAGCTCCACAACCTAACAAGAGATACTCAAGCCATCCAATGCTCAGGTCGTGGAGTAGAGTGGCTTGGACATTATTCTATGGGCTCCACACTAATTTCTTTTTCTTTTTTACAAAATGAAAATCACAATTAAAATCAATCCACAAAGCAATTCAAGACTATTCCCATCTCTTCACACTAAACAATCTTCAAAACTATAAACTTTATGAGAAATAACAAAATATGACTCAAACTCCATGAAATCAAACTATGAAAAACAATAGTGGCATCTTCAACACAATCACTATCCCTCCACACAAATATTTTTTCCAAAGCTACAACCTTTTACAAAAAATGGAAAAATATAGTTCAAGCTTCACCAAATTGAACCACATAAACACCATCAGCATCTTCATTTTTATCCCCCTAGTTCCAAACTAAAAATAAACCTTCAAAACCACTATTTTAATGAAAATCAACAAATAATGGCTCTAACTTAACCAAATTGAGTTGAGAACAAAACAAGCCCCATCCCTATCCAATTCACCACCCTATGGCAGTACAAAATATCCACTTTATACTCTCTCTAGAGCTCATAATTCTATTCAATAATTTAACAACACCAAAGAGACTCCTCCAAAATTATAGGCAAATCACAACTTAAGTATAAATAATAGTTTACAGGTATCACCAAAATCTACAACTCCAACTTAAAGCATTGCCATCCCATCTAGATATTCAAAGTCTAAGGCCATTGAAAGAAAATAATTCACATTAAAAACTTAGACAACATAATCAAGCTCAGATCTGAGTCAAAAATGGATGACAGAGAGGGTAGAAAGATAGGAGTTTGGTGGTGGCTACCAAGGGTGAGCCATGATAGAGCACCAAAGTGAAGGATGGCAAACAAGCTATGATCGGGTCATGGAAGGAGCTGAGCTAATAATAAATAAATGATAAGAAAGGATTCAATCTTTTTTTCTTCTATTCATAGAAAATTTGATGACCACCAAGGCCAAAAGCCTTGAACTTGATCTTGTCAAAGAGGCCACAACAAAGGCAAACAGAGGATCAAAATTTTGACCGAGATCTATTAAATAAACATAGATGTAAAAAAATTGAAAAGATAAAATAATGAAATGAAGTAGGCTAAGTAATGATTATTTGAGGGTGGATCTAATACCATGAAAGAGTTATCAAAAATATTTAGCCAAGATTTCTCCACGAGCTCATTACTATAGCCATAGATGTTTCAACATACACAACAAAATAAACCAATTGAAAACAAAATGATTATTATTCAAAAAAGAGATTTTAAAATTATATGCAAAAATATCATATATTACAATGTAGATCCCTTTCTCAAATAGGTGAGGAAAAACAAGGTACAAGCTAAACTAGACAATGTGGGGTAAATCCTCACATAAGACAAACTAGGAAAAGTTAAATAACCTAGCTAGAACCTAGCAAACATGAGTAATAAGATACTCTAATAGTTTATACTAGATTTAGTTATGATCAAGGAGTTGCATAGTCATTATATAGTAGTAATGGGTAGGGTAAATCACCAAGCTAGGTTATACACTTCACATTTTACATTTAATTCTTCTCAGACTACATTGTTGACTCATTCAAATGGAGTTATTAAATTATGGCATGAATGGTTTGGCCATCTTAACTACTACTACCTTGAATAACTTATAAAAAATGACATGGTCATAGGCTTACTTTAAGTTCAATTCTCTAATGGACTTTTTGAGGGTTGCTCTCTTGGAAAGCACCCCGAAGCAAAATTTGACAAAGGCAAAGCTTGGAAGGTTTCACAAGCATTGAAGTTACTTCACAATGATGTATCTAGGGCTTTTCCTAGTCTATCTTTTACAAGGATAAGTACATTATCACTTTCATTGATGATTTCTTGAGATATACATGGGTATACTTTCTTAAGCAAAAGTCTTAAGTGATTGAATATTTTCAAGACTTCAAGGCTCTTGTTGAGAAACAATTTGAAAAATCTATCAAGGTTCTTCGAACTAACAATAGAGGTGAATATGTCAGCAATAGATTTAAGCAATTTTTCACCATAGAGGGGATTGATTTGCATCAGATAATTACTTATATTCCTTCATAAAATGAAGTTGCATAACACAATAATAGATCCTTGAAAGAGATGGCTAGCTGTATGATTCAATCTAGGTCCTTGGAACCTCAATATTGGGCCAAAGTCATTAATTATGTTTTTTATATTCAGAACATGGTTCTTCAAAAAGTTTTGAAAGGCATAACTCCCTTTGAATCTTGGCATGAAAGGAAACCTTATGTTGACCACTTTAGGATTTTTGGGTGTCTAGCTATGGAATGTATATCGAAGAAGAAACACAAAGCTATGGAACCACAGTCTAAGCCTTACATCTTTATAGGTTATCTAGATGGTTTTAATGGGTATGACCTTCTACATCTGACCACACATGAGTTGCTTATATATAAAAGTGTTCACTTTTAGGAGAGTCCCAAAGACTCAACACTTGACACTTCTCTTTTATTGGATTCACTTAGACTTGATGATTCTTTTTTTGAATTGGATCATCTAGAGCAAGTTTTTAAGTTAGGATCTTATTTTATTCTTCCACTTTTGATAGTATGGACATTGATGAGGATTCTTCTACATCCACCTCTAGTCATGTTTTAGAGGATGAGGAGTCAACACCTGACTCACCCACATCTGGGCCTCTTTGATCTAGGCAAACACTTCAGAGTATAGGCACTTAGGTAAGGGATCCAATAGATGACATATGTACTTGGAAATATTATCAGAGTGGTCCACATGCCTTATTTTCTTTAGTTTTAGATCCATAAACATTCTGAGAGGATTCAATCATATGTAAGTGGGACAGTTCTATGCAGGAAGAATATTATTCCTTGATCAAAAATCACACTTGGGATTTGACTTCACTTCCTAAGGGATGGAAGATGGTTTGATGTAGGTAGATATATCAGACTAAGTTTATAGTAGATGGTTCAATTGATAAGTATAAGGCATGATTAATTACTAAGGGTTTTTCACATGTAAATGGCATTGACTACTCAGAGACCTTTGCACCTGTTACAAAGATGACTCATGACCTAACTCACACTAGCTATAAGCCACAACACATGGTTGGAATGTGTATCAGATGGATGTGAAGAGTGTTTTTATTCATGAAGTCCTTGAAAAGAATATCTAAATGGAGAATCCACTTGGGTTTATTTAGGATTCATCTTTAGTTTACAAACTTACGAAATCCATCTATGACGTCAAATAGGGCCCTCGAGCTTGGTATGCCAAGATGGATTCTTTCTTTCTTACTTCAAGTTTTACTAGGTGTCATTTAGATGCCAATGTATACTTATTTTGATAGGATGATTATTTATTGATACTGGTCCTTTATGTTGATGATCTTTTGATCACTAGGAGTTCTTCATCATCTATTGCGGTAACGAAGACAACTCTACATGATAGCTTTGACATGATAGACTTAGGTCTTCTGAATTACTTCCTTGGCATTGAGATTTCATAGTCTAATTTATGGATTTCACTTGCACAACCCAAGTAAGCTCTCAATATTTTTACTCAGATTCACATAGTTGATTGTAATCCATCTTTGACCCCCTTTCTCTCAAGATTGAAACTTGAGGCTAACTATTCTACACCTTTGGTTGATGCCATTTTGTATTAGCAAATTTTTGGTAACCTCATTTATCTGACTCATACCATGACCGATATTTAATATTCAGTAGGGATTTTTTCATAATTCATGTAGGAGCTCCATGAGTTTTATTGAAACTAGCCAATTGGATACTTCATTACATTCAGGGCTCTTATAGATTTAGGATTTAGTATAATTTTTTATTTGGGTTTTGGTCCTATCAGTTGGTCTAGAAAGAATAAAAATATTATTATTGTATCTTCTATAGAGACTAATATAAGGGATTTGTTAACACAAATACTAAATCTATTTGGATTCAGGGGATTTTATCCAAGTTTAGCATTCATATCAAGCATCCCACCATCATCCATTATGATAACCAGATTACTATATAGATATTTAGGAATCCGATTCAGTACCAGCAAACCAAACACATTAAGATTCACATGCATTTTATTTGAGAACTTATTCATGGTCAAGTCATCAACTTGATATTTTTCCAATATTTAGAGCAAGTTTAAGATATCTTTACCAAACCCTTCACCAAGAGAAATTTCATTCATCTATGAGCTCTTCTTTGGGTGCAGTATACATCAGTAGAAACATCATCTTCATGAGGGGCCTTCTAGCCTCTTCACTTTTTCTATGTCTCTCTTTTATGGGGAAATTTTTTTCTTATGGGTTTTATCATTTCCTCTACTTTATGAGGGATTACTTTGTACATGGGTACCTAATCAGGCCCAGTTGTCAGAACCTATTTTTAATCTCAAACTATCTACTTCAGCTTTGTTTATAGAGGGGTGTTAATGTAGGTATTTATTTTCTTAGATTTATTTATTTGGGAATATCATTTCTTACTCACTTGGATTTTCCCTACATTTGGGGATATGCTTGCTTAGGTGGATTTTGTGTGTCATAGGTTTGATTGGAAGACTAGGATATAACTCCTCTATCCACTTTTTATGGAGAAGTTACATTTCTATTATGGGCTCCCTTGACCACCTTTTATGGAGGAGTTACACTTTTATTCTAGGGGGTCTTTGACCACCATTTATAGAGGAGTTACTCAACACTCTTATATGTATGCTTCATTTAAGGATATTTTTCAATTAATGAACATTTTGTTTTCTCCATTTTGGTTGTCTTATATAATATTTGCTTTCTGATTTCATTCTTACTTCATCACTTTATTGGTGTGTACTTGTATTTGTCTCATGTGACCATTAGACCTTTGCACTCGCTTTAAATATACTTAGATCAAACTTTGATAATCTTAAATTACATTCTCAATCTACATGTGCACCAAGGGTGGATGAGGACATCATGAGAGATAATCTTATTGGGGTACGGCTCCATATCTAATGTGTAGTTTGAATCAACACTACAATGTTTTTGACATGGGTACAAGAGATTGAGGTCTCAAATTCTATATTATAGCTTTAATTCATCCATGTTGCCATTATATTGACACACAGAGTAACTACATCAGACATAATAACATATAAAAAATCCATACTCAAATCCTTAGAAGAAAAGGTGTCCACAATTGGAGCATTTCTTTATGAACATATTATTTACCTTTATTGGTTGAAAACCATAAAATTTAAGGGGGCATTGGTTGGGAATAAGATATTTTGGAAAGATTATTAAAATTAATGTCACATTATTTTTTCTTATTGATTCATGCACAAAAGGTGATATGGGGTTAGCAGTCATGGTTTTTGAGTGAGTTTTGATAGTTGATTTACACTCTTTCACTTTACAAAACCTTGTTTTACCAAAATAGAAAATTGCATCCCTTTTGGCATAACTTGCACTCTTCAATATAACAATTACAACCTCCACAAAATAAGATATAATAGCCAAGGTGGTGCTTAATTTGAGATACATCAAACTGCAATAGTGCTTGGAGAGAGTATGCAAAGATAGGTGGGTATTTGAACCCAAATTCTGTAGAATACCCAAAATCAATAGTGTTTGTGTTCCTAACAATAGTTTTACCTTTCCTTTATTAACATTATAAAGATAAGTGAGTATTATTTTATAAATACAATGTCTTTGTTAGTGTTACTAAGAATAAGAAATCCTACATCAGTCAATTAGATTATATAGTAGGCATATTTGATTGAAGAGGCATTTTCCATTTTTCATCTAATTGGTTTTAGAGTCATCTATTAGATTTTAAATAGTTAAATAAGTTATAATTTTCACTAAACTTTTCATGTGTGTCTGCCCAATCTTCTTTGAGTCCATCACCTAAAATACTCATCATTTCCCCTCACCATCACCACCCATCTCATCTTGAAATATTTTAATGTTTTCATGCTATGCATGGCCTTGCCCTTCCCCACCACTTCACCATTGCTCAATCTTAATATGAAACTTCCCTCCACAACTCATTATTGTATGAATGAACAAACAACCTCATTTTTCACCATCACTTCCACTAGAAATATTATATTATTGCTGGTTAATGATTTATATACAAAAAGTGATATGGGGTCAGTGGCCATGAGTTTCAAGTAAGGTAAAACCTCTTAATTACACTCTTTCACTTTACAAAACCCCACTTTACCAAAACACAAAAATACATCCCTTATAGTGTAACTTGCACCTTTGGGGAAACTACTAGTTACTTGGTAACAAAATTGACACACAATCCCCTAAGGGTTGATTAAATATTTTACATGAATATCTAAAGTTTTATCTAGAGAATTTAAACTCTCATATGAGTGAGATTAGTATAATTAAATGTAAGCAACAGTGATCCGATGTCACTAGCTATGTTCTTCCACAAAAATCATGAATATCTCAAATCCCAAGGTTATGCTTAGAGTATCCCTCTAAAACTTAATTCACAGATCAAGTAATATCCAATCAAAAATAGGGATCTATTCCCATTAGTTATCTATATCTCAAATAATTGAAATTTAATCCTTAATAGTCTCAACTTATTCTCTTACCCAAGATCATGTTTTTATTGTTCATCTTAAAGGTCAAGGGGAGGCAAATCCATTTGTTAAGAGTGTTAGGTGAATATTTTGTCGTCAAGAAACCGATGACAAAATGGGTATATCAACCACAGCACAAGGAGATTTATACAGCAAAAAGTGTGGGTTTACCAGATCATAGTGAGATAAATCCCTCCTCTCATCAAGGGGAGGTTCCCTATAAACTATTTATATATTAATATGAACTGAAAATAGACTCAGGGGTGAGATTACACCATCCATATCTCTTTTTTTAGAGATGGTGTTTACAAGGTAAAAGAGAAATCCTGGTTAATGACTGAAAGCATTTCTCTTATTTCAAAAATGATGTTCAAAAAATAGCAAAAAATCTCCTCGAGTAGTAACTAGATCCACAAGAAACCCATAAAAGCATAAAGTTTTTCATTGCTCCCCTTACTAATTTGGAATGTACGTAATAGTAGAGTGAAGTGCAACTCAAAGGATCCACCGAAAATTACAACAGAGCATAAGATCACAAAGGATAAAATCAGTTCAAAGCCTTTCTAATATCCTTCTCACTAGAACACAAAAAACATGAACTAAAGGTAATTATAGCAACACAAAGTCTTCATAATTAACTTTAGAACATCTTCAGACAATTTTCACACACTTTGCTTATTTAATCGAATAGATGAGAGAGTATTAGGAAAAAGAACATAATAACGATCACCTAAATAACACAAGTTATTACAACACAAAGTCTGAAAGTAACCTATTTTCTCATTCATTCAAGAAAATATGATTTATAATTCGAGCTCAAAGTCTCAAGAAGCATCTCAATTTTGGCAGAGTTTTTGCTCTCTATTATCAAAAGATATTTCTTATTACCAAAAAGAAAGATAAAAAGATCCATTTTACAAAAGAGGCTCCCTTTATTTATAGGGAGAGACCTTTAAGATTGAGAAAGACCCAAATATCTTTTCAATTCAAAGATGGAAGTATTTGTTGACTTTGGGATTTCCATATTTTTACATGCAATTACACATGACAAAAGTACATGTGCAATGTCCAAAGCATTGACAAAAGTGCATTTAGAAAAATGGAAATTAAACCAATGGAAAGTTGATTCAATTTGTATCTCCATCCTTCCTTATATGAGCGTCGTACATGGTGATAGCCACCTGAATCATGATATTGTCTTGAGCAATAGTATTTTTGAAGACCACCTTAGCCCTGACTATGGCATCTCTCACTGTTGTGATTGATTTTGCATGACTAGTTAACCTAGTTTTTAGATTATCCAGAGTTAACTGATTATCCAGGATGTCGACAGAGGCCACTAAAAATGTTTTCTCCTCAAATTCCATTTAGAACATACCTTCAAATTCTTGAATCATTTCTTCTATTGAAATGAACTGGTTGTCCTATGTGGCAAGTTTGCAAGGCAGCTCCTCCAATTTATGCAACAGACTGATATCACTTTGTTTGTTGAGGTCTCTAGAAGATTTGAGGTTGCTAATTAATTCCTTAAGCACCTGACTCGTATATATTAATGCTTCTTTAGTTTCAATAAATGAGTCTCTATCAATGATGATGCTAATTGATATTAGAGTGCCTATTTTTAGCTTCTTCATATCTGTCCATTTGTCAAGATATTTATTTATGCTTTCAATATCCTAAGAAATGATATTGATAACTTACACATTTTCTCAAAAAAAAAATTAAGCAAGGAAATCCCTTGTGCATGCATCTTGTCTAAGTAATCCTCAAGTACTTTTCCCTTAAGATAGGTTCTTTCTGCTTTCTAGATCACGGGATCATCTATGGAGATAGCCTCTAGAGTTACTATTTTTGGAGCGAGAGTGATTCTTCTTATCACTATAGTCAATTGTTCCACCCTCACCTTATAATAATCCTTCATTTCTCTTTCCCTATCAAATTTTTGAACCATAATATCCATTGTTGATTGCAAATCACTCTTAGCATCTTCGTGAGTTATCTTCCCTAACTCAATTTGAGAGATAGAGTAGTTACTTATATCAAAATTTTCAATAGTTGCATCTTGTGGAGGTTTGGCTATTTCCATAAATTTGTGCCCCTTATCTCCAATCATCTTTGAAAGGATCTTAGGCTTCTTGGGAGTCTTAGCTCTTATCGGTGCCATTTTATTGAAGTCAAAGTCATTTACATAGATGGCCTATTTTTTTCTTTTGGGTGTGTAAGCCAATAACCAAGGTAGGAGAGCAGAAACACTTATATTAGCAACAGTTCCCATAGTTGGCATCATTGGCGTAGCACATGCACTGGTGGTGGAAATAATGAGTGTAGTATCAGTTAAAACCACACCTACTACTGAATGGTCGAGGGTAGAACTATCTCTGATGTTAAAAGATGGAGATGACAAACTGGGGATGGACCTTGACAAATGAAGAACATCTCTAGAAGCACTTTGAAGGTCACCAAAAATAATTTTAGGAGAGGCAACTCTAGAAGAGGGAACACTGATTAGAGAAATAGGTGGAGTTATACTAGGTGAGTGGGGTGGAGAAGAAGAAATTCCTACGTCTGGCTGCACACCCTCTTGTAGAGACAAAGTTTTTATCTCCTGTTGACCTACAGGCCTATCATCAATTTCCTTCTATCCTACTGTTGGTTCTTCAGTGCTTTGCTCCTCAACCTCCATATCTATTATTTTTGGCTCTTTTTCTACAACTTTTGATTTCTTCATTACAAAAATGATCCTAAGCTTATGGGGCCTAGAAGGAGAAGGAACATCACTTTTATTCTTTATTCTATTTTTTTCTCTCTTCCTTGTATCTTCTTGAAATTTAGCTTTTGACTCCGTAATAAATTTTCTCAAAGTGATCCCCTTATTTGCTAACCAATTATTGGTGTTTGCCAATATTGGTTCAAATCTCATCCTCAAGGAGGTCAACTCTTTCTGAGACCATTGGATTGGGGGAAGAGGAGCATTAGCGACTTGTTCAACATGGTATCTATTATCGATCAGATCTCTGTCATCTACTAGATTTTTAGGGATATCAGTGAGCCCTAGATATTCTATTTGTTTAAGAGATAGTCTACTATAGTCCATCTTTCTGATATCTTCCACTGTCTTTAAATTGATCCAAACATCTTCAATCATAGGCTCATGGAACTGAGTCTTCCTCTTGATCATGTCCTTTATGCCTCTGTAGTCAAAATTTGGTCTCTTTTTGAAATGCTTCATGGTTACAAGTTGCATTTTAGTCTCCATTACTCTAGCTTTTGCAGCGGTCAATACTGAGAATCTACCAATTTCAATTGGACCCTAAAACTGGGTTTCTTGAGTTCCATCTACTTATTGTGCATGACAACAATTTGCTTGCACAGCTCCATCAAGACCAATTTATTTGAGGGGAATCTTGGAAGCATATAGGGATAACCTTGGAAAAATCCAACCCACAAATAACAGAAAGTAGGGAACTGCAAGAACGTACACCCAAAGTCATTCACAATAGTCTAGGCTTCATCTGACACTCTTTTCTATTCTAATTAGGTGTCAAAGAGACATAAAAATACTACAAATAAAGCATCATTTACCCTTCTAAAATGATGGATAGAACCCTTCAATGTTAGCTGAAGGTAATATTGATATACCAGGGTTGTTTTCCTGTCTCCCTCTGATGTTAAATCTAGGAAGGTTCTCATGGATGTTACAATATATACCAGGTATGAAGTCATGTAGAATTTAGAGGTAGTGGATACTTTTTTCAATTGCTCATGTAGAGCATTATTGATCTATTCTCCCTAGAAAATGACTTGTTTGCCTTGGAAAATTATCTTAATGAAGGGATACATCCATTCATGAAATTGAGAGGAAAAATGTAAACCTCATACTCTACTGAGAAGAGTAATCAAGTAGCCAACGTCTTCTATAAAATCACTCCTTGAAAAGATATGTGGCCATCTGGACAAGTTTGCTCTGGGAATTTTGAGCCATCTATTATTAATCACTTTCTTTGCTTTCTCAGGATCTTTATCATATTCCTTTTGTGCTTCAATGAAATCAAGCTTCAACACATCATTAGTGAGAGGGCACATGAACACTTTGTCGATGAACTCAAGGTCTAGTCTAATTACTATGTTACCACCAACATCTACCACAGCCCTAGTATCTTTGTTGTAGAATTGAGTGCACTGGAGAACAAACTCTCTGTGACGATCTGCCATAGGAAAAGAGGAGACCAGATGAATATTGCTCTTAATTATCCTCTTCATTTTAGAGCTAATATTTTTTGCTTTGATTCTTTATATGAACTCAGCCATATCTACGTGCCCAATCTCTGTATCCTTGTCATCGATATTAGAAGCAATAAAGGTGACTGGAAAAACACTTTGATACTGGTACTTCATTATCTTTGACTTCTTCAAAGAAACTTCAGTCATCAGGATAAGCCTTTGTCAAAATTATATTGATGAAAAAGGATCTTGAAGAGAAACTATAATAAAAATCATGATCACGCAATTAGGGGAAATATTGGCAATCTAAGAAAATTACACGTTGGATGATCACGATCATGAGAATACACTTAAAGGGGCTAAGGTGTGAGAAAATTGGTAAGTGAGAAGGAAACGAGATCAAAAAAAATGAGAAAAACAAAAAAAAATCTAGAATTGGAAAAAATGGAGGGAAAACATGCATGGGTAGAAAAAATTGCCACCCATGCATGTGGGGGAAGGTCTCATGTATAGGTGGTGAAAATTACTACCTATGCACATTAGGAAGGATAAATGTGCATTGGCAGCAATTTTTTCTACCTATGCACATTAGGAAGTCATGAATTTGTGCATCGATGGCAAATTTCACCACCTATACATGAGTTGGTAGCTTTTCATGTAAGGGCAGCAAAAATTGCTACCCTTACACTGATTAGCTAGGGATATGTAAGGGTAGCGATATTCATCACCTTTACATGGGTTTGATGGCCACATGTAAAGGCGGCAAAATTCACCACCATTACATGGGTTTGATGGGCCGACAAGTAGGAAGAAGGGGAAGAGGGTTTTCTCTGCCTAGATTGCCTCCTTGAGGGAAAAAAATGGAGGAAGGGGAAGACCAACACAAGAAAATCTAGACCAGAAGGGAAAAAAAGAAAAGACAACCTGAATAAAAGAGGAAAAACAAAAACAAAACAAGAAGAGAAAAAATGTGAAACCTTACTTGGAAAATCATGATACAACGCTTGAATTTGATGAAATCATGTTTCCATTTGCTTGCACGATTGACTAAAAGTAGGGAAGAGGAAAAAACAAAGTTGAATGAAATAAAACAAGGCAAAAAAGGGGGGAAAAATGACCCCAACTACTCAGCACATGTAGCCATAAATTCCACACACAAAAATTGAGATCATGCAGGGGCGGCAAAAATTTCTACCTTTGCATGAAGTTAGAAGATGGATGCAGGGGTGGAAAAAATTACCACTCCTGCATGAAACAAATGAAAAATGCAAGGGTAAAAATTTTTGCCGCTCCTGCATGAAAAATGCAAGGGTGAAAAAAATTGCCACCTTTGCATGTGAAACTTAAAACTAGATGTAGTGGTGGCAAAATTTACCATCCTTACATGTAAACTTAAGAAAACACCTCTCAAAATTATCAAAAATTTTGTCATCTAATCGCATCAAAATCGTAACAATTTTCACATTTTTTTTGAGAAATCGTAACAAGGGAATGTCACAAACTTTTAACTATGCCAGTTGACCAAACATGAGATCAATAAAAGCTTACCTCAAAAGAAGAACTTAGAGTGAAAAACATGAAACAGACAAGTTTCGTAGGGGTTGTTCTAAAAATAAACGTAGCTGATTTTGAGAACAATAGCTAGCTCTTATTAGGGAACTTCCATTGATCAAACTTTGAAATGATCAACGGGAATAGAAACTAACCTCTAAGTGCCTTCATCCAGGCCATTAGAAAATGGAGTCAAGCCAAGAAAGGAAAAGACACAAAAAACCAAAAGGAAATAAATGACACAAAAACTATACAAATGTATAAGTAAACTCATTTAATACTTCAAAGATTGAAGTGTTTTAGATGTTGCCCACTATGAGGTAGTGAGAATGGTGCTCCATCTTGATATTTTAACAAGAATCTATTTTCACCACAGACCTGACAAATGGTAAATAAACATCTCCACAAAGAATCAAATTTGCCGTGCATTCCTTTTGGTTCTCTCCTCTTGTCCCATAACAAGACTTGATCTCCAATCTAAAAATCATGAATCCTTGCCCTCTTGTTGAAGAGTTTCTTCACCTGATTTTGATGTGCAGTAATCTAGTCCACTACTATGGTTCGTTGCTCATCTAGTTCAATTAGGCACATGATCTTTTTATTAATAGAATTTTTTAAGGTTGAATCTTTGATTGCCTTTGCCAACCTCAGTGCTGGTAGTTCCAGAGTGATTGGTATCTCTGCATTTAAACCATACAGAAGGTGGAATGGTGACATGTCTATTGCCCTCTTCAGTGTAATTTTATCTACCCATAAAGTGTCAAACAATGTTTTATGCCAAGTCCTCTGATTATCATCTACCAATTTCTTGATAATAGTAACCAGATTCTTGTTGCTCGATTTTGCTTGGCCATTTTCTTGTGGAAAATAATCAGAAGAGTGGGAGAGGGTAATCCCATAATAAAATTAGAACTAGGTAATCTCATGAGAAGAGAAATAGGATGCATTGTCTGTTATAATCTTAGTTGGAACCCCAAATCGGAAAATAATATTTTCCTTAAGAAAATTACATACCACTTCTGAAGTAGCATGCTTAGTTGGAATGGCTTCTACCCATTTGGTAAAATAGTCAGTCATGGTGAGAACATAGTCATGCCCAGCACTTGAGGATGGGTTCACTGCACCAATGAAATCAATACCTCATTGTTGAAAAGGTTCTTTAATCACCACTAGATTGAGGGGTAATGTGGCCAATTTAGGTTTCTTGATAAACTGTTGACACAATTCACACCTTCGTACCCATTTGTACACGTCTTGAAATAGTGTAGGCCAATAATACCTCGCTCATAGAATCTTATGGGCTATCACTAGTGCATAAAAATGTCCTCCACAAGCCAAATTATGGAAAGACTCCAAAAGTTTACCTTTTTGCACCTTATCAATGCAATGGAGAAATACCCCATCAAGGCTTCTCTTGTACAAACCATTGTCCCACAAGACATAGTTAGCAGCCTTTAACTTAACATTCCTTTTTTATTTGTAGGATAGATGGGTGGGACACTCACCATAGGTAAGAAAATGAGTGATAATACCACTCATCAGTAGTAGAAATGAAGAGAATCGTAGGCACATCTTCGACCTTTGTTTCTTCATTTTCTATTTCTTTGGGGATATTATCAGCAATCAACTAGCAAAGCCCCTTTCTCTGCACAAGCTTGGTAAGTTTGATATCAAGATCAAACACCTGAATCTTAGTAATCCAATTGGCCCTTTTAGTGCTGAACTCCTGTTGAGTTAGATTGGAATTCACTTTTAATAACGTTTCTAAACTAGTCACTGTTTGTAACACTTGATCCATAATGGGCAAAGGGTAGTTATCTTTTAAAGAAGATTGATTTAGGTTTTTAAAATCAACATAGATACAAATTTCTCCATTCTTTTTTCTCACGAGAACTATGTTAGCAATCCAGGTGGAATGATGGATTGAAAAAATAATCTTTGCATTCAATATTTTCTAGATCTCAGAAAGGATAGTACCTAATATTTTGGGGTTGTATTGCCTTTGTTTTTGCTTGTAAAGCAATGACCCGACTTTAAGAGAAATTTCATACCAGATCTCCTCAGGCCTGAGAGATTTCAAATCATTGTAAGAATATGCCAAAACATCAATGTAATGGTGAAGAAGAGTCATGAATTTGAGATTTTCATCAGAAGTGCAACAATTCCCAATATTAACCATCTTGAGATTTTTTGTTGTACTCAAATTCACCTGATCAAATTCCTTAAAGGAACTTGAATCTATTTGTCACTGCCTGACATACCTGTCATGCTTATCAAACAATATCTCGAGAGAAACCAAACCTTTTAGAATTGTATTTCCCTTGAGTTGAAGGAACTCTTCGACAATTTCGGAATTTACTTTGGGAATCGATTCCCATGGTGGAGATTCAGTTCCTTCAAAATAAAGATCTTCAAAGTTGTCCATTTTTTTTAAAAAGTAATGATTTGATTGTCATTGTTAAACAATTGCCAATAACTGGGATTATCAGATACACTTGGTCGAAAGACCAGCTCAATAGTGTACTTGTCCCCTTTAAAATCTTTATAGGGAACCATGAGGGTTGCAGAGACCACCAATGAATTTGCGCAATCATTGAATTCTCTCGGCATAATAGAAATATTGAAAGCATCAAAACTTTCAATACAATCCCATACTAGATTGTGATAATGTCATAATCTTTCATTTTTAGTTTGGTATAAGTTCTTTACCTAAAAAACTACCAGTTCAGCATCTTCCCAAGCATGAATAATCTTAATACCTTTAGCATGAGCAGCTTTCAATCCAAACCTTAAAGACTCATACTCAGTGGTGTTGTAAGTATTGTTGAACTACAACTTATATGAATAAGGAAAAATTTCTCCTTGAGGGGAGATCAAAACAATTCTGGCTCCAAAACCAGTAGAAGAACAACTGCCATCAAATTTTAAAATCTAGACATTATCATAATTTGATCCTTTAAAAAACTTCTCTTCATTATTCAAGGAAGATCCTTTATTATCTAAATTTTGCTCTAACAATTCTTCTGACTTTATATCTAAATTTTTTGAATTATCACTAAAAGGACTTTCATCTAATGAGGTGAAAATATCTTCAGTAGTCGGGAAATAATTACCCATTCCTAATGATTCAAATAAAATTTGAGCTTCAGGATCTGATGTTTGGGTGATTATATATTTTGACTCTTTCTCAGGAAGCAATTTTTTCATGATGCCTTTAACAGGTATCCTTACTTCAGATAGGTCTATATTCAATTCTCAACCTACATCCTTGCAAAAATTGTGCCCATGGAAAATGCCATAAGAGGTTAGAACATTGGCTACTAAGACTGTCATTTTGATCCTCTTCTCTGGAAAAGCTATAAATGCAAATTGGGCATCTTTGATTTGACCTAGGAGTGGTAATTTCTTGTTCTCCATGGAAAAGCATCTACCAAACGTCTTGGTTAAGGTAAGACCAAGAGAATCTGCTACCTTGGTGGGCATAACATTGTCAGAGGCCCCAGAGTCTATTATATAGTTGCTCAACCTATGACTATTTATCAGAAGGGAAACATATAAAGGTTATATATTCTTGGGGATGGCAAGAGGAGTAGCGATGAGATTATTCTGGGTGGATTTGTTCTTCAAAGAATTGTGAGACACCTTTGGAAAATCTTGTCCTACTGGGGCAATTTTATTTTTTACATATTTGGCCAGCCTATCAAACTATTCAAAATTAGCTCTCAAGTACTCAACTTCAGTCATTTGAATCTTAGTTTTTTTGGCATGATTGATTATATCAAATAATTGAAATGAACTAGAGACAGAGGGAGGAAGCCCATCATCCTAATATTTATTAGGTGTGGCACGAGTCTGAGAGATAGAAGTAGAAGGTATGGGATGGTTTGAGGTACTCACTTTCTTATTAGTCACTGGGTCCTTTGATTGGAAAGGCAATGAAGTCCCCCATTTATCGATCAAAACTACTGGCTGAGGTTCTTCTCTTACTTTTTATTTATTAGCTTGTTGAGCTGACTAGTTCTGGGACTTGGTAAAAATAGTGTACGATCTATCAAACACTTCTCTCTTGCTTCTAGTTTCATCCTAATAATCTAGAAAATCAATATTGGAGTCACCAGTTAATTCTTCTTCTTGTTCTACAAAGAGATTAGCATCATCTTCTTGTTCCAACTCAGGTTGGAGTGAGGAATCATGTTCAGCTTTAAGGTAACCAACTGCTGAGTTAGCCGATGTTGCTTCAATGGCAAGTTCCCCCTATGGGGGAGGCAGATGATTTGGTTGCCCTTGATTTTTGGCAGCATTGCCTTGATATGACTGGTTCTAAAATGTCCTCCTTGGTATATCCTGATAAAGAGGAGTAGACATACCTTGGGCCATTTGTCTTTCCAAGGCTAGCAGTTCATTTTTCAACTTTTGCACCGTAGGATATGTGATGCTTGTGGAAGAACTTTCAGTAGATGAAAAAAAATTATTTTTATTGGAATCTTTTCTAATCTTACTTGCCAAGATAAGATCATCTTCAACTTCAATAGCCAAATTTTGGGCTACAAAAAGATCCATAGGACCAACCCACCTCAACAGAAAACTTACTTTAGGAAGTTGAGAGTTGATGAAAAAGCACTTGAGGTTCTCTAGTGTTGGTTGAGCAATCATAGGAATTCAGTTCCTTAGCTTATTGAATTTAAAAATGAAGTCTCACATAGGTTCATGAGGTTCTTTCTTCATTTGCATAAGCTGAGCCAACGAGGCATGTGCATCTTCAGCAAGCTTGAACTTGGCCTCAAACTTGGCCTTGAGCATATTTCAGTCAGTTATAGTTTGAGCTTGAACATGATAAAACCAGTCGATAGCAGTGCCTTACAAAGTTTCCACAAATAGTCTCACCGCTATATCTTCATATTCCACATTTATCACACCACGTGCTATAGAGAAGGTAGCAATATGCTCATCAGGCTGAACCTTCCCGTCGCCATAGAATTTGGGGAAATTCTTTCTCGAACTACAAGGTAGTTCATGTAAAGGTGGGGCTAGATTGAGAGGACCAAAGGAGTTTCCCCAAGGACCTTGGGCTGCCATGATATGATGATTGAAGGGAGGGATAACAAATTTTGGTGGGGTGAGTATGGACAAAACTCTACTAGCACTAAGACTAGAAGCTTCATTTGGTATTGGAGATCTGATGTTGGTAGGAGGAAAGCTCCTAGTACGCTAGAGATGAGATGGCAGAGGAGAGATCTCAAAATTATTTTACTGCACTAACTTGAATATAGTATCAACAATACCTTGAGCTCTCTAGCTTCACGTGTATGGTGGATATGCTAGAGTGAAAAACTAAACAAAGACTAGAAATGCTTCAATTTGAAACTTGAGGCTTCAAAGTGTGCATTCGTGTCCCTAGCAGAGTCACCAAAAATTGTTGGGTGAATATTTTGTCATCAAGCAACCGAAAGCAAAATGGGTATATTGACCACAGCACAAGGAGATTTATACAGCAAAAAGTGTGGGTTTACCACATCATAGTGAGATAAACCTCTCCTTTCATCAAAGGGAGGTTCCCTATAAACTATTTATATATTAATATGAACTGAAAATAGACTCAGGGGTGAGATTACACCATCCATCTCTCTTTTTTCAGAGATGATGTTTACAAGGTAAAAGAGAAATTTTGGTTAATGACTGAAAGCATTTCTCTTCTTTCAGAAATGATGTTCAACAAATAGCAAAAAATCTCCTCGAGTAGTAACTAGATCCATGAGAAACCCATGAAAGCACAAAGTCTTTCGTTGCTCCCCTTACTGATTTGGAATGTATGTAACAGTAGAGTGAAATGCAACTCAAAGGCTCTACCGAAAACTACAACAGAGCATAAGATCACAAAGGATAAAAGTAGTTTAAAGCATTTCTAATATCCTTCTCACTAGAACACAAAAAACATGAACTAAAGGTAATTATAGAAGCACAAAGTCTTCATAATTAACTTCAAAACATCTTCAGACAATTTCCACACACTTTGTTTATTTAATCGAATAGATGAGAGATTATTAGGAAAAAGAACATAAGAACGATCACCTAAATAACACAAGTTATTCCAACACAAATTTTGAAAGTAACCTACTTTCTCATTCATTCAAGAAAATATGATTTAAAATCCGAGCTCAAAGTCTCAGGAAGCATCTCAATTTTGGTAGAGTTTTTGCTCTCAATTATCAAAAAATATTTCTTATTACCAAAAAGAAAGATAGAAATATCCTTTTTACAAAAGAAGCTCCCTTTATTTATAGGGAGAGACCTTTAAAATTGAAAAAGACCTAAATATCTTTTCAAGTCAAAGATGGAAGTATTTGTTGACTTTGGGCTTTCCATATTTTTACAAGCAATTACACATGACAAAAGTACATGTGCAATGTCCAAAGCATTTACAAAAGTGCATTTAGAAAAATGGAAATTAAACCAATGGAAATTTGATTCAATTTGTAGCTCCATCCTTCCTTATATGAGCATCGTACATGGTGATAGCCACCTAAATCCCGATACTGTCTGGAGCAATAGTATTTTTGAAAACCACCTTAGCCCTGACTGTAGCATCTCTCACTATTGTGATTGATTTCACATGACTAGTTAACCTAGTTTTCAGATTATCTAGTTAACTGATTATAGAGGATGTTGTCCACAGAGGCCATTGAAAAAAATTTATCCTTGAATTTCCTTCGAAACATACCTTCAAATTCTTGAATCATTTCTTCTGTTGAAATGAACTAGTTGTCATGTGTGGCAAGTTTGCAAGGCAGCTCCTCCAATTTATGTAACAGACTGATATCACTTTGTTCATTGAGGTCTTTGAAAGATTTGAGGTCATTGATTAATTCCTTAAGCACCTAACTCCTATATATTAATGCTTCTTTAGTTTCAATATATGAGTCTCTATCAGCGATGATGCCAATTGATATTAGAGTGCCTATTTTTAGCTTCTTCATATCTGTCCATTTGTCAAGATATTTATCTATGCATTCAATATCCTGAGAAATGATATTGATAAGATCATCTAATTTAGTTCTCATTCTCTTCATCTTATCCATTTTCTCAAAAAAAATTGTAAGCAAGGAAATCCCTTGTGCATGCATCTTGTCTAATAATCCTCAAGTACTTTGCCCTTAAGATAGGTTCTTTCTACTTTCTGGATCATAGGATCATCTATGGAGATAGCCTCTAGAATTACTACTTCTGGAGTGAGAGTGATTCTTATTATCACTATAGTTAATTGTTCCACCCTCACCTTGTAATGATCATTCATTTCTCTTTCTCTATCAAATTTTTGAACCATAATATCCATTGCTGATTGTAAATCACTCTTAGCGCCTTCGTGAGTTATCTTCCCTAACTCAACTCGAAAGAAAGAGTAGTTGCTTATATCAAATTTTCAAGAGTTGCATCCTATGGAGGTTTGGATATTTCCAAAAAATTTTGCCCCTTATCTCCAATCATCTTTGAAAGGATCTTTGGCTTCTTGGGAGTCTTAGCTCTTACTGGTGTCATTTTACTGAAGTCAAAGTCATATGGAGAGATGACCTATTTTTTCCTTTTGGGCGTGTAAGTCAATAACCAAGGTGGGAGAGCAAAAACACTTACATTAGCAATATTCCCTATAGTTGGTGTCATTGGGGTAGCACCTGCAAAACTGGTGGAAATAATGGGCATAGTATCAGTTAAAACCACACCTGTTATTAAATGGTCAAGGGCAGAAGTATCTCTGATGTTAAAATATGGAAATGACAAACTGGGGATGGACCCTGACAAATGAAGAACATCTCTAGAAGCACTTTGAGGGTCATCAAAAATAATTTTAGGAGAGGTGGCTCGAAAAGAGAGAACACTAATTAGAGAAATAGGTGAAGGAGTTGCACTAGGTGAGTGGGGCAGAGAAGAAGAAATTTTTGCGTCTGGCTGCACACCCTCTCGTGGAGATAGAGTTTTCATTTCCTATTGACCTATAGGTCTATCATCAATTTCCATCTGTCCTGCTACTGGTTCTTCAGTGCTTTGCTTCTCAACCTCCATATCTATTATTTCTAGCTCTTTTTCTACAACTTTTGATTTCTTCGTTACAAAAATGATCTTAGGTTTATGGGGCCTAGAAGGAGAAGGAACATCACTTTTATTCTTCATTCTATTTTTCACTCTCCTCCTTGTCTCTTCTTGAAATTTGGCTTCTAACCCTGTAATAAATTCTTTCAAAGTGATCCCCTTATTTGCTAACCAATCATTGGTGTTCACTAATATTGGTTTGAATCTCATCCTCAAGGAGGTCAACTCTTTTTGAGACCATTGGATCGGTCTTCATTATTCAGATATTTTATCATGTTATCTATCAGATCTCTATTATTGATCAGATCTCCATCATCTACTAGATTTTCAAGGATATCAACGAGCCCTAGATATTTTATTTTTTCAAGAGATAGTCTACTATAGTCCATCTTTTTGATATCTTCTGCTATCCTCAAATTGATCCAAATGTCTTCGATCATAGGCTCATGGAATTGGGTCTTCCTCTTGATCATGTCCTTTATGCCTCTGTAGTCAAAATTTGGTCTCTTTTTGAAATGCTTCATTGTTAAAAGTTGCATTTCGGTCTCCATTGTTCTAGCTTTTATAGTGGTCAATATTGAGAATCTATCAATTTCAATTGGGAACTTGAAATTGCGTTTCTTGAGTTCCATCTTCTTATTGTACACGACAACAATTTGCCTGCACAACTCCATCAAGACCAATTTATCTGAGGGGAATCTTGGAATCATATAAGGATAACCTTAAACAAATATAACTCGTAGATAACAAAAAGTAAGGAACTACAAGAACATACACCCAAAGTTGTTCACAATAGTTCAGGCTTCGTCTAACACTCTTTTCTATTCTAATTGGGGGTTGAAGAGACACAAAAATACTATGAAGAAAGCATCATTTACCCTTCTAAAATGATGGATAGAACCCTTCAATGTTAGCTGAGGGTAATATTGATATACCAGGGTTGTTTTCCTATCTCCCTCTGATGTTAAATCGAGGAAGGTTCTCATGGAAGCTACAATATATACCAGGTATGAAGTCATGTAAAATTTAGAGGTAGTGGATACCTTTGTCAATTGCTCATGTAGATCATTGTTGATTTGTTCTCTCCATAAAATGACTTATTTGCCTTAGAGAATTATCTTAATGAAGTGATAAATCTATTCATGAAACTAAGAGAAAGAAGGTAAACCTCGTACTCTACTAAGAAGAGTAATCAAGTAACCAACCTCTTCTATAAAATCACTCCTTGGAAAGTTTCATGGCCATCTGGACAAGTTCACTCTAGGAGTTTTAAGCCATCTATTATTAATCACTTTATTTTCTTTCTTAGGATCTTTATCATATTTTTTTTGTGCTTCAATGAATTCAAGCTTCAACACATCAGTAGCAGGAGGGCACGTGAACACTTTGTCGATGAACTCAGGGTCTAGTCTAATTACTATGTTACCACCAACATCTACCATAGCCTTGGTATCCTTGTTGTAAAATTGAGCACACTGGAGAACAAACTCTGTGTGATGAGCTATTATAGGAAAAGATGAGACCAGATGAATATTGCTCTCAATTATCCTCTTCATTTCAGAGCTAGAATTGTTTTCTTTGGTTCTTTCTATGAACTCAACCATATCTACGTGCCTGATCTCTATATCCCTAATGTCATTGACATTAGAAGCAAACAAGGTGATTAAAAAAACACTTTGATACTGGTACTTCATTATTTTTGACTTTTTCAGAGAAACCTCAGTCATCGAGATGAGCCTTTGTCAAAAGTATATTGATGAAGAAGGATCTTGAAAAGAAACTACAATAAGAATCATGATCACGTAATTAGGGAAAATATTGGTGATCTGGGAAAATTGCATGTTGGATGATCACGATTATGGGAATGTGCTTGAAAGGGCTAAGGCATGAGCAGATCGGTAAGTGATAGGGAAGCGAGCTCAAAAAAAATGAGAAAAACAAAAAAAAAATCTAGAGTTAAAAAAATGGAGGGAAAACATGCATGGGCAACAAAAATTGCCGCCCGTGCATGTGGGGGAAGGTCTCGTGTATAGGCGACAAAAATTGTTCCTTATGCACATTGAGAATTCATGAGTTTATGCATCAGTGACAAATTTTTCTGCCTATACACGAGTTGGTAGCTTTTCATGTAAGGGTGGTGAAAATCGCTACCCTTGCACTGATTGGTTAGGGATCCATAAGGGCGGCGATATTTTTTGCCTTTACATGGGCTTGATGGCCACATGTAAGGGCAGAGAAATTCATCGCCATTACATGGGTTTGACGGGTCGATAGGTAGGAAGAAGGGGAAGAGGGTTTTCTCTACCTAAATTGCCTCCTCAGGGGAGAAAAAATGGAGGAAGGGGAAGACAAACACAAGAATACCTAGACTAGAAGGGAAAAAAAGGAAAGACAACCTGAATAAAAGAGGAAAAACAAAAACCAAAACAAGAAGAGAAAAAATGCAAAACCCTACCTGGAAAATTGTGATACAATGCTTGAATCTGATGAAATCATGATTCCACTTGCTCACACAATTGACTAGAAGCAGGGAGGAGGAAAAAATAAAGTGGAATGAAACAAAACAAGGCAAAAAAGAGGTCAAAAGGGAGGGGGGGAATGACCCCAACTACTCAGTGTGCATGGCCATAAATGCCACGTGCAAAAACTGAGATCATGTAGGGGCAGCAAAAATTACCGCCTCTACATGTGAGGTTAGAAGAGGGATGCAGGGGCGGCAAAAAGTGTCACTCCTTCATGAAACGAATGAAAAATGCAAGGGTGGTAATTTTCACTGCTCCTGCATGAAAAATGCAAGGGTGGTGAAAATTGTTGCCTTTGCACGTGAAACTTAAAACCACATGTAGTGGTGGATAAATTTGTCGCCCTTATATGTAAAATTAATAAAACACCTCTCGAAATTATCAAATATTTTGTCATCTGTATCAGAGTTGTTTCCAGGGTTTGAATAACATGAATGCAATGGTCAAGTGATCACATGAGACGAAGTTGGTGCACACCACAAAGAAGCTAAAGCAAAGTGAAAACACTGAAAGAGATAATTTTCAAAAGACAAATAGGATCAAAACCTAATATTTGATTAACATGAGATGGCCATAATGAAGAATACATATAAGAGAGCTCATAAGTAACTCCTCCACAAATAGTGGTCAAAGCATCCCAAGAATATACTGTAACTCCTCCACAAAAGGTGGTGACAAGGTGCTAAGAATAGAGAAGTAACTCCCATACCCGAAATAGCCGGTTAAAGGAGTTACTTATGACATTCTTATGACACTTATGACACATCTATGACACACATCTGTACATAAGCTAGCATATCCCATGAATGTAGGAAATCTTCATGTATGCACAAATATATAATATTCCCTAATTAAATAATAGAGAAAAATAAAAACCTACACTAACACCCCCCATAAGTGTAGCTTAGGTGGACAGTGTGGAAATATAAAATGGGTCTCAGCAACTAGGCCTAATGAGGTACCCATGTACAAATGCAATCTCCCATAAGATAGAGAAAAGGAGAAAACTCGTAGAAAAAAACTCCCCCCTAAAAGAGAGACAAAAAAGCAATGAAGAGGCTAGTGGGCCCCCCTGAAGATGATGCTACTACAGATGTGGACCGCACCCCAAGAAGAGCTCATAGATGAATGAACTTACTCTTGGTGAAAGTTTTCGTGAAGATGTTTACAACCTTCTGTAAAGACTAGCAAAATATCAAGTCAATGACCTGACTATGAATAAGCTCTTAAATGAAATGCGTGTGAATCTCTATGTGCTTGGTCCACTGGTGTTGAACTGAATTCTTGCAAATTTGAATAGTACTCTAGTTGTCATAATAAATGATGGTGGGTTACCTAATGGGAATGCCAAACTTAGAAAGTATCTCCTAAAGCCAAATAGCCTCAGTAGTTACATTAACAGCTCCCCTGGACTCTATCTCTGTGGATGATATAGCAATAACATTATGTTTCTTACTAGACCAACTGATAGGATCAAAACCTAGAGAGAAATTGTAACCAGAAGTAGACTTACGAATCTATGAATTGCCAGCCCAGTCTGAATCTGTATATCCAACTAAATCAACTTCTATGCCAAATCTATAATGAATCCCGTATCTATGTGAACCTTGTATGTAATGCAACATCCTCTTAGCTACTTTTCAATGCAGCTCATGAGGTTCCTACATAAATCTAGAGACGAGTCCCACTACATATGATATGTTAGGCCTAGTGTGAGTCAAGTAGATGAGACTACCAACAAGTTATCGATACCGAGTGGCATCAACCAATGGTGAAGAATAGTCAGCCTCAAGCTTGACTCTTGATAGAAAGGGAATCAGAAATGGCTTGCAATTAGCCATGTGAAACTGAGACAATAAATCAAGAGCATACTTAGGTTGTGCAAGAGAAATCCCTGAATCTAACTATGAGATCTTGATGCCAAAGAAGTAGTGCAACAAACCCAAGTCTATCATGTCAAATTTATCTTAGAGATATGCCTTCACCACTACAATAGCCGATGAAGAACTCCCGGTGATCAAAAGGTCATCAACATATAGAACCAAAATCAGGAACAAATCATCCTATTACAAGAAGTAGACATTGGGGTCAGAATGGCACCTAGTGAAACCCACTATGAGAAGGAAGGAATCCATCTTGGCATACCAAGCTTGAGGGGCCTGTTTGAAGCCATAGATAGATTTTCTAAGTCTGTATACTAAGGAATAATTCTGAACAAATCTTGATAGCTGCTCCATGTAGATCTCCTCCTCTAGGTCTCTGTGAAGAAAGGCACTCTTCACATCCATCTGGTGCATATCCCAACCATGTGCTATGGTAATAGCCAAGGTGAGTCGGATAGAATTCATCTTTACAATGGGTGTAAAGGTCTCTGAGTAGTAAATGCTTGCCACCTATGAGAAACCCTTGGAGACCAATCGCGCCTTGTACTTATCAACTGACCCATCTACTGCAAACTTGGTCTGATATATCCACCTACATCGAACCATCTTATTTCCCTTAGGAAGTGAAGTCAAGTCCCAAGTGTGATTTTTGATTAAGAATATTCTTCCTCCATAGTACTATCCCACTCAGGTACTCCCAATGCCTATCAAAAAGTTTGTGGATCTAAAATTGAGGCAAAGAAGGCATGTGGATCTCTCTGAGAATCCCCCTAGTATGTCTATCATTTATGGGATCCCCTACCCAAGTTTCAACACTCTCAAGTGTCTATCTAGCCCAAAGTGGCCTGGAAGTGGGTGAGTTGGGTGCTAACTCCTCATCCTCTGACTGACTAGAGGTAGATGACTCTACATCACTATCCTCACTGTCTGAACTCAAAGAAGAAGAAGACGTCTCTGGCTCAAGATCCTACTGTGGCTGATCTAAATATGAGGAATCATCATGAAGAAGTAGATCCGATGAGAGAGAAGAAGTGCCAAGTGTTGAGTCACTAGGACTCTCCTAAAAGTGGACACTTATCTCAATGAACAACTCATGAGTGGTCAGATCTAGAAGGTGATACCCCTTAACACCATTCGGATATCTTACAAAGATGCAAGGTTTGGACTAACGTTCCATAGCTTTGCATTTCTTCTTCAATATGCGGGCCATGGCTAGGGATCCGAAAACCCTAAGGTGCTCAATTTTAGGTTTCCTTTTATGCCAAGTTTCAAAGGGTGTTATCCCTTTCAAAGCTTTGTGAGGAACCCTATTTTGAATGTAGAAAGCACAATTGATGGCTTCAGCCCAGTACTATGGTGATAAGGATTTGAAGTGAATCATACAGCTACCCATCTCTTTTAAGAACCTATTTTTGCATTCTACAACCCCATCTGTGAAGGACTATAAGTGATTGTGCATTGCAAATCAATCCCCTCTATGTTGCAAAACTGCTCAACCCTGTTGCTGACATACTCCCCTCCATTATCAGTTCAAAGAACCTTGATGGATTTCTCACTATGTTTCTCAACAAGAGCCTTGATGTCTAGAAAATTTTCAAACACTTCAAACTTTTGTTTGAGAAAATATATCCAAGTGTACCTAGAGAAATCATCAATGAAAGTGAGGATGTACTTGGCCCTTGTGAAAGATGGTTTGGGAAAGAGTCCCGATACATCACTGTGGACTAACTCCAAGGGTTGTGAAGCCCTCCAAGCTTTGCCTTTGTCAAATTTTGCTTTGGGATGCTTTCCAAGGGAGCACCCCTTGCAAATTCCTTTTGAGAATTGGATACGAGGCAAGCCAATGACCATGTCATGTTTGCAAAGTTGCTCAAGGTAGCAGTAGTTAAGGTGGCCAAATCGCTCATGCCATAATTTTATAACTCCATCTAAATGAGTTAGAAATGTTATTGGAAAAGAATTAGGTGCAAAATGTGAGGTGTATAACCTTGCTTGGTGATTTGCCCTACCCACTGCCACTGTAGTATCACTATGCAACTCCCTGATAGCCACTGAATCTGGTGAAAACTCAACTCTCATGCCTTGACCAATGTGAGTGATTTGGTACACTGATAGGAGATTGGTTGAAAGAGAAGGAACACTTAGAACATTATTGAATGTTCCTCCTTCCATTTTAATTGACCCTCTCCCTGCAATGGAAACTGATGTGTCATCACCCAAACTAATTGAAGTCATGCTACAAGGCTCTAAAGATGAAAAATCAACTAAGAAAGAGCCCATGTGGTGAGAAGCACCTGAGTCAATGACCCATGAAGATGTAGAAGCTACTGTAGCTACAAGGGCCTTGTCCTTTTCTTTCTTCTTACCCTTGCCTTTTGCCTTAGTAGAATCTTGGGTAGATGAATTCTGCTTGATGGACTCAGGAACACCTATGTTGTGCTTCTCTAGAAGATGAGTTAGGTGATCTATTTATTTCTTCATGCATTTATGTTCATCATGCCCTGTCTTCTTACAATAGGCACACTTAACCTTCTCCTTCTTAGGTTTAGCATTGGAGGAGGAAGACTCAGTGTTGTTTTTGACAGGATTGTTGTTTTCTTTTTTCTTCTCCTGGTCCTTGTTCTTTTTCTTCTTCTCCTTTGTTGAAGTCTTATCCTTACCATTTCCAGCTATCGAAGCTTGGAGTTGAGTAGAATTCATTGTGCCCATTTGAATTAGCTTATCTTTCTCCCTAGTCAAGTTGGAAATGAATGAATTCAAAGACGGCATTTTCCATGTAGTGCCAAGGGCACTTTTTGTGGCATGGAAAGTGGAGACAAAGACTGAATAGCTTGAACCTAACTTTGCAAGAATAGAAAGGATGAGTTGATCATCTTTATTCTCTATCCCACATTCTTTCAATTACATTCTAAGGGCCTTATACTTAGTGAAGAAGTCTGTAGGGTGCCAATGTTGCTAGGACTTAGACTTATGAGTTAGTTTTCAAGCTCATGACCTCTCATCTCATCAAGCTTCCCAAATAAGGTTTCTAGGGTGTCCCATATGTCTTTGGGAGTCTAAGAGGTTTCTAAATGGAAGAAAAGTTCTAGAGATATAGACAAGCTCAGTAATCCATAGGCTTCATTATTATGGATGTACCACTTGACATTTTCAGCATCAGTGCTGGGTTCTACTTCAGTACCCATGGTGATCCTATACAACCCTTTACTTCTAAAAATGATTACCATTTTAACCTTCCATTCATGATAGTTGAAGGGTGTTAGGAGTTTAAGTTGAAAAGAATCTATTTTAAGCTAAATTTATGTGAAGTTGTGTTGATTACAAGTTGTGAAATTATGCAGAAAGGAGAATGAAAGCAAAGATTGCAAGTGCTGAAAAGTAATCATACCCCCCCCGAAATGTTGAGTCCTCCATAAATATGAAATTACATGCTCAAAAGATGCTGGGCTCAGTCGAGAATGCATCTTAGAGCAATCAGTGCAAGACTTTAAGCAAACAAGACGTCAGACTCAGCCGAAAATGCGTCCCAATAGACCCAAATTTTTGGCACTTTATAAAGTAGTGCATTTTTTATAATTATCTAGCCTAAGTTGTAGAAAATTTAAAACTAAGCACTTTTGAAAAAGATGTCACTCGAATCTGAGCTATCGTTTGCAAGATTTTAAAGTTTTAATTTTCTGTAAACTAGTAATTTTGCAAAAAAATAACACTAAAACATTTTAAAAATGCCTATTTTGAGAGAGAAAGTGGCCTTCCAACCACTCGTTAGACTCAGCACAGAGCAAGGAATCAAAAAAAGGTCTTTGTGAGGGGGAATTGGCCTCCTGCCAACCCGGGCCTCACCCTTCGTCTTCGTAGGTCGAAGATACAAGTTTTTAAAACCTTTAAACTGTTTTTTTAAATGCTAATTTTCCAATTTAACTTTAATTCAAAAAATCAAATGATTGATTTATGAATACAAGATCAGAATAATTATGAGGAAATTAGACAAAAGCAGATTTTACCAATTGCTTAGTAGAGAGTGGGCCCACCAAATGGGGCGTTGGAAATAGTTAGGCACTTAAAACCCAAAAAATGACTGATTTTTGTTGTTTGTTGCTGTTGTGCAGTAGAGCAGATGTCTAGGAAGGACACCAATGAGAGGCTCCTCTCTCTCATGCCCTACGCCAATCTCCACTCCCTACGCCCTTCTTCCATGCAGGGTTTTAATGACCCCCGATACAAAAACGTCGCTGAAGGGACGTTTTTTCAGTCAGAGCCTTAAAAAATGCCTCCCACAGATCTGAGGCTGCATGTAGAAGCCAAAAAAATTCTTTCCAAGGGTTTGCAACTAGTCAAAGTGCCTTTTGACTCCATTTCAGGGCTGAAACAGAAATTATGGGGTGCCAACTTCCACCAGAGAGCAAAAAACGTGGTCTGATTTTTATATTGGTCTGTAGGATGTTGGAAGTGCTGTGGAGATCCGTCACACAGCTGAGAAACTTTGCAAATGAACCGTTGAAACCTCCTTGGTAACCAACAAATGGATTTGTCCTGACAAAGAACGAGAACCACAACCAAACCAACAAAAAACAATACCACAAAAGCAGTCCACAGGAAAGATAAATGCAACACAAGAAATGATATTAAAAGGGTTTTTCAGATCAGATCTAGAAATAAGAAAAAGAACATAAAGAGAACTCCACTCCTCACATTTTCAAAATAAACTAATAGCATAACCAGACACACGATTACCAGGGTGGCTCTGATACCATATCGGAGTTGTTGCCAGGGTCCGAATAATGCGAATGCAATGGTCAAGTGATCACATGAGACGAAGCTGGTGCACACCACAAAGAAGCTAAAGCAAAGTGAAAACACTGAAAGAGATAATTTACAAAAGACAAATAGGAGCAAAACTCAATATTCGATTAACATGAGATGGCCATAATGAAGAATACATATAAGAGAGCTCATAAGTAACTCCTCCACAAATGGTGGTCAAGGCACCCCAAGAATAGACTGTAACTCCTCCACAAAAGGTGGTGACAAGGTGTTAAGAATAGAGAAGTAACTCTCATACCCGGAATAGCCGGTCAAAGAAGTTACTTATGACACCTATGACACATCTATGACACGCATCTCCACATGAGCTAGCCTATCCCACGAATGTAGGAAAACTCCATGTATGCACAAATATATAATATTCTCTAATTAAATAATAGGAAAAAATAAAAACTTACACTAACAATCTGATCGCATCAAAATCGTAACAATTTTCACATTTTTTTTAGAAATTGTAACAAGGGAACGTCACGAAATTTTAACGATGCCAGTTGACCAAACACGAGATCAAGAAAAACTTGCCTCGAAAGAAAAAATTAGAGTGAAAAATATGAAACGGACAAGTTTCATAAGGGTTGTTCCAAAAATGAGCGTAGCTGATTTTTGGAAAAACAAAGAGAGCATGCATCATTCAATTATAAAATATTATGTTGAATATTATTACTTTTAACAAGTCATTAATTTATAAGGAAAGTAGCATATATATCTAAGATTTATTTTTTCCCTTCATTTTATTTGTTGTGATTTAACATAACATGCATTCCACATACTGCATATAATGCTACCAATTTTTAAATTTAGAGAAAAGAACGGAATTTCAATGATTCTTTGTGTACCTAATAAATAACATACATATCACTTTTGATAAGGAAGTAAGAACAATAGTTATAATAGAGGCTCTCACCATTTGTAAAAAAATCTCATTTTTTACTTTGACTATCACATGTGGCATCCTTTGATTGCCCTGCCTTCATTAAATTCTAGTTTTGATTTGTTTGTGACCTTTTCTAAACCTAATTATAGGGTGACACATGGAACCATTCCATAAGTCATAAGGTCACAAAATGCATGGAGTATAATAAATGCACAAAGTCTATTTTTTATTTTAAATAATTTTTTATTTTGTATAAATTAATACATGCAAAATTGTAGAACATTACATTATAAATAAATGTCCTATCTTATACCACTATTTATAATTTCAATGTGTGTGTGTGTGTACACACACACACACACACACACACATATATATACATATATACATGCATATGTATATACATGCATATGTATATACATACATATCTATATATATAAATATACGCACACATACACACACACACATACACACACACACACACACACACACACACACACACACACACACACACACACACACACACACACACACACACACACACACACACACACACACACACACACACACATGTTATTCTATTAAAAATTTACCTTCCATTCCCTTCTTTTAGAAACCATACCTATTACACGGTTATTTTTATGATAGAAATTGCTTTCATATTTAGTGATTATTTTAGAAACAATAAAATTATTTGGCCATAAAGAGTACCATTACTCAAAATGAAAATCGATGAAAAAGATAAAAAAATTATCATTAATGTTTAGAGCAATGAATTTGTTTTATTTTGGGGCCTAAATGTATATTTTTACACATGTTTTGTGAATAAAGATTTGATGTGAGTTGATATAAACATTAATGATGATTTTTATCTTTTTCATTGATTTTCATTTTGAGTAATGGTGTTCTTTATGGCCAAAGAATTTATATCCATATAGTTCATTGGTTTTATTCATGACCCATTAATATAAATATAGGGGAATGATAAAAATGTTATAATAAAATATATTTTGAGCGTCCCCAAGTCCTTGACAAGTATGAAATATTATCAAGTTTGTACAAAATGATGAAAATATTTCATGGGTATTAAGAAATGGGAGAATAAAAAGCTTAATCATGGAAAATTTGTAAATAAATCCCCACCCATGCTCCCACTCGTACCCTGTCATCATCGTTTCCATCATCATTATCATAATTTGTGTATTGAAAATTATAATTATATATAAATACAATTATATAAATTAAATATATTGTATAAATTTTGAAACAAAAACATACATAATAACATAGAGACTTGTCGAGTTTAATTCCTGTCAAGCACCCTATGATGCATTGAGGCTTAGGTGTAGGCACAAATCCTACATTATGAAGTAGCCATAGGGATACCTTGAGGTAGGGGTCAAACTTCTCTATGTGTTCCATATGAATCACAGTGGGGTGATTTGGCTATGGATTATTCGATGGACATTACAGACCTAGGCCCACCCCCATTAAGCTTTAGAGGTTAAAATAAATTATCCTAAATTAGGAATGTGAAATGGCATGAGTAAAGGATCAAGAGAATGAAGGAACAAAAGAGAAATAGGGTATGAAGGAGAAGGAGCAGAAGAAAGGAGGTTTACGCACAAAAAATAGGATCGTAGTATTGTAACCTGGAGTGGGTCCTTTACAGAATCTCAAATTTTCTAATATGAGAGGTAAAAATAGGGGTAATCATGGAAAAAATGATTGAAGGAAGGTTTTTTAGGTAGTGATAGAGGAAGATACAGAATGGTGGGATGAAGAGGCAAATTTGATAAAAATAGGTGCCAACTGGAAAGGTAAGCTTATAGGGTTATAGCACTAGTACCTAGAGAAGAATGTGGGTAATAAGAAAGCTTTGATTATGAATAATGAAGTTATTGAGGCTAGGCTAGAGTTTTTTGAAGAGATGTAGAAGGTGTTTGAAGGAGATTCATCTTTGTCAAGTATTATAGGTCAAAAGGGGGAATCTTTGGGGGATGGAGTGAAAATTAGAGAAGCCAAATTTTTGGAATGGTCTTCAGTTCCTTTCAATTCTAAAATTCAACTCTTGTTAGATTGTACCCTAATTTTCAAATGTGTGGGTAAATGTCCATTGGTGGGAACTATTGAACTCTGGATTAAGGAACATTGGAGTTCATTAGTGGTGGTGAGCTTTATGCCCAGAGGTTTTTTTGTTGTGGTCTTTGATTCTCAAGAAGAGAAAGAAAAGGTTTTCAATTTTAAAACCTAGTCTTTGAATGGTATGGGTCTTTGGATTTAAAATTGGAGCCTTAATTTTGATTCGTTAAAAGTTAGGAAGGGCAGTTATCCAGTTTGGATAAGATTTTATGGTCTTTTTTTAGACTATTGGAGTAAAGATTGTCTGGCTATTTTGGGAGGCTTGGTGGGTCTGGTTGTGGAAATAGATGATTCCTCGCTTAAAGGTGGTAGAGTATCTTATGCTCATGTTAGGGTCCAGTTATATTTAGATTAATATATTCCATATTTTTTGATAATAAAATTAGGGGGTTGGGTTTAGTAATAGAGAATTGACTTATAAAACATTTCTTTCAGATGTTACAAATGTCACCAACTAGGACATATTCAGAAGTTTTGTAAAAATAAAAGGATCTCTCTTTAAACCAAAATAGTTAAGATGAGGCCTCAATGGAAACCAAATCAAGATCTAAAATGGAGAAAGAGATAACAAAAGGGCTAAGGAGGATGAGGAAGCTTGGAAATCTCATTCTCAAAAAATTAGGGCAACAGAGCATCTACTTATTAAGCTAGGAACAACTGAAGTAATCTTACTATATTTGGTGATAAAAGGTTGTGATTTCATTGAGAAAGAATCACATTCCATAAGATATTTGGTCATGAAAAAATAGATGAATAAAAAAATTAGTGGTGGTCTAACAATTTCAAAGGAAACGGTTCAAGAGGTCACAGGTTCTGACAAGGAGGGGTCAAAGTTTAAAGAAGATTTAGAAGAAGATTCAGAAGAGGATCTAAATTCTAAGGAAATTATCTCTATTTCTCAGTCCCAAAGTAATATTTTGAATTCAAATTAGGGTACTAAGAGCAACTGGGGTAGAAAATCTAAAAAAGATCTCATTGTCGGTGAAATCCTAGTAGGAAAATATGACACTCTAGAAGACTTTTTGGATGTTACAAAGTAGGGGTAGAATTCCTTCCTTTATAATTATTAAGGTTATTTCTTAGAATGTTATGGGTTTGAATGCCCCTAAAAAATGATGCTTTATTAAACATCTAATTAGCATTGAGAAACCAGATATTTTATTATTTCAATAAACCAAACTCAATAGGGAGGAAGTAGAAGGATTTTTGAGTTTGTTTGGGCATTATTCATTAGGAATTTTTATGGAAGTAGTGGGAGAATCTGGTGGTTTAGCCATTTTTTGGTCCCCCTTTTCTTCCAAAGTAGATTTGTTGGCTTCAGGTCAAAATTGGCAAGTGGGCAGAATTTTGAGTTTCAATCCTAATTTGTAGTGCCTTTTGTTTAACATTTATGGGCCTCAAGGAGATTCTAAGGTGGTTTTAGCCTCTTTGCAAGGTAAAACTTGATCAAACGTCTGGTTGTTATTTCATCTCAACTAGATAGGTGTGGTAGCACCTTGTGGGATTGGTGTCTCACTAAATAGGGATTGTAGTTCTTTGATCAGTTACATCCAATCTAAATTGGATCTTGTGTTTATAAGGTATTAGTATAATTGTAGGTTCTAGTGGATTTTATTCCCCAAGAGGGTTTCCCTTGTATGTCATGTGTTATGTGATTGATCTTTCATTGTCTCTTTTGCTTATTGATTTTAATGATATGCTTGCTTCATGAATGCTTTTGGTAACTAGTTAAGTAATTATAAAGATTAGAATTGAAGTTTGGATTATTTGGGCTCACTGATTCACCCCCTCCCCCTCTTAGTGATTGTACCTATAACAAGGAATGTTTTGGAGGTAGTGATAGAGGAATATAGAGAATGGTTGGATGAAGAGGTGAATTTGAGAAAAATAGGTGCCATCTAGAAAGGTAAGTTTGTAGGGTTATAGTAGAAGTACCTAGAGAATAATGTGGGTAATAATTAAGCTTTAGTTGTTAATAATGAAGTTATTGAGGTTGGGTTGTAATTTTTTGAAGAGATGCAAAAGGTGTCTAAAGGAGCTTAGTCTTTGGTAAGTCTTGTAATTCAAAAGGGGGAATCTTTAGGGGATGGAGTGAAAATTGGAGAAGCCAAAGTTTTGGAATGTCTTCAAATCCTTTCAATGTTAAAATTCAACTCTTATCTGATTCTGACCTAATTTGTAAATGTGAAAGTAAATGGTTAATGGTGAGAACTATTGAACTCTAGATTAAGTAACATTAGGTTTCGTTGGTGGTGGTGAGCTTTCTACCCAGAGGTTTTTTCATTGTGGTCTTTGATTCCACAGAAGAGAAAGATTTTTTTTATTTTAAAATTTGGTATTTGAATGGTATGGGTCTTTGGACTCAAAATTGGACCCTAATTTTGATCTATTAAAATCTAGGAAGGGCAATTATGTAGTTTGGATAAGATTATATGGTCTTCCTTTAGAATATTGGAGTGAAGATTATCTGGATACTTTGGGAGGCATGGTGGGTCTAGTTATGGAAATAGATGATTCCTCATTTAAAGGCAGTAAAGTAGCTTATGCTCATGTTAGGGTTGAGTTGGATTTGGATCAATATATTCTATATTTTATGATAATTAAGTTAGGGGGCCAGGTTTGGTATCATATAATTGATGTGGAAAATAATCATTTTAGATGTTACAAATGTCACTAACCAGTTCATATTTTAAAAATTTGTAAAATTAAAAGGAGCTATTTTCAAACCAAAATGGTTAATATGAGGCCTCAATGGAAACTAAATCATGATCTAAAAGTGAGAAAGAGATATCAAAAGGGCCTAGAGCATCAAGCAAATCAAAGCAAGGAGGATGAGGAAGCTTGGAAATCTCATTCTCAAAAAATTAGGGCAACAGATAATGTGCTTATTAAGCTAGGAAAAATTGAAGTAATCTCACCAGCTTTGATGATAAAAAGTTATGATTTCATTGAGAAAGAATCACATTCCATAAGAGATTTGGTCATGAAAAAATAGATGAATGTAGAAATCAATGATGGTCTAAGAATTTCAAAGAAAATAGCTCATGAGGTCATAGGTTTTTACAAGGAGGGGTCAGAATTTGAAGAAGATTTAGAAGGGGATCTAAATTCTAAGGAAATTCTCTCTATTTCTTAGTCCCAAATTAATATTTCAAATCTAAATTGGGTTCCTAAGAGTAACTAGGGGAAACAATCCAAAAAAGATCTCATTACAGGTGAAGTCCTAATAGGAAAATAGGGCACTCTAAAAGAATTTTTAGATGTTGTAAAGTTGGGGGTGGAATTTACTTCTTTAGAATCATGAAGGTTATTTATTGGAATTTTAGGGGTTTGAAATGCCCCTAATAAAATATGCTTAATTAAGCATCTAATCAACATTGAGAAACTAGATATTTTATTGTTGCAAGAAACCAAACTCAATAGGGAGGAAGTAGAAAGCTTTTTAAGTTCATTTGGGCATTGTTGATTAGGATTTTTTATGGAAATAGTGGGAGATTTTGGTTGTTTTGCCATTATTTTTCCCCCCTTTTCTTCCAAATTATATTTGTTGGCTTCAGGTCAAAATTGGTAAGTGGACAAAATTTTGAGTTTCAATCCTAATTTGCAGTTCCTTTTGCTTAACATTTATGGGCATTAGGGAGCTTCATTAAAAAATTCTCTTTGGAAAGATATTTCATACTATTATAAGGATTTTAAGATGGAAATTATAGTGTTTGGGGGTGATTTCAATGCTATTTTGATCCATAAGGACAAACAAGGAGGAGTGTTTTCAGATTCTCAGGTGATCTAGTATTTTTGTTTGTTTGTTGCTTAGAATGATCTAAAAGATGTGACACCAAATTAAGGTTGGTTTACTTGTAATAATATATGTTTGGTCATGAATAATATTTTAGAGAGATTGCATAGGTTTTTTATTTCCTCTATTTGGAATCAAAGTAACAAAAAATTAGATTGTTGGGTTTTGCCATAAACTGGGTCAAATCATCAACCTATTGCTTTAAATATTGATTTTGATTCCCCTCCAAAAAGATATATGTTCAATTTTGAATTGATGTGGCTTAAATACCCTTCTCTTTTTTATAATTTTAAGGAATGGTGGAATCAATGTCTAGTCCCTCAAGGCTCCATAATGTTTTAGATGAATAAGAGATTGAAATATCTAAAAGAAAAACTCAATGTTTGCAATCATGAGCATTTCAAGAACATTTTTTAGGAAAAAGTAAGGATCAAAGCAGAGTTGAACCCGTTGAATGACATAATTTTAAAATGGGGGATGGATTTTGAAGCTTTTCATCTTGAAAAATCTTTGATCAATGATTATGATAAAATTCTTTATAGAGAAGAAATCTTTTAGAAACAAAAATCAAGGGAGAAGTGGCTTAAATAATGGACATAAATTTAGATTTTGTCATCATTCAGTTAAATCTAAAAGGAAGGTAACAAGGATTACTCACATTCAATCTAACCAAGGGGTGGTTTTAGATTATCCTCAAGAGATTCGGTCAGAAGTTGTCTAATTCTTTCCAACATTGTTAAATGATGAAGATTTTTCTAACTTGAGAGTGTAGAATGAATTTCTCTAACTTATTCTTGAAGTAATCTCTCAAGGTATGGATGTAAATATGTTGGATCAATTTTCTTTGAAATAAATCAAGAGGATGGTTTTTTCAATGGCCAAATATAAAACTACCGGTCCAGACATTTTTCATACAACCTTTTTCTAATACTTCTGGAAGTGGTAGGTATTGATGTTTGGGAGATGGTGGAAGAATCTAGACAGAAAAAAAAAGTGCTCCCAAAGCTGAACATGACTTTTTTATCTTTATTTCTGAAAGGTGAATCTCAATCTTATTTCTTAGATTTTAGACCTATAGCTTTGTGTAATATTGTTTATAAGATTATCTCAAAAGCTATTGCTAAAAGAATGAAACCTTTCCTTGAGAAGTTGATTTCTGGTGAGCAAGTGGGTTTTGTGTCAGGGAGGAGCATCCAAAAAGGAATTATTGTAGCTCACAAAATTATGCATTCTTTGATTCATAATCATCAAAAATGTATGTTGATAAAATTGGACATTAGTAAAGCTTATGACAAAGTGAATTGGAAATTTTTGTTCAAGATTCTATTGAAGTTTGGTTTTAGTAAATATTGGTGTGAGTGGGGTTTCAACTATGTGTCGAATCTAAAATTCTTGATGTTAGTAAATGGATGTTCATCTGGTTTCTTCTCTATCTCCAGAGGTTTGAGGCAAGGAGATCCTTTATCCCCTTTCCTATTTATACTAATGGATGAAGCTTTGGAAAGAGCAAATTGAGAGGCTCATGATAGAGGAAAGTTACATGGTATTCAAATTATGGAAAATTTTGAAACTCTTACACACCATCAATTTATATATGACACTTTTCTTCTAGGAAAAGCAATGGTTATGAAAGCCTCAGAGTTTAAAAAGATCTTAAGAAGTTATGAAGAAACATCTGGGCAAAGAGTTAATGAAGGTAAGTTTGAAATATATTTTGTCAATTCTTGTCCTAGGATAGAAGGAAATTTAAGTAGGATCCTAGGTTTTAAAATTGTGAAACTTCCAAGAAAATATCTAGGGGTTTATTTTTTCAAAGGTGTTGGTTCTTTTGGCATTTGGAAAATTTTGATTGAAAGGTTTAAGGCTCGTCTGAGTTCCTAGAAAGGAAGTTGGTTATCCTTGGTAGGTAGGATAACTCTCATCAAATTTGTTTTCAGTGTTCTTTCAACCTATTACTTTTCTATTTTATGTCCTCCAAAGCAAGTCATACATTTTACGAATAAGATCATGAAGGATTTTATTTGGCAAGGTTGTGGTGAAGAAAATAAAATTCCTTTGATGAAATGGGAGAGAGTTTGTAAGAGGTAAAATAAAGGGGGAGAGGGTATTAAGGATATCCATCTCCAAAATTAAGCTTTGGGAGCTAAATTGGTTTGGAAAACGGTTTTTAATTCAATAAGATTGTGGTATAGACTCCTACAAGCTAAGTATCTTGATTTGGACTCCCTAGAGCATATGTTTTCAATTGTTAATCCCCCTAGAGGATCCCATGTATGGAATTTTTGTTAAAATTTAGATCTAATATATCACAACATGTTTTGTGGACTGTTAATAATGGTAGAAAGGTAGATTTCTAGCATGATTCTTGGAATGGTCATCACCCATTGGTAGAGGACCTTAACTCAAGGAGAGTTGATTGCAGATGGAAAATTTGGATGGATCTTCTAGTCCTGTGAGAGGAGGCATTATCTTTAGAGGTTTGTCTTAGGAAGAGGAAGATTTTTCTAAATAATCAGGAAGATCAGCTTCACTGGATTAGTGCAAAAAAGGGTTTGTATTCAGTCAGATTAAGATATCAAATGGAGGAAGCTAAAGATGATTCTTTGTGTTGGGAAAGTTTTCTATGTTGGAGTAAAGAAGGTTGGCATAAAGTTGGAGCCTTTGCTTGGTTAGCAGTGCATGGTCAAGTTCTTACTCAACATTGTTTGAAGAAGATAGGGTTTATTGGACCCTCTAGATGTTGCTTATGTGATAAAGAGGAGGAATCAACCCACCATTTGTTATATAGTTGGTCATTTACAAATTGGTGTTGTATTTGGCTCTGCAACAAATTAAACTAGGCTTGGGCATGGATGTTGTCTCTTCATCAAGCCTTTGTTACTTGGCCAGTGGGCGATGTTAAGAATTCACTATACAGTTTATGGAAATGTAGCCCTGCCATATTAATTTGGACAATTTGAAAAGAAAGGAATGCTCAAATATTTGAAAATAAATCTTGACAATTGCATGTGATTTTAAGAGAAATAGAGTTATCCATTTCTGAAGTGGTTTCTTCACATTTTCAAAGTAAATAAGGAATGTTAATGTAATGGGATATGAAAATGTGTGAGAATTGGAAACATATTAAACCTCCTCCCATTAAAGGGTCAATGGTAAATAATAAGGATAAGAGAAATAGAAAGGAGGCAATTTGGACTCCTCCACAACCTGGTTGGTTTAAATTGAACTTTGATGGAGCTTGTAGAAGAAATATTAGGGTTTTGGGGTAGGTTGTGTGATAAAAGACTACAGTGGTTCTCTTATTAAATCAATGTCTTTGAAGCTTCTAGATGGAATCAATAATGAAGTCAAGGCCCAGGCACCGGTAGCTGGTGTGGAGATGGATTTTGAGTGCAACATCTCCTTTCTAAAAATTGAAGGAGATTTGTAGGTAGTAATTCAAGCTCTAAATGTTTAGAGGGCTAAATCTTGGAAACATGAAAATATTTTGGCTATAATCTGGCCAAAATTGAATCAGTTTGAGGATTGGATTTGTTCCCATTGCTTTCGAGAAAGCAATAAAGTAACATATTTTCTTGCTAATATAGGTATTGATCAAACCATGGATGAGAGAATGGATAATGTAAGAATAGGCTGGGAAGATTGCAGGGGCTTAGACCAGATTGATTTGTGAACTTTAATTTGCTAGTTTTTAATTTTATTTCTTAATAAAATTATAATTATCAAATTTTTAAATATTTTTGGTAGAAAGTGATATCCCTTTCATTTTTATAAAGCTTATACTTATGTGGGATTTATTATGGTTGGTTATGGCGGCCGGTGCCTTTTTGACATTTGAGGTGGTGATCAAGATTTGAATGTTTCATTATTGCCTCAATTGATTTCATTCATGTGAATTCATCACTCTTGATTAATTTCTAAGTAGAATGACAACACACATGTTTTTATTAAATATGTGTTTGGTAGCTGGTTTTGGGGCCTTATTACTTTTAAACTGTCAAGATGGATAAACATTGCATAGAATCCATGGGTTGGCCTTTGATCTTCAGTAAATCTAAAAATCAAGAGATGGATTTTTCAGGTGTGGTCTCCAAAACATGCCTCATTAATGTATTTTAGATTCCCTTGTTGGAAGTTGTAGAGGCCTTAGAGCAATTATTAGGGGTGGAGTTATTGGCATCAAGCAAATGGGTACGCATGAACTCTGACTTGGCATCTTTGTTTATGAGTAATCTTTGCATGGTTATGGTAGAGAAAGAGCAAATTTTGATGTTGGTCGATTTCTTTGTTTGTTCTGAATATAGAGTGGGATTAATGTTAGAAATCGATACCCTTTCACTAAGTCCTTTTTGAACCCTCCCTTTTTCTGGTAAGGATAATATGGGCTACATTCCTTTATCTTTATTTTGTGCTTTGGAAACAATATTCTGGCTTTGGTGAATTTTACACAAGAAGTTGATGAGGCGTGCTTGGGAGAGTAGAAAAATGAAGGGAATAAAGGCATTATCATGCCCAAAATCTAGGAACTGTTGAAGCCAATTCTACTTATAGAGGAATAGATGGCACAAAGGAGGCCTAAACGTGTGAAATCTACTAAATGGCTACCCAAGGGAACCGTTAGGAGTGTTTTTAAGGCATCACCATGGTGGAAAGGGAAAGTTAAGCTTCTAAAGGACCCTAGTAGCACTCAAAGGAGATTGGTTTTCTCGCATTCGTAGGTGGTAGCTATCTCTTTGACAGGGAAGGAGGTGGTGGCAGTAGGTTCAGTCTCTGAAGTGAAGGATCAGGAGGTGCTTGTTGCTAAATTCAAGAAGCCAGTAAAATTTCCAATGGCGAGTGATTCCCTACAAAGCAATGGTAAAATGGTCGAGTTAATCATCTTGGAATAAGTCTTGTTGTTTGGTTTTTTTGGTGACTTTTTGACATTGTTCTATCGATTTTCATTTTTATGGTGACTGTTTGGTATTGAGGTTGGATTTTTCCAAATATTTGGACAACTTTTGTGCATTTGGTATGGTCATAATGCCTTAACAATTCTGATTGTTAAGCCAGACTAGTTTTTTTTTTGGACATCATATGTTATGTGGGTCAGGGACCCGTAAATCACTAGCATCCATCTAAAAAAAAGATAGAGACTTATCGCTATCAAAATTTATAGGAATGTTATATGTAGAAGAATCTGAGTGAAGATTTAGAGGAGAATCTAAATCATAATTTCAACAATGAGTAAAATATACACTATCATCTGAATCACTTATTATATATGTTTCTAGAATGTTATGAACATTTATCAATATGTATAATTATATATTTATATTTCAATATGCATACATTTATTTAGGTTTCTTATGAGATGAGGGGGTTAAACAGGGATGAGGGGTTTATCAATCACTTATCAAATCATAAATATTTAGGTTTTTGGGACAAATATCATGGTCTTTACAATCATCGTTCAACATCCTCTATAAAAGTTTAGTTTCATCTTGTGTTTGCTATGTACCCTAACATTTACTCTAGTCTTCGAAATAGGATTTCACCTCAAAACACTTGATTAGAAGGTGCAACAAAACCAAGTATTGAACAATATCAAGTACCAATGGTAGTTTTCCCATCCCAAAAGCAAGCTTTCAAATATATTAGAAAATGAAAAAGAGACTAATAAAGGTCAAATTTAGTACATATGAAACTATTGAATAATATCATGTATCAACAATTTCATCTACCACTCTTAAAACAAACATGTCTAAAATGAAATGAATATTTTATTTTATATAATTTAATAATAAATAATTACAAAATATTTAATGAAACTACTAAAATACAAATATGTCCTTGGAAAAATATAATTTTTAAAATTAACGTTTTAAATTTTTTATGTCAAAATTTCTGAAAATCCAATTCATCTTTAATTTATTGGAGTAAGACTCCAATTAATCAACTTCAAATACCCAATTCAACAAATATTCAATTTACTGCAAATACACACGAAAATAATACCTTAATTTTCTTAATTGAATACGGTACCACGTTTTATCCGTACAGGGTAAGTTAAATGCGTTATTCAGGACAAGATTAATTGAAAACAAATACTTGACAAGGCTTTTTTTACGAGAATTTCGAGTCTTTTCTACTCACACAAACGATTCCAAAAATGCAGGAGTGGCTCTCCAATCAAAAAAGTAAAACAGAAACGCAGGAGTGAATAATGCCTGATAATCAGAAGCCTAGTCATCGTCGCACCAAAGCAAAAACTCGGAGAACATATGTTGGTCGGAGAAACTCATCGGAAGAAGAAACTCGAACGGGTCGTTATTATGAGCTTCAGTGGTCTCCGTGTCCAGTCCTGTAGAGTCGAGTGTGAAATCCGTGGCACTAAATTCCATTTCGGCTTCTGTAAAACTGGGCGTGTCAGACATAAACAAATTCAATCCCATCTGCTCATCTTTCGCAGTGGCCTGGTATAGCTCAGGCTGTGGAACAATGACATCCTTTGTGGCCATAATTATATCGTTAACACATATTGAACTATGAGTTCCGATTCCAGTTTGTTGAGGAGGGCAGCGCAGGGACAATTCCTGTGCAGTTAAGCTTTGCACTACGCTTTTAAAGTTGGCGACGTCGGTCTGTACAAAGAGGGTATCGATGTACCGCACAATTACTCTCTCCATGGATGATGTTGAGCACCAATTTTTGTGTTTTTCTGAGCGTGAATACCTACTAATACTTGATATTTTTAAGTAAAATCAACCAGCTATGTTCGAGGAACCCCCTGATTCACAATTATATATGTCATCTGCAAATTGACTTAGTGAAGACGAGTAGGGATAACCCAGTTGCCGGGATGGATGATTCAACGCTGTTTTGAGGGACTTTCGTCTGACCTACTCGCCCCACCCTCCACGTTAATTATAATTTTGACGTGACATTTCACAATCACATTCAATCCAAAATAATTAATTATTTTGATGTTAAAATCATATATGTATATAAAATAATTGTTAAATTTTATACAATTATTATTATTAACAAGGGATTTGTAACATTTGATTGAAGAGTTTTTAACACCATATTCATAGCGGAAATTTTTGAAACTGGGGTTTTCCCGCCTAGTAGGACCCCTTGATTGCGACTGGAGTGATCAAGGATCCAATGGAGGCTACTGCCGGTGGCAGTGCCTCTGGGAACCTGATCAGAAATCTAATAGAGGATATTCCATCCAACGGATGGAAGAAAGCACTAACAGGTGAAAAGATGTGTCCCTCGAAAAGCATGTCGAGCCTCCCTATTACCTCTGAGGGCACGGCCCTGAATATCCCAGATGATCTGGTGGAGGAAATCGTGGCATCCATGGACCTTGCATTGGTAGGTAAGTTTTTCTCATTCCGTCCTAATATTGAAATGGTTAGGAAATGGGTTTTGTCTAGGTGGAAAGTTAAGGGTAGTGTTTCGATCACTGCCATGGCAAGAGGCCTATTCCTTTTTAGATTTACGAATAGGGAGGACATGATAGCTACTCTTGCTGGAGGACCATGGCTGTATGGCCCACATTCTCTTGCCTTATGCTCATGGAAACCAAGATTTGATCCTAACACGGACCTTAATAACTCTGCTCCTGCTTGGGTAAGACTGCCAGGGTTCCCATTGGAATTCTGGGATGAAAAAATCTTCACAGCTATTGGCAATTCTATTGGCCAATATGTCACTGTAGATCACACAACCAAAACAAAGTCCAGTTGTGTGTATGCTAGATTATGTGTCAATGTTGAAATTAATAGGACTCTCCCTACGTCCATAGAGCTAAACTCTAAATATGGGACTTGGACTCAGTCGATCACATATGAAAATGCTACCACTTTCTATCAAATATGTAAGAGAAAGTGACATTTAATGACACGATGAAAAGCGAAGCAAACGGGAAGGAAAGATGATTCCTAGGTTGAAGGGGAGGATCAGTCTCTCAACCATAGAAAGAATAGCAAGTAGGGAACGGGGAGCAATGCGGAAAACCCCGACAATACATAAAAGGCAGAGGAGGAGATGGGTAAGGAGGATATCACTGGTAGTGGGGGAAAAGCTGTCCTAAAGGAAAATATAGTATCGAATGATAGTCAGAAGGCTATATTAGACACAGCCAACCCTTTAGACAAAGAGACTAATATGTCTAAGGAAGGCGAAAGAGGTACCAATCTGATAGAGGAAGACAATGCAGAAGACAAAGTTCCAAGAGATGGATAGGAAAAAGTAACTCCAAAAATATATCCTACTAAAGGAGAAGTAGACTTACAGTTAAACATAGACATTTTCCATGCTCTGGAAGTCGGAGACCAAGCAAGAAATTATTCAGAAATAGGTGAAACATGACAAAATGGCAGTAATGAACAGGAGGAATGGGTTACCCCAAAGAAAAAGAACTGAAAAGGTAAAAAATTTGCAGATGTTGGCACTGATTCCAAACAAGGGAGACCAACCCTAAGAGAAACAAGACAAAGAGAGATTGTTAGGGAGATTGCCAATGGTAAACAGAAAACACTAGAGACCCAACCCCTCAAACCCTCTAAATGAGAATATTATCTTAGAACCTGAGGGGCTTTAACAGTCCCTCAAAATAGTTTGACGTTAAAAACTGAATCTTAGATAATAAATTAAATATTTTATTACTCCAAGAAGTCAAGATGAATGAGGAGAGTTTTAGGAAAATTGCTGACTACATATGGCCTAAGGTGGCTTTTTCCATTAGTCCCGTTGAAGGGGCTTCAGGGGGGATTGTAACTATGTGGAATAGTGCTAAAATTGAGGGATCTCTTATGGCTTATAACAAGCACTTCTTGATTATCAATTTCTCTTTGAAATCTTTGAACTGGTCATTGATCAATGTCTATCGACCAAATAATAGAGCTTTGAGGCAAAATTTATGGATAGACTTGAGCAGTTTCAGGAATAATCCCCATAACACTAGATGGATGTTAGCTAAAGATTTTAACACTCCTCTATACCCTTCTAAAAAATAGGGTGGGATTATGGATTATTCGGACAGCATGTTCGACTTTGCCGAATTTATCAATGATTGGGGATTATTGGATATAGAACTACAAAACCAAAATTTTACCTGGTCCAATAGAAGAAGAGGAGATCAAATGATTCAGGTTAAGTTAGACAGAGTTCTTATCTCAAGTAACTAGAAGGGCATAAAGACCCTGTAGAGACAAAAGAGGAGAAAATGATGGAAAGGGAGAATCAAATTGAAAAGGATGAGTCCTTTCCATAGGAGAATGCAGATGACAGTTGTGACGCTCGCCAGAGGGATAATAAGATCTCCTTCATGAATTCGGCCAAATTCAAAGCGGATGCAATTTTCCAAGTTGATTCGTGGATGCACAAGGAAATGATAGAGCTGAAGAAGAAAGTAGAAATAATGCAACATAACCAGGAAGCTGATAGGATCAAAATCAATAATTTGGAGAAGCAAATGAGTGATATTCCAATTAAACTTAAGGATTATGAGAATAATATGAGAAGGCTCATCAAGGAAAGTAGAATGAAAATGGAGGAGGTTACTTCTAGCATATGTGCGACAGCAACTAACCTTAGAAAATGAGCTAATGAAGAAATAAAATCTCTAGAGGGGCCAAGTAAGAGGACTAGGCAGAGCTCGAGGAAGAAAACACAGCAAGAAGCTACTTCAGCTGCAATATCCATATAGGATACAACAATGGTTGGAAATGAGACTATGAAGATGATCTTGGAATTAGAAGACTAAGGTCCTCTTTGTTGCTATTGTTTTTGTTCTGGTCCTTTCTGCTCGATGTTTTAACTGGTTCTGAAAGTTGGATCTTTGTTTTATAAACTTTTTTTAAGTTTCCAAGTCTCTGTAAAACCTGTGATCTTTCTTATGGTTATGGTCTGTGGTTTCAGGTCCCTGTAAAACTTGATTTTGATACTGTTTTACAGTATGTTTTAGGATTGTTATTCCTGTTGGGCGTTATCATATCATCTTTCTATCTTTGTTAAAGGGTTTCAGGGTCCCTTCAAAACCTACTTTTACCTTAATATAAAACTGGAATGACTATCATAATATGCATGTGCAGGCTTTTCCTAGAACCATGTCCTACCATTACCTGATCTTCCTCAGTTGGAGAGAACAGGGACAATCTGGACCTTCCCCATTCCATTTTGAAGCTATGTGGATCAAACACAAAGACTTTAGACAAATGGTGGCCCAATGGTGGAAAATTTCTATTCAGGGCACTCTATGTTTAGAATAGTAAAAAAACTTCAGCATATTAAACAATAAGTTTATGGATGGAATAGATACAGCTTTGGCCAGGTCTTTCAGCAGAAGAAAAATATAGTGGGAAAACTCAACGATATTCAGCAACTGATGGATCAAGGGGATGATTCTGAAGACACTTTAGAAGAAGAGAATGTCATGTCTTCTAAATGGAAGAATCTTATGGAAAGAGAAGAGGTTTTCTGGAAACAGAAATCTCGTGTTCAGTGGCTTAAAGAGGGTGATAGGAACACTGCCTTCTTTCATCTCTCAACCATGAAACATAGGAAGGCCAACTCAATAACTAAGCTAATTCTAGATAATGGTGACATTATAACCAAGGATAATGAGATAGGGGAACAAGCCAAGGCTTTATTTCAGAATTTGCTCACTGAATAAAATAATGATGATGGAAATGATAGACCTATGAACCAATTCATTGATAAAATCCCCTATTTGATAACAGAAGAAGATAACTTGGAGATGTTAAAGCCTATATCTAAGGAAGAAGTCCATGCTTTTTTATTCTCCATGGGTGCATTCAAAGCCTCGGGACCTGATGGCTTTCCTCCTATATTCTTTCAGGAATATTGGGAGATAGTAGGAGCAGATCTCATGACTGTTGTTCGTGATTTTCTCAAATCAAGTAAACTTTTGAAACAAGCTAATAATACCTTCATAGTACTTGTTCCTAAAAAATCACAACCTACACACCTTACTGATTTTAGGCCCATTAGTCTATGCAACACTGTTTATAAGTTATGTGCTAAAGAGTTGGTTATGAGGATTCAACCTTTACTAGAGAAAATTATTTCTCCTGCACAAAAAGGTTTCATCCTGGGCAGGCAGATTTTTGATGCTGTGATCACCACACATGCGACTATTCACTCCATGGATAAGAGTAGAATTCATGGTATGGCTCTCAAGCTAGATATTTCTAAAGCATATGATAGAGTCTCATGGACTTTTCTGTTCCAAGTGATCAAAAAATTTGGGTTTAATGATAAAATGTCTCACTTGATATGGAACGATGTCTCTTCTACAAAATTCTCAGTGCTGGTAAATGGTGTACCTAGAGGGTTTTTCTCATCTTCGAGAGGAATTCTTCAGGGAGACCCTCTCTCCCCATACTTATTCATCATTATGGTAGAGGCACTGGGAAGATACATACAAGCAGATATAGCCTCAAAAAAGTTAGTGGGCATCAAACCTGCCTCCTCCCTTCATCCTATGGTGGTGCAACAGTTTGTGGATGATACCATCTTCTTTGGCATCTCATCTGTGATTGAAGCTAGAAGATGGAAGAATATCTTAAATAATTATGCCATAGAGTCCAGACAAAGGATAAATTTCCAAAAAAGCAATGTGTATTTATTCAACACTCGTAATGACCTTAGACATATAATCATATATATATTAGAATGTGCTGAAGCTGCTCTACCAGCTACCTACCTGGGTCTCCCACTCATAGTCAAAGAGGTATCTCCTGATTTTTAGAATGGAATTGTGGAAAGAACACAGAGGAAACTTCTTAGTTGGAAAGGGAAACTCCTCAGTAGTGCTGGTAAATGGCAACTTCTTTGGGCCTCGCTGCAAGGTATTCCTACATACTTCCTGTCTCTTTTAAAAATTTCTACGTATTTTGCTGATAAACTAGAATATATCCAAAAAAAAAATTTATGGACGGGGGTGGAAGACAAATAGAGAATGTCTTTAGTCAGATGGGAAAAAGTGTGTCTTCCAAATCTCATGGTGGACTCAATATTAGGTCTATCAGGAACATGAACAAAGCCCTTCTCTCAAAAATTAGTTGGAAACTAATCCATAAAAATAATGATTGGGGGAAATAATGTATGCCAAATACATGCATAGCATTGATGATTCCAACTTTCTTCAACAAATGGGATTACCCTAGGGATTGGTGATATGGAATAAAATGCTAAAAAGCAGAAGCCTTCTTAAACAGGGAATTAGATGGAAACTTGGAAATGGCTGGCATATTAAATTTTGGGATGATATCTGGTTAAAGGACAAGGCTCTCATCACACAAGGAAACTATGGAGAGATTGCTGACTTGGATACTCAATTTTTTGGAGATAGAGACAGTGATTATATGGAAAATAATAATGGGATGCAGAGTTGGAAAAATCTATTGGACTGCTGTGATCACCGGCCTGAGCTTTTCCCTAGAGTGCAAGAGATCTAGCAGTGTGTTCAGGAGATCAAAATCCCTCTCTTCCCTCGTGAAGATGAACAATACTAGTGGCTAGATAAGAATGGATCATTCTCAGTCAAATATGCTCACCATTTGCTCATTCCTGAAGCTCAGAATAAAGATGTATGGAAAAAGGTTTGGAATTATAAACTTATTCCAAAAATTAACATGTTCTAGTGGGTTGTTGCTCATAAAAAAATCCTAACATAGAATAACCTTCAAAAGAGAGGGTTTACCCTTGTTAACAGATGTTTTTTATGTGGTTCAAAAGAGGAATCAATTTCACACCTCTTCATTCATTGTGATTTTGCTCGGGAATTATGGGGCACAATACTTAATAACTTTGGTATTAAATGGGTCTATAATCCTGACCTTAAAGAAGTAATCCTTAGCTGGAATCCAACCTTCACACATCCTTGGCTTGTGGAATTATGGAAGCAAACTCTATCGTGTTTGAGCTAGATTTTATGGAAAGAGTGCAACCACAAAATTTTCAGGGACACTGCTAGAAATGCATCTCAGGTGTTTCACTCCTTTGTTAAGACCATTATGGAAAGTGTCACAATAGCTCATATTCGTGCTATGGAGAAACCCCTATCTCAAATTGAAAACCAAATTGCAGCCAATGGAAGGTTTTAAACTAGATCCGTGGGTATAATAACTCCAAAATTCTACAGAGACTAAATACTAAATGGATCCCCCCAAAGCCTAACTGGATGAAACTCAACTTTGATGGGGCATCCAAGTTAGATGGTAAAGCTAGTGGAGGAGGAATTATAAGAAATGATAAAGGAGGGATGACTGTTGTCTATGCTGGTGGAATAGGATGCTAGAGAAATAACTATGTTGAAGCAATGGCTCTTCTATGGGGTTAAACGTTGGCTATATCCCTAGGAATAAGGAACTTGAGTATACAAGGAGACTCTAAAATGGTTAGATGTAGTTAATAAAGCATCAAATGTGGGATTGAAGCTAAAAGACATCATTACAAATATTTAATATATTTTGCAAAAGTTCTCCGAAATAGAGATTTCCCATATTTATAGAGAGGGAAACAGGGTTGCTGATGCTTGTGCCAACCTTGGTCAGTAATTTTCAGGTTGGAGGGTGTGGCAACAAGGTGGTCATATTCCCGTAAACATTAGGGATATTATTCAAGAGGAGATGACTTGTCAAGGATGAGGCACATTTATGACAAGGATAGCTCTTGGAGGTGGTCCATTTGGAGAGGGCCATAGTGGATTTCAGAACTTGATAACTTTGGTATTTGTTTGACAATCATTCATGATTCATTGTATCATGAGGTTGAGGCACGCGGGTCTCATTATGAAAATCAATGGGAAATAATTTCCAATCATGGGAGTAGACAACGTCATCTCTGAAGGGTATTTCAAATAATGAGCCATCACATCTTCATTATGCATAAATAGAAACAAGGGTTAGCAACCATTTCTAAGCTAAAGGCTGAATTTAGGAACTCTACGATTTGGGTCTGCAAATACAAAATGGGGGGAGATTGTATTAGAATAGAACCAATCTCCTGCTGTGAATTCAAAGATAATTTGCTGGTTTGGCATTATTGTAAAGAAGGGGGAATCAACCCATATCTGGAAAGGCTTAACGGGTTCGACAAAAACTTGTTCGAGCAGTTTGTGAGATCCTGGTGAAATATGCAGGTCACAGTGGGAAAAATCAGTTTTGAAATCTCCAAAAAGGTGATTGCTATGGCCACGAGAATGACCATGCAGGGAATAAAACTTCAAAGGAAAATAAAAATTATGGATCTTGCAAGCCATAAACTATTTTTGGGTGAGGGAGAAGAACTTGTCCCATATCAAGGAGGATTCAAGCGCGCTGAACTTCTAGATCCATGGGATGGAGTGTGATTCATTCTCATGAAGTACTTCATGCTTGAGGGTCAATTTACCATGTTCTAAAATTACCACCTTCCTCTATTAAATCACTTCAGGCTCAATGTTATTATTAGTTTCCCTTTTTACTTGCTATCCTCTTTAGAACACTCTGTCCTTAGGGTGAGAGTTAAAATGGCTAAGAATCTGGATATGAACCTTATTCCCATACACCAGGGCCCTAGAGCCCTAGAGCCATCCAAGACTATCATAATTGATAGTGGAGATATTCCTTCCAATCTGGTGTCTGGCGATGCTATTGATGAGTCCTATTTTTCCCCTGCTCCTACTAAAGCAAAAGATGTTTCTTTCTCCACCCTAGAAGAGACCCCTCTTGACACCCCCAACTCCTTTGTGAGTAAGAAGGGTAAGAAGAGAAAGGTTGATGAGGAGGAAGAGAATATTAGAGAGACCACAGAGGGGACCCATAAAAATTTGGGTAGGGCCACAGGGGGCCAAGGTGGTAAATCTTATAAGTCTTCCAAAATTAATAAGGAATGCTTCTCCTCTGGAGTTCGAAGGTTGGGGCAGATTGCCAGTAAACCCACCCTGAAGGCCAGACTAATTGATTATTCAAAAAGTGCTTCGGAGGAAGCAACCCAGGAGGAAGAGTCTAAAGAGCTAGAAATCTAGGAAATTTTTGAGGACACTGGAGGGAAGCAGGAGACTAGGGATTTTGAGGTTACTGAGGAGCATGGTACTGACACTATGGAAACTGATGACAATAAGGGGAAAATGTATGTCAAGGAAGATGGCGAGGAAATAGAGAATGAGGCTGATTGGAAATCTAAAATGGGGGCCGTAAAGGATCATATTCAGAGGCTAGAGTAGAATTTCACCAGGGGACTCCGAAATACAATTCTCCTGAACAAGTCTATGCTGAAAGAGGTGGGTAATACTAGGTATGCTGACAATGCAAAGAAATTTAATGATCTTATCAAATCAATGGTTATGTAAGGAGAGTCTTCTTTGACTTTGGTCTTTCCATTTCTTGTGTTTTGTTTTTGTGTCTATTGTTTCTCGGCTAGTGCCATCATCTCTTTGAAGACATATTTTGTTTGATTGCCTTCTTGTCTTTTTTACTCTGTGAAGGGTTCGGCCCCTGGTTTGCCACCTTACCTTATCAAAAACAAGGGTGTTATGTGTCAAGTTAGTGTGGGGTGAGGATAGAATTAAATTTGTTATAAGTTGAAGTCATTAGAAGAATATTTAGTTTTTTAAACATTTGTGTTTGGTTTTTGTATTGTTTTTTATCCTTTCTCACCAAAATGAAAATTAAATATTACAACCAATCAAGATTATTTTGATAATATTAAGATAATTATTAAAAATAAATACAAGAAACACTCAATCTAAAGCAATTTCAATTTTAAAAATATCACAAAATTACTGCAAGAAAATAATAATTAGATACCCAGTTTCAATCATATACAAATATTTTTGTTTAGTCTTCAAAAATCTAGAAATGAAAAGGTAGAAGAAAATTTGAATCTTACACCCAAAAATTAGTGTTCTACAAATATGGAGGTGCAACGAGTGAAAAATGGTAAAGCTAACGGATTTTCAAAACTAAAGTTCTAATGAGAATTGCTATAATTGGGAATTTAAATTTTTCTAAAAATCGAAACTAGAGTTGTTATAATTGGAAATTTATTTTTTTCCAAAATTTGAAACTAGAATTGTTAAAAATCTAAAGACTGAATTCTTTTTGTTCCTTTTTTTTGACACTAGCCAGAATAAGACCATTTATCACTAATCTATGGGGAATTTTAAGGAGGCAGAAAAAGACTCACTAAACCTTCTATGGGTGACACTACGTGACAAGTCCAAGATAAATGCCTTGACATTGATACCATTTTTTTTTCATGATACATATGTTTAAGATATTTAAAGTATTAATGTTCAATTTAAGTAGGCCTAAATAGGGTTGGAAATTGATAGGGTGTAACCTCCCCCCTTTTTTGTACACCAACAAACAAAAATGACCTATAACACATTATCTCATTGCTCCCAAGCTTTCCTACCATCTGGTGTTGTTCTATACTGCCACCTTACAATAATGTAAACATAAACATCACAACATAATTGGGTCATCTTGTTTGTCGATCAATATTCTTTATATACTGGTGAATGCAGTCATCCTCTAAAAAATCCATATTAGCACTACCAAAAATCCATTTACAGCCAGCTAATAATTTTAATAGATCAACAATAAGGGATTGTGGCATGGGAGAAATCTCTAAAAAACATTAAGAATAAATTGAATAGATCTCAACTATTGAATCTCTTTTCAAACACTTAAAATCTAAAAAATACAAGGCCTGAGTTTCATTATGTTTACAAGAGGATCCAAAACTAAATGAGGCCTTGACAAACACAAAATACCATGAAGAACTCAAAATCACATTATCAATCTAAGCATAAGGATGAAATTCAGATTCAATAAAATGTGAACAAAAGCTTCAGTCATTCCACAACACAGACATTGAAATGAATGACCAAGCTTCTAAATAAAAATGATTATTCCACTCAGGTAAAAAATGCATATCACACAAGAATAGGGCAATAACATCTCGATGAATTCCATAGCCCAAGATGCAAATTTCAAAGAAGACAAAATGGTTCAAACAACATGAAATATTTCAAAGCAAATACAATAAACAAAGGCCATACACTATACAACTCCTCCACTAAAGGCAAACCTTGTACAATAACTCAAAACTTAAAATAATTTTAAGTCTATTTTCAAAAACTCCATACAAAAACTCAATTTAATCCTCACATTCATGCCTTAAAAATTAGTAAAATAATTCAAAACCAATAGGGATTTTAACATCATGTCCTAGAACTACATCAAATAACATAAAATTGACACAATCCTCGTACTTGTGACCAAAATCTTGATAAAATACCATGAAATTGGCATAACCCTCAAATTACTATCTCAAAACTCTTTCAACCACCTCAAAATCCATAGAATCCTCAAATTAACGTCCAACAACTATGTCAAACCACTCAAATTCTCTAGAACTATCAAAATCATGTCCAAAAACTCCATCAAATTAATTGAAATCTATAAAATCCTCAAAATCATTCCAAAAACCTCGTCAAACAACTCAAAATCAACATAATACTCAAAATCATGTCAAAAAACTTAGTCAACTAGCTCAAAATAGACATAAGACTCAAGATAAATGTCCAAAACCTTAGTCAAACAACTCAAAATCGATAGAATCCTCATATCAATATTTGAAATTGGAAACATTAGCATAAACACAAAAAATGAGCAGGATAACACATTTAAACAATTCGATGACACAGATTTAAAAACGTAGAACACCTCTAACAAATTGTAATCCCTTTCTTTTGGTCGATCATGCATAAATCCTCATCTGAACCCTTCAACGTGCACCAAATTTAAATTGGAAAAAAAAGTCCTCTTTATCATAGCCTGCTCGATTTATTTCACTTTGCCTTATGAAAGATATTTTATGGATTTGGCAACAAATGTTAAGGGTTTTCTCTAAAATAAAAGATGGTCCAATTATGTTAGTCAACATAATGGGGGCTACGCTATCAATATTCTACATACTAGTGAAAGCAGACATATATAGGCACTTTGTGGTGATCTACAAGATTAAACATCAAATGACAGCGAAGCATATATAGTATCCAAAAAGACACAAAGATAAACACAAAACCTAAAACTTGTATTAAAACCTCTTTGCAACCACAACAGAGCTTTGATGTTGAATGTTGATACCTAACATTTTGACCATTTCTAGTAGATCTTTGCTACTTATAAAACATTACCAAAAATGATATAATGAACCTTTGTTTTATGCAAAAATCAAGAAGACACTTGATCGGATCGAGGTCAGTGGACAATAAATAAATATTATCATGTGGACATAGGTTCATTCATTTAAATGTGGCAGACAACATTTTAATTGCATTGATAGTTGATCAGTTGTCCTGCACCTTCCATTTGGTAGAAATATTGCACTTTTTAGTCTCATCAGTAGGTATTAAAAACTTCATTATTGATGCATCCTAGCTCTGTGCCCACTGTAAACATTTTTATTTATTTTCATTGTCAGTGGTGCTGACAAATAGGTACTATTCATTATGTCAGTAGTTTGCCTTGTAATAACATCTAAATGATCCCAACCAATGAAAATAAAGATAAATATGTTTTTTTATATTTTTTGTTAACAATTGTGCAACTCAACTTTTGGAAAAAATGGAATTTTTATATGCACAAAAATAATTTATTTTGATTGGTCCAACAAACATATTTTAATTGACAGTTAAAGCAAATCGAATGCTTTAGTATACCCTCTAGGACTAATAAGGGTTGTGTAGTGGCTAGTGCATATTATAATTGTTAAAAAATATTTTTATGCGCTGTGTGTATTGGTGTGACATTTATCCTCACTATAAATTGTTTCAAGAATTTAAAAAATACATAATAAAATAAAATAGTTAATGATCACATCTTGTTAATTGAAATAAATAAATGTGATAGTTCTAAGAGAAACTTAATAACATAGAGAAGAAGCAAAAAAAAGTTTAAAGTTTAATTGAAATGTAAATTTGAATTAAAATAGGATAAAAGTGCTATACTGTTTAGTTGAAAATAATGTCTCAGAAAGAGTTTTGTATACTTTTGTTGAAGCAACATTAAATGATATGCTTAAAATATTGTGATTGACAATGTTCCTTTTATGTATTAGAAAAGAGGGTACCACGCAGATGCAAATTTCATTTTTCTAATAAAATTGTAACACATTATTTATGCCACATGTTACGCTTTTAGGATTTTCAAGCTTAGTTGAGATAGTAACTTAGTTTAGGTTTTATTGATTGGCCACACAAATAATAATATATGCCAAATATTAAATTTATCAGATTCTTTTTGCATGCTTAAAGTTCACATTTAAAAAAAAAAACTAAAATTTTGCTTTTTCACGAATTAGGTGTACATAATGCTTCTTTGACTTACATTAATTTATTTCATCAGGAAAAAATAAAGTGCACATTAACTTGTCATTATTGACAACTTTAAAATGTTTAACTAATGCTTTGTGATATAGTTATAAGTATAAGTGAATAAATATCCACACATTACAAAATGAAATATTAAGAAAATAACTATGGAATAAAGTAATGGAGACTTTCACAAGACCAAAATTTTATTTATAAAAAGTTTATAAGTATTTATCTAAGTTTAAAAATTGTAAAAATAAAGAATGCGCAGGGGTGGGCCCAAGAATGTACAATGGAAGAACACATGATATTGTCTCCAGGGTCCAAGCATAAGGATTAAACAACGTAACAACTCATATATAGGCGCTTTTTACATGTTTATGCTTAACAGGCCACTTGTGTCTTTGGTGATTCCGTAATAAATATCTTAATCAAACTGTGTGATTAAGTTTTCCAATATTAATAATATTTAATCAAGATTATATTCAGTACATTTTATTTTATATAAATTAAATCCCAAATTGAAATGTATATATCATATTATAATTTTTTACCTTATGGGATATATAGTGCACGTTAGTTCACATGATGACATGGACGATCATAAAAGAATCTTAAATTATTATGTAATATAATTTAATATATAATTAAAATTTTGTAATTACAAATTTTAATGTGTAGCTGACATTTATAATAATTTATAATAATATTATATGTTGTATTAACTTGGTTTTGTGTTTTTAGGGTGATATTATATATATATATATATATATATATATATATATATAATAAAAAAATAAAATATATAAAATTATTCTAAATATTCTTTGTATTGGGCTCATGATTTAAGGGCATACATACTTCTCCCAATGTATGAATAGAATATTCCATCGATAAAACTAAAATAGAAAATGTATGAGTTGATTGAATAAAAATGTATATAAAAATGACACAGTTATGTTTGGTTGAGCGACTCCCATGGAAGGGAAGATGTTAGTGAAGATTTGCATAAGCCACAACACAATAATTTTTTTTAATCCCAAATATGGACCATTTCCTATAAGATTCTCATATTTTCTACAACAGATCACAAATTCAGTCGGCTTGAGTATGATATTGGCAACATACAATCTAAGGTGAAAGGCCTACATTTGAAAATGAAGACCGTATAAGATACCTTGACAAATTTGGTGATAAATTTGAAGAATAATCAGACAAACCAACCACCTATCACCATTGCATAACCCAATTGGAGTGGATATTTTAGCTAGCCCAATCCAAATCCAAGTACCTTGCAACCAAGGAACACGATGCCAAAATTAGAAATGCAAAAGTTTGATGAAAAGGATCTGGTCATTTGGATCAATCAAATGGATTTTTTGTTGATATCCACAAGAAATCTAGTGGCCAAAAGGTGGTCATGGAATCCTTATATCTATAACCAAAATAATTCATTTAGTATAGATGGTTGTGTGTTCAAAATAAGAAGAAGGATCTCAATCTCACCTGGTATGATTTATTGAGGATCTACAACTCCATTATAGTAGTAATGTGAGTGATAACCACTTTAGTCACCTAACAAAGCTATGATAAATAGGTTCACTCAAGGATTATGTTCATCAATTCCAAAACCCCTATTTGCATGTGGATAACATTCCTGAAGGGTACCTGAATGACTTGTTTCTTGAAAGTCTCTAGGACCACATTAAACATGAGGTACACATGTTTAATCCAGCTACTATCTCTAAATCTATTATTAAGGATTGTAGGGAAAATAAAAGAGATCTGATTAACCAAAGGCATTTCATTGCTACCAAAGATTGTTTGGGTCCAACACCAACCTTCCCTCAGCCTACAAGATTGAGTCCTCACCAACTTGCTGAGAAAGGGGAAAAAGGATTATATTTAAATTATGATAAGAAATGGAGTAAAGGTCATAAATGTGATGAGAATAAATTATTATATATTGATGGGTCCAATGATGCTGAAGCTAATGTGACCAAATGCGATGACCACAAAGTAATACTCGACTTTTATTCTGCTTACATTTTTGCACCATCATTTAGAGGTTTTCAACGTTAAGGACAACAGTGTTTTGAAATGTGGGGGCATGTTAAGCCCTTAACCTATGAAAAACTCTTCATTTATATTTGTATTCATTAGTTAATTATTATATTAGGCTAACTTATCAATATGTTAGGGTGGGATGAATGGTTATGACTCTCTCCATTCATTCTATATATAAGGATGAGTGTGGCTTAGTCAAAGCAGGCTATATGTGACTTATATCTTATTGTAAGGATTTGGAGGTTTCCCTCTTGAAGTGGATTATTATATATTCTATTATATTTCAGTTATATTTTGATTTATTCCTTTAATTGTGAATAAAGTTCATTACAATGCTATTAGAATTTAACATTGTATCTAATAAAATTTATTATAACACCATGTTGTATGTATATGATCATCAAATGATTTGTATGCATATTTTCTATGTGGCACATATATTATGTAATTCTCTGCATTGCTAATCCTAAATTTTACACACACACACACACACACACACACACACACACACACACACACACACACACACACACACACACACACACACACACACACACACACACACACACACACACACACACACACATTCAAGTTAATAATGAATAATATAATTAAGATTTATTGAGAGGGTAAGTGAAAATTTTCTTGATGGCACATTAAATTCACAAAACCTCCATTTTATAGGTCTAACAATGTTAAAATCAATGTCTCTAATTAATACTCTCTTTCTACTCATAGATGATGAAGTTACGATATGGAGACACTTTATTTTTATTTAATGACAATAATTTCATATTTAATTCAATGGTATAAGTTTACAATGTATTTAATTTGATGGTATAAGCTTATAGCATATATAGTCCCTCATTATTGCCCTGCTAAAACTAACAAGGTGTTAATACCCTGTGAAAACATTGTTGCTTCCCATCCTCTCCATCACCCATTCTAATGGTGAAGGACTCCACATAATCATGATCTAAATGTAAATAATTTCAATTTTATATTTAAATTTAAGCACAAAAAATTGTCAATGCAAAGGTAGGGACTAGCCACTATGCAACCCTTATTTATTATATATTTTTTGTTTCAAAAAATATTTTAAAAGTAATATTAGGAGAACATCAACAAATTATCATGTGAATTATATTTAACAAATATGATGGTAAGTAAATTAATTTTTTTTTAATTAAAAAGTTATAAATATTAAATAAAAATATTTCAAACTTCAATATTAGGCAAAAATGCTTCTTGTTCATTGGTTGATTAACCAAAATCAATTGCTCCAAGAAAATCCCATAATAACATGATAAGAGAGGAATTAATAATATTGATCTCTCTTTTTCAGATATAAATTTTAATTACAAATAATATTTAACATAAAATTATTTTTTATTTTAAAAATGTGAGATAATAAAATATAAAATAACCATTATTAATTAATTTATTTGATTTATAAAAGTAATTAATGATTATATATATATGTAATTAGTCATACACTTTATCATCTAAGGGAAAGAAGAAGGATAAGTTTTAGTGCTATAGGCCTCCTAAAAAGGGTAAAATAAAATTAAAGGTAAAATAAAATAAAATTTTGACGAGGCCTCGAAAGGTGATCTTAGTCCAGTAGGGGCAGGTAGGGTGTTCCAAGACAGTGAAGGGAAATACCTATTAATTTTTGCACAAGTGATAAGAATAAAATATAATTATGTGGGTGAAGCAAGAACAACCCAATTAGGATTGTAAATAGTATGAAAGTATGGATGGAAGGAGCTCAGTGTTGAAGGAGATTTATAAGTAGTGATTAATTCTCTCATTTTGAGGGGAGTCAAGGCTTGGAGACTTAGGACAATCCTTAGAGATATACATATAGTTAAGAATAAGTGTGGATCGATAAGGTTTAAACATGTAAAAAGAGAAGGTAATGTGGTAGTAGATTGGGTTTCTAATGAAATGATACAACTCAGGGAGAAAGAGAGAGTCAGATATAAAGAATATATAGATATTTTCCTGAATGAGGTTTGAATATTGATAACTAGAGATTTGAGAAGCTTTCTAGAATCAAAGATAGTCGAAGAGTAAGGTAGGGAAGGAGATTTAAAGTGGTTAAAGTAAGTGAATTGGTGACATATATAGTCCCATAGTGTGGTCATACCTATGAATGGAGCTTAAATTGTAACCCATAGACATTGGTCTTATGAGTAAAATGAAATGTCAAGGTGGTTATTATTAATTAAATATAGGTAGGGTATATTTGGATAAATATTATAGATATATGGTTATATTTATAAAGCTATCATAAGGAAGTGTGAGAGGAAGGATGACACATGCGATATTAATGATTGATTTGCATTGAGAGATGGGAGATATCATTTCAAGTGGTGGATGATGACATGAGAGCAAACCCAATGTTTTAACCTTTTAAGACTTAGTGTGCATAATTCCTATGTTTGTTAAAGTGTTGAGTAGACTAAATCAAGGTAATAATATGTAATAATACAATCACTAATTTGTTATAAAATTGACTAAATTTGGCCTTTCTAAATATAGAAATAAATAGTGCAAGTAAGAACTTAGCTAGAAAATGATTGAGATAGATGATTTGGAAGTTAGAAACTGAGGTAGAGTCTGGTCTAAGTGTCATACATAGGATCCTAATGTTAGAAACCCTCTTGAATAATAGATCCCTAATTAGATAGTACTACCATTATTCAAACTGTGGTGGTAGTATCCTTGTATTGGTGATAGTGTCCTTTGTGGAGAACTATCTTAAGCTTCTAGGTGCACCTGTGTCAGGGTCTCTAGGATTTGTTCATGCATGCATGGTTTTGATTTACTATTTTTATTTAATTTGTGAGAAAACCCTAATACTTTATGTAGATAGGGCATGTGGTTTATACAAGCTAAGAAATTTATTTGTTAGTGTTTGTTTGTTTGGTTGATAAGATTTGCCCATATAATAATACTCTGAGGAGAGATCAAGGTTGATGCAGTTCTCCCTACCTAAGTCATGGTGAAAGTGAAAGTGAATATATTATGATAGTGGAATTTAATTCTTTGAATGTGCTTGAGACTAGAAATTTAGGTAATATAAGCTTAGGACTGTTGTAGATGGTAGTATGCAGAAGTAGGGCATAATAAGGATTGATAACCTTAATTGTGCATATCTTGTTCTAAGTTTGAATGTGTATTTTGAATTTGATTTCCATATAATGGTTAGAGGGATAAAAACCATGTGTATATACCATTCTAATTCTTGTGCAGGTGCTAAAATAGGTCTAGATTGACTCTAGGAGGTTTAGATTTGAAAAGGCACTCATTTGTGAAAATGAGAGGGAAAGGACATTAGCACCATTATTGGGACACTAGCACCATGTGGTTTTACTATCCTTATTATGGAACTAGTGTCTAAGTGGTAAAACACTAAGCACAAAGGGCCAAGATCAAGAAATGAGGGTTTGAGATTGCTTTAGGGATGACTAGGGTTGCTCGTGGTCTGCATGAAGGCTAGATAAGTGTGAAAATAGGCTCTAGGATAGGTCTAGGGATAATCTAGGGACATGTAATCTCAAGTAGAACTCTTAGCACTCAAATACAATTTTTAGGTGATTACACCTAGCGATTAATCAATAATGTGGTGAAATTAGAGTAGAAGCCTTGAATAGTTGACAATCATGAATAAAGGAAAGAGGTCAAAATAGGAGGAGGGTTGTGAGGGTAGGAAGAAGTTAGGAGAAAGGTTATAATCAATAGTGTTAGTGTAGGGTGTTTATTTTCCTCATTTTATTATTGTGGTTATTTCTTACACTTGCCACATGCATTTTTCCACATCACTTCGAGTTTATATACACTTGTGGGATATGCTTGCTTAGGTTTACATTGTCATAGGAGTTACATGTTTTTAACTCATTATTATCTAGATAGAGTTACTCTTGACCAGTTATTTTGGGTATGGGAGATACACCCTATTCGTAGCACATTCAACCTAATTTCATGGGGGAGTTACAAATTTCACTCCTTATTTTTACATCTAAGATATTGAGCTATTCATTGAGTGTTTTGGAATATTTGTCTTTGTGTTGTGAAATATTCACATTTTTGGTTTTGTTCACAACAATGTTTTTGTTCTTGCTTATAACTATGTGCATCTAACTGAATTAGAGATCCTAGCCAATGCTTTGATATGATATCAGAGCACCAATCTAGTTTATTAATTGTTTGGTTTTGTATTTGTTGTTAGTTTTTATCTAATCTTGAGTTTTTGTTTACAACACAACTTATCCAATGCCCTACTTCACCATCTAGCTTTCAAGTCACATCTTTGTGGCAACCTTCTCTACTTGACTAAGGACTACATAATAAGATCGGTGATGAATGGTGCATTAGCATATGGTTTTATTTCTAATGGTTTACATCCTCATATAGTTGAGAACACTGATTTCAACCTTATACCACCACATGCCAATATTATTTTCTCTCTAAAACTATTGGCTCCTTTTATTTCCATTATCACTTTCTAACCTAGGCCTAAAAAGCTCATAGTTGGATGCTTTCCATGTTATTTTATGGATGGAATAGGTTTGTGGGATAAGGAAATAAATGGATGAACATGGTCTTGACTCCCAAGTCATTGATTGAATCCTAATATAGAGTATTTAGAGTGAGTGCATAAGGTTTATTTTTTGAAGGAAACATGATTTCCTTCATTATAGCTCACTTCTCATACCTATAGTTTGTTGGGAGGCTCATTGCTTGGTTACTAATATTTTGAGCTTACCATGAATTTTTTCCTCTTAATTAGTTTGTATCATCCATTTTCAAGCAACCAATACTCCTCTTCATTGTAGCACTTTAGACCAAACTATGTTGGGGCTCCTTTACTATCCAATGTGATCACATCGCTGCACCAAACCTAGTATACATTTCTCACATCCGTTAGAGATATCCAATGGTATGCCCCTCACTCATTGTAGACCTAATTCTATATATTGGTATTGTTTATTTTAAAAAATCTAAAGTTTAAAACCTAATCATTTCCCTATCTTTTTTAAATAAGCTATTTTATTATTTAAACAACTATTTATTTTGACTTCAAAAAGAAGTTTTTTCATTAATATGCACAAATAAGTACATAAGAGGGTTGGTTTAGACCTTGAAATGTTATTGAAGAGGTAATTAGTTCAATTTTGATTTCAATGAATGTATGCAAGGCTAGGTATGTTCTCTTTCTAGTCAAGAGCATTTGAATTTTGTGCATTTTTAATTAAAATAATCCATTTAAAGATGGAAAATGAAATTTCTTGTAACTTTTGATTGGTAACTCAAAACTAAGCATCATTTTATTAAAAAGTGTGTGATTTTTCATGTTTGTTCATTTGGAATAGTTTATTTTAAAAAACACTAAATTATAAAGTGCCAAAATCTTGGGGGTTGATTGGACGTCCATTCTAAGGGGCCATTTTTTAGCCAAAATTGGTGGATTTTGGGCAGTTACAAGGGTGACACAATTTCCAAATTATATTTAGTGTTAGGGGTTCTACCCTTAGACACCATAAGGGATCTACCCCTTAAACCTACTATGGGCTGCCACCCCCAGACCCCTATATCACATCCCAATGTCCAGTACTTCTAGTGCACTTTCTTCCACTAGAGGATGATGTATAATCTAATAAGAAATTATATTCACTCAAAAAAAAAATTTATATGTGTTGTTGAGATTTGTATATGGAAACATTATCAATAGGGTCTAATGTCCTCCTATTTCACTAGTTTAATTTTTTAATTGTGGTGTCAACTACACTTATTACTCGCACTTAGATGCATTATTAGCTGCATCTGACATCCATTCTCTAAGACGTGTATTGGCACTTATGTAATATTTACTCTTACCTATTTGGATGCGTAATTATCTAAGTCTGATGTCCATAAATTTGATCAGGTTGTGTTACTTGAAAACATAGAGGGGTCATTGTTGATTATCTTAGAGGGATTATTATTGGCTCTACTTTCTCTCTTATGCACATACTCAATTTATGAAACTTATGTGCCACTTTGGTGTCATTCACATATATTGATATCACATTCTTAGATGCTTTGATAGTAGATCTTAACATATATTCATTGAGCATGCATTATCACTTGTGTAGTGTTTTTTCTCATTGTGCTTCTTTAGTATCTTCTTTCAGTCATGTCGACTCCACTTGAGAGATAACAATTGATGAGGAGAGTTGATTATACACCGATGATTATTCTTAGAAAAACCAACTATGCTTCTTGGTGTGCTTACAGGGAACACTTTCTCACAAGAAAGAATCATACTCCATTCCCATATTTACAAATTCCTACCCCTTATAACTCAGTTCAATATAATAAGTGGGTTACCACTTATGACAAGGTTATTGATACCTTACTGTTATATGTTTTTATGGATCTTCGTTGCCATGTATAACATAAAATATGTCCCTACAATGTTTGAAACATCCTACAATATCTTTTTGGAGATACTAATGAGATATATATCACTCCTCCTCATCTTCTTCCTATCATCTCTTTAGAGGCTATTATACTCCCTTATTGTACTCCTATTTCTTGTCATGACCCATTCATGGTGGATTGTGATCTTCCTTCTATCAAGCCACCACTACAGGATATGATTCTACTTGACCTTAATTATTCCATTATAGATTATACTACCATATTTATTTAGGATATTTCTCTTCTAGAGCATTCACAATACTATAATTTAGAGGAATCTACTATTTCCAATGTGAGTACACCCATTGAGAGCTTCAAAAACTCATATGTTCCTATGGATATTCATATTGTAGATCTGTATGCTTCATCTGTAGTATCTTATTCAGTTTTGATGGTTGTTGATTTGATCTCTCCTCTTCACTTGGACATTATTCTAGTGAATATTCTATGTCATTATGATAGGTTTACTTTAATAGCATTACATCCAATTTTTATTCACAATCTTGCTAGATTTATGCCATGCCTTATTTTTGGACCTCTTTCAGATATCTTCATACTATTTCCTTCATCCTCATTTGTGGAATGGACATAATTTCAGTATACACTTCATGTTATTCTTTTTTTAAAGGGAAGAAACATTGCTCAATGTGGATCGAGCTTCAAAAATCTTTAGGTAGAGGATCTCATTATCAACAATGGTCATACTGCAAGCTGTACTTGAGTGTAGATGGCTTCATCATCATCTTCAAGGGGCCTTATATCTCTCTCTTATTCTTTTATCTCTTTTAGGGGGGATTTTTTTCCTATGTGTTTTCTCCCTTTCTCCACTTTAAGAGAGTTGTTTTATACATGGGTACCTCATAAAGCCTTGTTATTAGGACCCATTTTATTTTACCCACCTAAGCTACACTTATAATGGGTTATTAGTGTAGGGTGTCTATTTTCCTCATATTTTTTATTATGTTTATTTATTATAGTTTCCACATGTGTTATTACACCTCAGTTTAAGTTTCCCTACACTTGTGGGATATGTTTTATTAGGTGTACATTGTCATAAGAGTTACATGTTTGACTCACTATTAGCTAGATGGAGTTATTCTTGATCAACTATTTTAGGTATGGGAGTTACATACTATTCTTAGAATATTTGACCTAATATCATGGGGGAGTTAAAAATTTCATTTCCTATTTATACATTAGAGATATTGGGATATTTATCGAGTGTGTTGGATGATTTATATTTATGTTGTGAAATATTCTCTTTTTTTGTTTTACTCACAAAAAAGCTTTTGTTCTTACATACAAATCTATGCATTTAATTGAACCAAATATATTAGCCAATTCTCTAATAAGTGAATTGGGTGATAGGAGAGGAAAACATTTCTCACTTCTTCAAGAACTTTGACAAAGAAATAAAGAACCCATTTATGAGGATACGGATGAAGAAGATGTGGGAAGTAGTCATTGGAATGGAGGAGGTAGAAGCTCGTGATATAACAAAGATAATTAAGGAATTTATGCTATAACCTAGGTAGTCTCTCCATACAAGAAACATTTTTGATGTTGTATAGACCATCAACAAGGAAAATTTACTTTCAAATTCAATAGGGTCCTCTTTGCATAAGGATCACCTATACAAGGAGACTGTGATGCATACAATGGGACCAAAAGTAACTTAACATAGACATATAACTATAGATGGTATGGTAAAACTACAAATTTTCCTATACTTTGTGGCATAGAGATTGGGAACCAAATTTTTGAAATAATGTATATTTATTCCCATAAGATGCTATAACGTGGAAGACAAGGATGCAGGGAAAGCATAACTAGGTATTGGAAGTAGAGTAGGCTCAAAAGTAGGAGAAAAGTCTAGGGTTACAAAATTAGAACTAGATGGTGTGGAGGTTATATTTATAGACTAATATAGAACACATGTTTCAATACCAAGTGTAATAAATGATTAAGATGAATAGTATTAAGGAGTCTATCTTTTTGATATGCTATGTTGTTATCCCTAAGGGGTGTTGTAAGTACATGTTAATATGATAAATATAAGCAATATGTATTTGTAATTATGGTTAATTGTGTGTTTTTTAATCCCCCTATAGTGGATAATATCTCACTATCCATCTAAAGGGGTTTGAATCAGTATTTGTCTATGGATTAATCCCCTAGGATGTTCATCAATTACCTTTTTTGCTCTAGGGAAGTGACCTAGTTAACCTAGAAAAAAAATAGTCATACACTTTGTTAAATTCAATTAGGTAAAATATTTAAATTAGACTCATTTTATTAATTTATAAAATAAGTATGAAATGAGTCTTTTCACTTAACTAATCATATGAACAAGAATGACATAACTTGGCCAATCATATGTCTTTTTAAGAAGGACCTCCATTTTTTTTATAAATAATAAGGATTCCTCACTCCCTAGACATATGAGGAGGAAGATGAATAAAGGACATACAATAATGGATATTTATGATATCATCCAAGTATTTAAAAATGAAAAAATTCATGTAGATGTAGCTTATGAAAAAAGGAGCAAAGCATGTGTAATGCCCAAAAATACTCCATTGAATAAATAAAGATTTACTATTATAATATTTTAAGGTAGTACTTTATGGAAATGATCTAATCCCACATGCTTCTTTTTGTTTAAATTTAATGGCATTATACTATCGAATCAATATTTTATGTGTATGCCTATTATCAATTTTGGTAAGAGTTAGATATAGTTGCTTACTTAAGTCTAAGGAATAAAGTATGATCAAATATTTGTTTCTACCCTTGCATATTTGTATCACTAACTTAGCTAGAAATGTCATGCTCAAAATTTTGTATGATAAGAACCATAATTTTTTTTTTGAGAATGTACAATGCACATTTTACACATCCACATTGCCAATAAACTAAGAAATTATATGGTATGAAATGAAAGATGGAACTGCATTAGGAAAATCACTACTAGAGGTGTTTATTTATACAATAATAAGTGAGATTAAATATATTAATCTGTAGGAGATTGTGACTCACAATATAACTAACTACACATAGGAAATACCAAATTTATCTAACCTATGCTATATGTCAATGAAAGGTGTAAATTAACTTGAGACATTTATTAAAAATATGCTAAGATAAATTAATTATTATATCATTCCCCCCTTAATTGGTCATATCCTAAAGATAAGAAAAGAGAGAATTTTTTGAATGCCTCAAACTTATCATGTGAAAGTGACTTCTTGAAGACATATTCACACTGATCTTGAGTGGGGTAATACTAGAGTTGTATGTTGTATTACTGAACATGTTCATTTATGAAATAAATCTAAACCTTTATGTTCTTAGTTCTGTCATGAAACAATGGATTGCAAACAAGATGTATAACACCCTGATTGTCACAATTCAAAATTGTAGGCTGAGTGTGTGGAACTCCAAGTCCTAAAAGAATGTGAAATATCTATATTGCTTCATAGATAGATGCTACTACAACATGATATTATACCTCTGTGGAAGATCTAGAAACATAATTTTGATTATTACTTCCCTATGAAATTAGACCAGATCCATGAAAGAACACAAATCCATAAGTGGATTTCCTATCATCAATAGAAGCTACATGATTTGCATCCATGTATATTATCAATAAGAAATTATCATTTTTATTATACTCTAAGCCATACTCAACTGCCCCTCTGATGTAACTTAATACCCACTTTTTTGCTTTCCAATATTTCACCTTTGGTTCATGCATGAACTGAGAAATATAACTGACATCATAGCTAATATCTGGCCTAATAAATGTCAAGTAAATGAGACTCCCAATCAATTGCCAATAGAGAGTTACATTTACTTCTGGTGATATATCTTTATGAGATAACTAAAGTCTTGTCTCCATATGTATTATAATAGCCATGCATTCCAACATCCTAAATTTCATAAGCAATGTCTTGGTATACTTCATTTTTGAAACAAACATTTAATGTTCCTTTTTCCATACCTCCAAACCAAGACAAATCATGTAGTATCCTAAGATCTATCATGTTGAAAGATCATTTGAGATCATTCTTAGTTGTATCATCATCTTCACTATGCTTCCAGTGATGACTAGATCATTGATATAAACAATCACTATAACAACCTCCCCCCCATGTTGTTTGAGGTAGAGGTTAAGATCATATGGAATCCTGTTAAATCCATGTTGTATAAGATGCTCAGAAATATTGATGTACTAGGCTCAAGGAGCCTATTTCAGCCCATAGAGAGACTTGATAAGCCTACACATCTATTCTTAATTAGGTATCAAAAATCCTTTAGGTTCATTCATGTACACTTCCTCTTTCAAATATCCATTGAGAAAGGCACTTTTTACTTCCATTTGATGGACTTTCCATCTAAACTGTGTAGCCATAACAAAAACCATTCTAATAGTCTTTATCTTAGGTGTGGGAAAAAAAGTTTCCTCATAGTCAATGCCTTCTTCTTGAGCATACCCTTTTGAAATAAGCCTTACCATGTAATTATCAATACTTCCATTTGCTTTGTACTTGGTCGTAAAGACCAATTTTCATCCTATAGGATTATTCCATGGTGGAAGATCAACAAACTGCCAAGTGTTATTATTTATCAGTGACTGATATTTTGCATCCATGGCATCTTTCTAGGATTTTGACTGTAGGGATTATATTACTATTAAGATATCATAATTTTATTGAAAAATACTCATAAGTGCCATACTAACCTCTTCAAAAGCCATACTTTGAGTCCTAGGTCTTGAAGTGGATGTATCTAGTACTTCATTCAAGTTAGCATCTCATATATTACTTATATAACACTTGGGCATATGCTGAGCTATAGGTGGTGGTGTTAGAGGTCTGGTTTAAATATATTCCCTTTCACTTTCATCATCACTATCTAAAAATATTATAAGATTATTTCCTATATCATTTGCCTATGTAGAAGGTGGATTGATTCCTTTCTTTTCATTAAACACTACATCTCTATTGATCAGTACCTTCTTTGTTTCTGGATCAAGGAACATGTATGCCTTTGATTGTACACTATATCCTAAAAAAATACATTATTTTATTATCCAACTTATTCCTTTTCTTCTTAAGAACATGCATATATGCCTTCCAACTAAAAAATCAAAGGTTAGAGTAACCTTTGGTTTATTTCTTGTCCAAGCTTCATGATGTGTGATTCCATCAAGAGCTTTTGGTGGGTGACTTATTCAACAAGTAGACTATAGTGTGACAAGCTTCTGCTTGATATGCATTAGGAAATTTTACATCCTCAACTATGTTGTGAAAAATTTCCACTATGACTCTATTATTCCATTTTGCAAATCCATTTTGCTGAGGTGAATATGGAGTTATCAATTGATTCCATTTACATTGAGATAGCTTGAGAATTATTTATTGGTGTATTTTCCCCCATAATCTGAGTGGAGGGTCTTGATTTTCCTACTAGTTTCATTTTTAAATGTGGACTTGAATTCTTTGAAGACTTGAAAATCTTGATCCTTAGTATTCAATAAATATACCCACATTTTTATGAGTAATCATTAATAAAAAGCTAAAAGTATTTGTACCCTCTAAGACTGGGAGCAAAATTTCCATAAAGATCTGTGTGCATCAAGTCCAACTTACCAAGTGATCGATATTCAATCTTTCCAAAGAGATCTCTTCTTTATTTTCATGTTAAGTAACTAGTATATATATCAAAAGATTTTTTGAGTTTGGTAAGACCATGAACCATATCCTATTTTCTCAATTGTATGAAATAACCATAACTCATTGACCATATCTTCTATGTCATAAATTTCCTAGTTATGTATCTTTGACCATAAGTGTTTGATGATTATTTAAATAAAATCAAGATGAAACATTTTGCCAATGTTGTAAGCCTTGGAAATCAATTTGAAATGCCTAGACTTGTGTTTGATGTGCAAATTGTTTTGACCATTTTGGTAATAAAATTCAACCATGAGGTTGTGGTCAAGTAGTTGATTAACATATAACATATCTTTTGTAAGTCCTGGAACATAGAGAACATTTGAAATATTGAAATTTTTATTTCCAAGTTGAAGTTTCATGTCACCACTACCTTGTATTGTATATGAGGTATCATCTCTAAGTGAAACATTTCCCTTTGATTCTATTTTTGTCAAAGTAGAAAATCATTCGTTTCTCCTTGTCATGTGTCTAGTTGCTCTTGAATCAACATACCAAACTACACTTGGATGATTGGTAGACTCATGTGTTTGATTAGCTAAACCATATTCCTCATTTGAAGATTCATTATCTTCAACAACATTGCCATGTTGTTTAGGTTTGAAATTTTTTTGTTTCCACGTATTTTGTTGTTGTGGTTCCTTCTTTTCTATTTGTGGTGTATTGTTGAAAGAGGGCTTATTTCTTGATAAGCCCTTTTGAAATGTGTTATACCAGAAATGTTTTAATTCATGTACCTATCTTTCACAAATTTGAGATGCTTTAAAAGAACTTGATTTATTACCTTGTTGGTTTTATTGATTATTCTACTTTGGATATTACTTTGGACCCTTCATGGGCTTCTTCCCCTTTTGATTCAAATCAAGTGTGTGTTCCTCATCTACTTCATTTGAATTATAAAAATATTTCTCTTGTTGCAACAAGTTTACCAACACCTCAAAGGTTTATTTTTGTCTTGTGACATTCAAAGTGGTCACAAATATCCTATATGCATGGGGTAGTGCTCTAAGGACTATAGGGACCAAAGAAACATTTGTCACCAGTTCTCCCAAAGATTGAAGTAAAACCCATAAATTTGCAACCCTTTTAAGGAATGGTTCTACTTTTTCATTTGATTTGAGCTTGAGAGTGTGTAGTTGGCTCCAAAGATGCAAGATTTGATTTTGATTCTTAGCTTCATATACTATTTTAAGCTTATCCCAAACATATTTTACACTTGTATAACTTTGGATATGAGGTTTTACCTCATATTAAACTCCAAACATGATTATTAACTTAGCCTTTTTATTAACTTTGTCATATTTTTGTTGTTGATCAATATCTGTTATATGTCAGACCCATGTGCCTTCTACCACTGACCAAATATATTCAGAATATAGATGTGTTTGTAATTTTGTTTTCCATGATGTATATTTATCACCAAAAAGTAATTATGTGTTAGGGAGTAAAAATCTAGGTCCTAAACTAGAAATTATGAATAACAAGTTGACAAATTACAAATGTGTTGTTTAAGTGCAAAAATAAAATGTGTGAAAAATAAAAAAATGCATACACAAAGAGGAAAAATCACACACTAAAACACAAAAGGATATTAGAATCCATAGAAAATGCATCCAAAAATACAATGGAAAATGAGGAAAGTGGATGCTAGTTTCAACTAAAATCGCATCCTAGGAGTTTTACAATAAAACTTGCTGATTGCAATATGTTTTTAGGTTGGTGAGAAAATATCCCCCCCACTTGAAAGTCTTTTCAATTATGGGGAAAAATGGGCTTTTAGCCTTAAAATTTGAAATGTTTACAACACTTGCAAATTTTAGTCCGGTTATAATTGAAAATCCCACCAATTGAATAACAACTTTGGTTACTACCCAATTTGAGTAATATCCTCCAATAGATTTACAAATGTAAGTTTATTGTGTCTTTAAATAAAAAATAAATAAAAACATCTATCCTTAATTTATTTATAAAAAATTACACCTCATAATGAATTATTATATTGTTTGAAAACAGTAATAATAATGGATATTGGATAATTATGATAAATAAACAAACCTGAAAATAAAGAAATCAACCTAGAAGTTTTTAAGGTGTCTATTTTGGAATTTTCACAATTGATATATAGGTGAAATAGAGTTTGAAGAGTCTGGAGGGATATTTTTTAGGCCACTTATGGGTCATTAGAGCTCTTGGGCTTGCTAGCTCGATATCTCTTATTTGCTAATCAACTAGCTTCTTAACATGCAACCTAGTCATCTACCTCTACTATCATTGACCTTATTTTTATTATAATTTGATGATGGTTATTTGATCCTTATACTTATTAGAAATTTTTTTGATGAAGGTAGTTGATTTGATTTATGGTGCTTGCATTATGATATCTAGCACTTTATTCTCTTAATCTTGGCATCACTTGCTTTATTCCAACTCATGTTTTATATTTTAATATCCTCCCCAATCTATTGATCTACTATCTAATTTGATTGGGAGATCCTCCATCATTTCTCATAAATGAATAGTCTTATCTCCTTTATCATTAATTGGATTAAGAATCTGTCAGATGGTTGATGGAGGCCATGTAAGGAGCTAGGCACTGGAGTTTGCTTTAAACCATTTAATTGATTTTTCTTAATTGCTAGATTGATTTGATAAAAAAAATTATCCAAAGGGTCGATGGAGTCATGTCAAGACTTATAACAAATATGTAAATAAATGTTGTACCAAGCTTTTTGATATAAAATAATTATTATATTCAGATCTGAATAGATTTGATATATCTACTAGATTTAGATCAAATCAAATACTTAGTAGTGTAAAAAATATGTAGCCTATGCTTTGATAATAGAAGAAGATAATTTGGAGATGTTAAAGCCTATATATGAGGAAGAATTCCATGCTATTTTATTCTCCATGGGTACATTCAAAGCCCTGGGTCCTGATGGATTTCCTCCTATATTCTTTCAAGAATATTGGGAGATAGTAGGAGCAGATCTTATGAATGCTGTTTGTGATTTTTTTAGATCAGGGAAACTTTTGAAACAAGCTAATAATACCTTCATAGTACTTGTTCCTAAAAAATCACAACCTACACACCTTACTAATTTTAGGCCCATTAGTCTATGCAACACTATTTATAAGTTATGTACTAAAGTGCTGGTTATGAGGATTCAACCTTTACTAGACAAAATTATTTCTCTTGCACAAAAAGGTTTCATCCTGGGCAGGTAGATTCTTGATGCTGTGATCACCACACATGAGACTATTCACTCCATGGATAAGATCAAAATCCCTGGTAGGGCTCTCAAGCTAGATTTTTCTAAAGCATATGATAGAGTCTCATGGAATTTTCTATTTCAAGTGATCAAAAATTTTGGGTTTAATGATAAAATGTTTTGCTTGATATGGAACACTGTCTCTTCTACAAAATTCTCAGTGCTGGTAAATGGTGTACTTAGAGGGTTTTTCTCATCTTCGAGAGGAATTAGTCAGGGAGACCCTCTCTCCCTATACTTATTCATCATTATGGCAAAGGCACTGGGAAGATACATACAAGTAGATATAGCCTCAAAAAAGCTAGTGGGCATCAAACCTACCTCCTCCCTTCATCCTATGGTGGTGCAACAGTTTGTGGATGATACCATCTTCTTTGGCATCTCATCGGTGATTGAAGCTAGATGATGGAAGAATATATTAAATAATTGTGCCATAGAGTCTGGACAAAGGATAAATTTCCAAAAAAAGCAATGTGTATTTCTTCAACACTCCTAATGACCTTAGACATATAATCATTGATATATTAGAATGTGCTGAAGCTGCTCTACCAACTACCTATCTGGGTCTCCCACTCATGGTCAAAGAGGTATCTCCTAGTTTTTGGAATGGAATTGTGGAAAGAACACAGAGGAAACTTCTTGGTTGGAAAGGGAAACTCCTTAGCAATGCTGGTAAATTGCAACATCTTCGAGCCTTGCTGCAAGGTATTCCTACATAATTCCTATCTCTTTTTAAAATTCCTACATATTTTGCTGATAAATTGGAACAGATCTTGTTGGCTGAATATTTTGTTGATCAGTGTACTGATAAACAAAATAGGTCTGATCAACCAAAGTAAGAGATTAGTCATACAAATGTGTAGGTTTACCACATCAGAAGGGGACTAATCTCTCCTCTCATCAAGGGGAGGTTCCCTATAGGTATGCTATATATATATATAAATAGAAAATAATACTCAAGGGTAGGATAAACCATCCATCTCTCTTTTTTCAGAGATGATGCGTGTGGATCAAAGGAGAAACTCAAGGGAAATGACAGACAACACTCCTCTTCTTTCAGAAGTACTATTCAAAAAACCACAAGAATACTCCTGGTAGTAAATGCAAAATGTAGCAAAGGATGTAATAACTATAAAACCAAGATGTAGTACAAAGTCTTCACCTGAATTACTCAAGAGTAAGATACGAAGGATAATGAGGGCACACAGTCTTCCCAAAGTCCTTTACACAAAAATGAAAAGAAAACACACTAAAGGCAATTATGGGGGCACAAAGTTTCTCCACACTTGACTCTTCAGGACACCTTCCTGACTACTATCACTAATTTTGCTTGTTGAATTAAAAGAACAAAAGATATATTAAGGAAAAAGACATAAGAAAAGTTTCCTCAACAACAAAGATATCACATCACAAAGTCTAAAAAATCACTTGCTTTCTTATTCTAATAACAAAATATGATCAACAAACTGAGCTCAAAGTCTCTAAAGTGCCTTTCAATTTGGGCAAAGTTTCGATCTGATTGTCAAAAAAAGATCTCTTTACAATAGAAGAGAGTCCCTTATATAGCCTCTTCAAGAAGGACTCGGGAACAGTAACACATCATGTTGCATTGAAATCTGTTAAGAAGACAGGCTAAAATTTAGGGGTGTTTACCCATTTGATTTTATCAATGCAGAGAAGCAAGTCACACTATTAAAAGTTTGCAACTTTCAATGTCCACTTGGTGATCTGATCTTACCTTCATCATTCCTCCTTTTCTAGTTAATTGAATCAGGTCCTAGATTTAATTTTCTATTCTATTCCTTCCTTGCTTTCTACTTGTCTTGTCCTTAAAGCCTATGAATGCATTCAAGTCTGTAGATTCAAAGGATTAATGGCTATTTTATGAGCTTTAAAATTGATGTTTGTGTGCCCGTCACTATGTTTTCAATGGCTAGTTCGCTATGTTGAATTTGACGTCTTTGGGCACGTCACCCCTTAGTCCTTCTTCAACTTTTCTATTTGGAACTTTCTTGGAAAGAATCTACCCTTTTGGGCCTTAAGAAATGATCCACTTTGGGTCAGGAAGAGCCCCCTGCAAGGGTATCTATCCTTTGGGTAGTCTTTGAATAGCCTTCGGGCTTCTTATTTTACATCTTCCTGAAGGGAAGGTGACTCTTCAATTTGGCAACTGAGAGTCCCCCACAAGGGCACCTACCCTTTGGGGTCCTTCGATGGCCTTCACCTTAGAAGTCTCTCATAGCCTTTTCCTTAGCAGACTGTCCCTGGGCTTTCTCTGTAGGTATTATTCCCATAGACAAATTGTCCACAAAAATTTCTCGTAGATAAAAAGTCCGTAGAATTTCCATTTTATTCCATTTGCCTTTGAGAATTTCTTTTAGGTTTTCTTTTCACAGTCACTTCTTGAATTATTTTAGACTTTTTGTCTGAAGAAATTACTTCAAAAAAAAGTTTGAAAGAATTATGCCTTAGACTTATTCAAATGCCTTAAACAAAAATCCGAAAGAATTTACCTTTGTAGCCTTCTTTGAAAATGACCCTTCTGAAGGGTATTTTTGTCGACCTAGTGCCCTCCGCAAGGGCACTTGTCCTTTGGGAAGTTCTCTTGAACTTTTACTTTTGAAACACTCCTTTGAACCATCATAGTGAATTGCTTGGTTAAACTAAGCCGTTGAACTGTTTGATTGAACCAAACGTTGAACCAAAGCATTGAACCGCTTGGTTGAACCAAACATTGAACCAAGCCAATGAACCAAGATGGTTCAAGCTGATGAACTAATTGAATGAACCAAGACTTTGAACCAAGCAAATGAACTGAGCATTGAACCACTTAATTGAACCTACCTTTGAACCATTTGTTTGAACCAACCATTGAACCAAGTTTTGGTTCAACGGTTCAAACAAAGCCTTGAACCAACTGATGAACCATTTGATTAAACTAAAGGATGAACCAAAACATTGAAACAAAGTGGATGAACCACCTTAGTGAAATAGAGCATTGAACTACTTGGTTAAACCAAGCCATTGAACCATTCCTTTGATTGAACCCATCATTGAATTGAAAGCGTTGAACCGATTAAACCTTAAACTTGTTGAACCTTTGAACCAAAGTGGTTCAACGGTTCAATGGTTTAATGGTTCAAGCCTCTTTTGCTTGAATGCTTGCTGATATACATTTTTGATTGAACCAAGGCACTGAACCAATCCTAAAAATGACCAAGTGTTAGAAACTAATTCTTTTAGTTGAACCTGCCTACATAAGCCTTTAAACCTGTAGAAATGAACCTACCTGCAGAGTCCATAGAAATCAAGTTTTTATAAATCAACCCGTAAAGCCCATTGAACTTGCCCTACATAGTTCATAGATTTTCTATTCTTGCTGAGTCCATAGATTCAAGCCTACAGAGTTCGTAGATTCAAGCCTGCAGAGTCTGTAGATTTTTGAGAAGCTTGAAAACTAAGGAATTTGAATGCCTAGAACAAATTTTGGAAAGGGAAGAGACAATTTTGGTCTGTAAGACCAAAATAGTTGAAATGTTGTCCCAAAAATGAGTGATATTTTTGGGGGACAGTAGCTGGCTCCAGTTGTGGAACTTTTATCAATTGTAAAAAGAATTGAAGGGAGTAGAATCCAGAATATCTAGTGTCTTCATGTGTACCATTGGGCTATGGAGTCATGCTACCCAGAAATGGAAGGCATCAAAAATGAAAACAAACAAAACAGAATAGAATTAAAATTGTACAAATATACATATATATAGATGGAATGATCTGACACTTCAAGATTTGAAGTATTTCAGATGTTGCTTCTTGAGAGACAGTGAAAATAGTGTGCCATCTTGATAAACCAGCAAGAAGACATTTTGCCCTGAGAAACAGTGACGAGTGAATGGAGCTCTCCACTAGGAAACAAATTTTTTGTGTCTTCCTCTTGGTCTTTTCTTCTTTTTGCTCTGTGGCAGGATGTGGTCTTCAAACTAAAAACCATAACTCCTTGCTCTCCCTGTGAAGGGTTCCTTTGCCTAATTTTGATTTTCAGCAGCATGGTCCATTACCATAATTGGTTGCTCTTTTGGTTCAGTCTAGCATATGATTGGATTGTCCACATCAAACTCCTGATAAGTTATCAACTTAGCATCTCCTTTGATGTGAAGGAGTCTGATTTCTTCATCTTGAGCAATCTTCAATCTGAGCAACAAAGATTTGCATCTAGCTATGTTGTTGGTGTTGGTGACTTGCAAATTGCATGGAGGAAGAATATCTCCTTGAGGAGATATCAACACAGCTTCGACTCTATCATTGGTAGAAGAATTGTTGTCATCATCAAAATTTGATCTCATATCAAATTTTTCATCATTAGAGTTAGAAGATCCTTCCTTACTTGTAATGTTTCCTACCAATTCTCTTGAAGTCTTGTTTGGATCAATTCCTGGATTTTCAGCTATAGGACTTTCATCTATATAAAAATGAACATTCTCTATGGTAAATAAATAATTACCCCTGCCTAAAGACTCAAATAGAATTTGTGCTACAAGGGCTGATATTTGGATGACCACGTATTTTGCCTCCTTTTCAAGGAGCAATCTCTTCATTACGCCTTGGATAGGAATCCTTGCTTCAGATAGGTCCATGCTTAATTCTCGTCCCACATCCTTGCAAAAATTTTGTTTGAGAAAAATGCCATAGGATGCTGGGACATCAATGACCAAGACAGTCATCCTGATTCTCTTGTCTCGAAAGGCTGCCAATGCAAATTGGGCATCTTTGATTTGCCCCAACAATGGTACTTTCTTGTTCTCCATGGAGAAACATCTCCCAAAGGTTTTAGTCAATGTGAGACCTAGAGACAGCTACTTTAGCAGGCATGACATTATTATATGCCCCAAAATCAATGATGTTATTATTGAGCTGATAGCCATTTATTAATAGGGAAACATAGAAAGGTTCTATTTTCCTAGGGGCAGTTGGAGGAGTAATGACAAGATTATTTGGAATGGGCATGTTCTTTGGGGAATCAAGAATTATTTTCTTAACCTCTTATCTTACAGGGACAGTTTGGTTCTTGACACATTGGACCAACCTATCCAATTGATCAAGATTGGACTGCAAATATTTGAATTCAGACATTTGTATTTTTGTCTTTTTGACATGATCAATTATGTCAAATGGCTAAATTGAGCTAGGTACAGAGAAAGGTACTTTAAATTTTTGAGTTTTAGGAGGGATGGGAGGAGGTCTAGTTTGCTAAATTAAAGTAGAAGGTAAAGGTGAAATTGATGTACTTACATTTTGGATGATCACTAGATCCTTTAATTGAAAAGGCAGAGTGGTTCCACACTTAACAATTGTAATTACTGGTTGAGGTTGCTCCTCTGTCTTCTTTTTATCAGCTTGCTGGACTGATTGGTTCTTGGACTTGGTAAACTCTATATATGATCCATCAAAAGTTTCTCGTTTGCTCTTGGGTTCATCCTGATAATTCAAGAAACCAATGTGGGAGTCACCAGTTGATTCTTCTTGATCCTCCATGAAGAGATCAACATCATTTTATTGCTCAAACTTAGGTTGGAAAGAGAAAGCATGTTCTATTTCCAAATATCCAACTACTAAGTTGGTTGGAAGAGCTTCAAGGGAAAGTTTCCCTTGTGAGGGAGGAAGGTGATTCTATTGCCCTTGATTCCTAGTAGCATTGCCCTGATATGACTGATTTAGGAATGTCCTTCTTGGCATATCTCTGTATGAAGGAGCAAAAGACATTCCTTGTGCCATTTTATTTTTCAAGGCTAGTACTTCATTTTCCAGCTTTTGCACCATTGGATCAATGGTGCCTGTAGATGCATATTTAGAAGATGATGAAGGTCTATTTCTATTTGGATCTCTTCTTATCTACCCTGCTAAGATGAGATCATCTTCTACCTCAGTGGCCAAAATTTGAGCTGCAATAAGATCTATTTGACCAGCATGTCTCAAAATAAAATTGACTTTAGGCAACTGAGAATTAATGAAGAAGCATTTGAGATTCTCAGCTGTAGGTCGAGCAATTACAGAAATTCTATTCCTTAATTTATCAAATTTGGCTATGAAGTCTCTCATTGGTTCATGAGGCTCTTTCTTCATCTGTGTAAGTTGAGCCAAAAATACATGTGCATCTTCTATAGGTTTAAATATAGCTTCAAACTTAGCTTTGAGGGTATTCTAATTAGTTACTGACCAAACTTGTAGATGATAAAACCAATCTGCAGCAGCACCTGGTAATGTTTCTACAAATAGCCTGACTGCTACATCTTCAAATTCTACTCTGATTACTCCACAAGCTATGCTGAAGGTTGCAATGTGTTCATTAGGATGAAATTTCCCATCACCATAGAATTTGGGGAAATTATTCCTTGAACTACGTGGAAGCTCATGTAGAGGTGGAGTAAGATTGAGAGGACCAAAAGCATTACCCCAGGGGCCTTGAACTGCCATTGTAGGATTATGAAAAGGAGGGATAACAATTCTTAGAGGGGTAATTATTAGCAAAGCTTTATCAACAATAGAAGTAGATACTTCATCTGGCAATGGAGATCTGACTTTAGTAGGAGGAAAACTCTTGGTTCATTAGAGACGAGATGGTGAAAGAAATAGATCAAAATCACTTTGTTGTACCAACTCGAATACAAGGTCAATGATACCTTTAGCCATTTGGCTTCATGTATACCTTGAATCTGCCAGATTGTGAAACAAAAATGGGAAAAGAATTGACCTTGCTTCAGTTAAAGCTTGAGGCTTTAAACTGCACACTCTTTCCCAGCAGCTCTGGTTTTATAGACCAGATAAAATAATGGAGGTGAAGGAAGATGGTAAGGCTATAAATGGATAATGGGTAAGACAAGTAATGGAGTTGCCAAAATCTATAATGGATAAGGGTTATAATCATAATGGGTAAGACACAGGTGATGTTTCAATCTAAAACTTGAGGTTCCAAATTGCACAGAATTATGTAGATCCCTAGCGGAGTTGCCAAAAATTGTTGGTTGAATATTTCGTTGATCAATGTATTGATAAACAAAATAGGTCTGATCAGCTAAAGTAGGAAGATTAGTCATTTAAATGTGTAGATTTACCACATCAAAAGGGGACTAATCTCTCCTCTCATCAAGGGAAGGTTCCCTATAGGTATGCTATATATATATATATATATATATATATATATATATATATATATATAAACAAAAAATAATACTCAAGGGTAGGATAAACCATCCATCTCTCTTTTTTTAGAGATGATGTGTGTGGATCAAAGGAAAAACTCAAGGGAAATGATAGATAACACTCCTCTTCTTTTATAAGTACTATTCAACAAACCATAAGAATACTCCTAGTAGTAAATGTAAAATGTAGCAAAGGATGTAATAAATAGCAAATTGAGATGCAGTACAAAGTCTTCACCCGAATTGCTCAAGATTAAGATACGAAGGACAATGAGGGCACAAAGTCTTCCCAAAGTCATTTACACATAAATGAAAAGAAAACACACTAAAGGCAATTATGGGGGCACAAAGTCTCTCCATACTTGACTCTTTAGGACACCTTCTTGACTACTATCACTAATTTTGCTTGTTGAATTAAAGGAACATAAGATATATTAAGGAAAAAGACATAAGAATAGTTTCCTCAACAACAAAGATATCACAGCACAAAGTCTGAAAAATCACTTGCTTTCTTATTCCAATAACAAAATACGATCAAAAAAATGAGCTCAAAGTCTCAGAAGTGCCTTTCAATTTGGGCAGAGTTACATTTTGGTTGTCAAAAAGAGATCTCTTTACAATAGAAGAGAGTCCCTTATATAGCCTCTTCAAGAAGGACTCAATAATAGTAACACATCATGTTACATTGAAATCTGTTAAGAAGACAGGTTGGAATTTAGGGGCATTTACCCATTTTCCTTGGCTTCTTCTCTTCTTAAGCCTCAATGGCTTGGATGCCTGAACCTGCAACTCCTTCACTTGATTGCTTCTCAACACAATAAACTTAACTCAAATAGCAAAGATTACTCATACCTTTTCTCCAGCAGATCCCAAGAGCTTCAAGCTCTGATACCAAATGATGCGCTGCCTTCTTCTTGATTTTGTAATGGCTATCTTCTTTTAGAGTTTAATACAAACACATGAAATATTTCATTATCTTAAGACCCAGGTAATTAAGTAATCCATTTGTGTCTGTACTGTCTGTATCCTTTAATCTTCAAATGAATTAAGCCATAGTCATACACCATACTTTATAGTTTTATATTTCTAAAAGATGCAGGTGCAAAAATGGGGGTCGGCAGGATGAATATTTAATAGGTTCTATGAGAGAATCCAAGCTATCATTCTATTGTAGAGGTTCTAAATTATCAATTTAACCTCTCTCTATATGAGTCTTCTATTTGAATGATAGCCTTTATGATAATTATGGCTGTCTGCTTGTCTATTGGCCATGTATGGAAATAAGCCTGTTAGCTGTGCATCATAACAACTTGCTAACAGATACCGAGGGTACAAAGACAGACTATAGCTTGTGTTTATAATTTATAATTATCCTCATGCATAAAAAATATCAAGAACGTGTTCAACAGTTGACAATGAAATTTACAATCTCAAGGAAGATCTATAATTTACATGACACCAGGCATATTATTATCTGCACAAAAATCATCATTTAATAAAGTGGCGAGGGTATCACTCACTTTAGATTATTCCTTAGTGTCTCAACTGAAGGTAAAGACCGCACAATAGCATTCAATCTCGCCATTCTCTTTGTACCAAGGGCAAGGCACGTAGTGACAACAGCTAAAAGACCTTCTGGAATCGTAGCAACTGCTAATGCCATGGCAATCTTGAAATAATGGATAGCTCCATGCAAAATACCACCATGAGTAGGGTCATGAAAATGGCCAATGTTCACAGCTCACACCAAAACACAAATCACTTTGCGAGAAAGGTACCAAATTCATCTAGCTTTTTCTTTAACGGGGTCATTTCATCTTTTGTCCTTAACATTGCATCACAAATACTTCCCATTGCAGTATTGAACCAACACCAACAATGATGGCTTTTGCCAAATAGGCACACTTCCAACAGACTCAGATCTGCACAATACAAACTTCTCCTACCAATAGATTCGTATGGGATTGTATTCCTAGAACTATTTCATATGCCAATAATGTTCAAGAAAATCACCTTTAATTCATCCAGACTCTCTGTAGAATCGACTCCTACAGGCAACTTCTACATAGTTCTCTATTTACAAAAGACCCCAATAATTCAAAAATAAATTTAAAAGCACAAGATAACCAATCTTTGTCATACACATGCCTGTCACTATTGAAACCAGAATGCTTATACATAGGATATAGGATGGTGAATCAATCCACAGTCTTAATTAAATTCATCAAATCAAAATATACATACTTATAACTATTTCTTGGCCTTTGAAGGCCTTATTTCAGACTTCCACACCACCTTCGCTCCTTGTTCTTCTCTCTACATCCTTCTGTCCTCTCTCCTACTCTTCTACGCCACCTTCCTCTCATCTTCCTCTATATTTTATTTTCTTGTTTTTGCTCTTGTTAAGATTTTTCCTTTCTAAATTCTATGCCCAATTTTGGGCTAAAAGTAAAACTTAAATAGTTTGCAATTTTTAAAAATTTACTAAGGTTGAAACCATTTCAACCATTCCTCCATTATTCCCTCAACAGCGCCAACAATTTTCTTTTTACTTTTTTTTTTTTATAATTACCCCTCATTAAAATCATATTGGAGGGAAAATATAATAAATTGAATTTAAATACAGATGCTCCTACATCATACTCTCCCTCTAGAAATAATTTGAACCTTAGTTCAAATGGGATAGCTCCTCAATGTTGTAGTCTTCACTTGTATACCTAGATCCCAAGGTCTTGTTGTCAATGCCAATACTACTGTTTGTCTTTGATATTCTTTGTCCTTCAACTTCTTGCTTTTCTTCCTCTTTAGGTATGTCCTTCTTCTCATTTCTTTTTCAGCTGCCATCTTCCACTTCCACGCTTCTTCATCTTCATATGTCTCTCCAAAGTTTTCATCTTCCATACCTGCATTCAAAACATCAAAAGCAACCTTAGTAGAAAAACATTGAGGCCATGAAGCCTCTTGATTATCTTCATGCTGTTCTTCTTTGTCCAAATCTGCCCTCACTATCTTTCTTTGTTCTTGTCTTGTTTCACTCTTCCCAATGGTGTCTTCACCATGGTTTGTACTTGTATGTAGCTCTCTTGAAGAACTAAAGAGTTCTTCCAACATTCTCATTTCTTCACTCAATACAAGCTCATCCAAATCTTCATGTCCTATATCAAACTTAGGACCAGATTGTTTTTCATCCTCTATAAATACATTCATCCACTTTATAGTTTCTTCATACAAATCAGCTTCTTCACCAACATCAATATACTTATAAAAAACAATAGGAGTACTATTACCTTGTCTCTCCTTGTTTGTTTCAAACATGTGAACTGATTTCACATCTCTACTTTCATCATCCATCCTCTTGGAACTCCCTCCTTGCTGAATATTAGTTTTCATAGACATTTTACATTCCTCCTTTTCCATAAAAAGATCATTAAATGATTCAAAAATATCATTATCCCATTCATTGCAAACAATTGGCTTACCTTTCATCTTTGTACCCTCATGATCTTTCTCAGCTTTAACTATCCATACCTTCTTCATAGCTTTAGGACGACACTTGTTCAATTCACCAACCAATTTCTGCTCTTTGACATTTTCATGTTGTCTTGCTTGATGGCTGGCCTTGCTCACTTTGCATTCTACCTCTTTCTTCATGCTTTATATTTGCTTCTTGCTTGAGTCATCATCTTGATTGAGCTTTGTGTCTTTTGTTATATTTGCTGATCCCTTGAGCCATTTTGGTACCACATAGCCATGGTCTATTGCTGGATTTGAAGGCTTGTTATTAGTCTTTTTCATCTCCATCTTTTCAATGGCTTGATGTTTAGCCATACTCTTCCTCATAGTTTCCTTGCTTGCATTCAATTTCTTTAGGTGTGTTTTCTTCCTTTGTTCTATTGGAATGTTCTTCAAGTCATCATAGTATTCTATACTGTCATCTTCATTGGCATGATGATGGACTTCCACTACTTCCTTGTGGAATTTTGAAACCTGTTCAACAACTATTCCATAATTAAGTGGATGAGAAAAATCAATACTATAATTCAAATTTACCTCCTTGATGGGCTGCTTCATGGTTTCCTTCATTTGCATGGCTTCTTTGATTGCACTATCCTCTTTTGTGCATAGTTTTCCACTTGCTTCTTCAAGGTACTCCATGGCATCATGGAATGCAATTTCCTCCTCCATCTCAACATTTTCTTGCACAAGATCTCCAACATCTTTCTCATGATTTTTACAATGCATTCCTTCTTCCTTATCAACAGTAGCAAACTCTCTTCTCTTTCATACACCAATATTTTCATTCTTCAAGGCCCTTCTCTTGACCTTCATAAGGCTGCTCATACCTACAATTACCCATGCAAAAACAAGATTAAATATTAAAAAAAGAGACCACAAGGTCCCTATGAGTGCTCTCTTCATCTACACTCTCATCTTTTCAAGTGCTCTTCCTGGCACTTCATCTTTTCTTTCTTCTCCATTCTTGTCCTCCTCAATGAGAACCTTCTTCACAACTTCTTCCTCTTGCTGCTCACTTGGCAACCTTCTTATCTTCTTCAAGCCTCTATGGGCTTCTCTCTTCATGGCAATCTTCTTTTGCCTTCTTCTCCTCTTCATTAGGAGATCTATTGGCCACTTCAACCTCTTCCTCATTGGCCATACCCATGCTTGCTTATCCATCTACATCCAAGACTCATATTCATCTTTAATCTTAACTAACTCTCTCTTCAAATTAGCAATCTCTTTATCAATTACAAAACTATCCATACCTTTGATGCTTGCTTTCTTCTTGGTGCCCTCATGTACCTTGTTGCTCTGTAGTGTCTTCAATAATACTTCCATCTCTGAGATCTTCACCCAAGCCTTTTCTCCTTGACTGGTCTGTTGACAATCCCCTGGATCTCACCTAGGCCTTTTGCATCCTAGTCTTTTGATCCTTCTCTCAATCATGCAGCAACTCGTTATACATCACTTCATCAAACTCAAATCACAAATCCAAGCTTACCTTGCTTTGGATCTTCTTATTGAGCATTCATTTTCTCTCTTACTTTTGAGCTCTCCAAGCTTCAAACTCCATCCTTTACCTCACCTAAGTCTATTTCACCTTAGTCTTTTGGCAAACTATCCAAGCTTTTTCTTGGATCTTCACTAGGCCTTCCTTGGCTTCTTCTCTTCTTAAGCCTCAATGGCTTGGATGCCTGAACCTGCAACTCCTTCACTTGATTACTTCTCAACACAATAAACTTAAGTCAAATAGCAAAGATTACTCATACCTTTTCTCCAGCAAATCCCAAGAGCTTCAAGCTCTGATACCAAATGATGCACTGCCTTCTTCTTGATTTTGTAATGGCTGTCTTCATTTAGACTTTAATACAAACACATGAAATCTTTCATTATCTTAAGACCTAGGTAATTAAGTAATCCATTCGTGTCTATACTATCTGTATCCTTTAATCTTCAAATGAATTAAGCCATAGTCACACACCATACTTTATAGTTTTACATTTCTAAAAGATGCAGGTGAAAATATGGGGGTCGACAGGATGAATATTTAATAGGTTCTATGAGAGAATCCAAGCTATCATTCTCTTTCAGAGGTTCTAAATTATCAATTTAACCTCTCTCTATATGAGTCCTCTGTTTGAATGATAGCCTTTATGATAATTATGGCTATCTACTTGTCTGTTGGCCATGTATGGAAATAAGTTTTTAGCTGTGCATCATAACAACTTGCTAACAGATACCGAGGGTACAAAGATAGACTATAGCTTGTGTTTATAATTTATAATTATCCTCATGCATAAACAATATCAAGAATGTGTTCAGCAGTTGACAATGAAATTTACAATTTCAAGGAAGATCTATAATTTGCATGACACCAGGCATATTGTTATCTGCACAAAAATTATCATTTAATAAAGTGGCGAGGGTATCACTCACTGTAGATTGTTCCTTAGTGTCTCAACTGAAGGTAAAGACCACACAATAACATTCAATCTCACCATTCTCTTTGTACCAAGGGCAAGACACGTAGTGACAATAGCTGAAAGACCTTTTGGAATCGCAACAACTGCTAATGCCACGGCAATCTTGAAATAATGGATAGCTCCATGCAAAATACCACCATAAGCAGGGTCATGAAAATGGCCAATGTTCACAGCTCACACCAAAACACAAATCACTTTGCGAGAAAGGTACCAAATTCATCTAGCTTTTCTTTAACAGTGTCATTTCATCTTTTGTCCTTAACATTGCATCACAAATACTTCCCATTTCAGTATTGAACCAACACCAACAATGATGGCTTTTGCCAAACAGGCACACTTCCAATAGACTCAGATCTGCACAATACGAACTTCTCCTACCAATAGATTCGTATGGGATTGTATTCCTAGAACTATTTCATATGCCAATAATGTTCAAGAACATCACCTTTAATTCATCCAGACTCTCTGTAGAATCAACTCCTACAGGCAACTTCTACACAGTTCTCTATTTGCAAAAGACCCCAATAATTCACAAATAAATTTAAAAGCACAAGATAACCAATCTTTGTCATACACAGGCCTGTCACTATTGAAACCAGAATGCTTATACATAGGATATAGGATGGTGAATCAATCCACAGTCTTAATTAAATTCATCAAATCAAAATATACATACTTATAACTATTTCTTGGCCTTTGAAGGCCTTATTTCAGACTTCCACACCACCTTCGCTCCTTGTTCTTCTCTCTACATCCTTCTATCCTCTCTCCTACTCTTTTACGCCACCTTCCTCTCATCCTCCTCTATATTTTATTTTCTTGTTTTTGCTCTTGTTAAGATTTTTCCTTTCTAACTTCTATGCCCAATTTTGGGCTGAAGGTAAAACAGAAACAGTTTGCAATTTTTAACAATTTACTAAGGTTGAAACCATTTCAACCATTCCTCCATTATTCCCTCAATAGCCCCAAAAAATTTATTTTTACTTTTTTTTTTACAATTACCCCTCATTAAAAGCATATTGGAGGGAAAATATAATAAATTGAATTTAATTGAATTTAAATGCAAATGCTCCTACATCACTTGGTCAGAAATTTTTAGGTTGGAGGGTGTGGTGACAAGGTGTTCATATTACCTTAAACATTGAGGATATTATTCAAAAGGAGATGACTTGTCAAGGATGAGGTGCATTTATGACAAGGATAGCTCTCGGAGGTGGTCCATTTGGAGAGGGCCATCATGGATTTCAAAACTTGATGACTTTGGTATTTGTTTGACAATCAGTCATGATTCATTGTATCATGAGGTTGAGGCACACGGGTCTCATTATGAAAATCAATGGGAAATAATTTCCAAGCATGGGAGTAGACAACATCATCTCTGAAGGGTATTTTGAATAATGAACCATCACATCTTCATTATGCATAAATGGAAACAAGGGTTAGTAACCATTTCAAAGCTGAAGGCTAAATTTAGGAGCTCCATAGTTTGGGTCTGTAAATACAAAATGGGAGGAGACCATATTCAAATAGAACTAGTCTCCTACTGTGAATTCAAAGATAATCCACTGGTTTGGCATTATTGTAAAGAAGGGGGAATCAACCCATATCTGGAAAGGCTTAATAGGTTCGATGGAAACTTATTTGAGCAATTTGTGAGATCCTGGTTAAATAGGTGGGTCATGATGGGTGGAATCAGTTTTGAAATCTCCAAAAAGGTGATTACAATGGCCATGTGAATGACCATGCAGGGAATAAAACTTCAAAGGAAAATAAAAATTATAAATCTTGTAAGCCACAAATTATTTTTGGGAAAGGGAGAAGAACTCGTCCCATATCAAGGAGGATTCGATCATGCTAAAATTTTAGAGACATGGGATGGAGTGTGCTTCATTCTCATGAAGTACTTCATGCTTGAAGGTTGATTTACCAGGTTCTCCAATAACCACCTCCCTCTGTTAAATCACTTCAGGCTCAATGTTATTATTAGTTTCCCTTTTTACCTACTCTCCTCTTTAGAACACTCTATCCTTAGGGTGAGAGCTAAAATGGCTAAGAAGCTAGATATGAACCCTATTACCCTACACCAAGTCCTAATTTTCTACTTATACAACTTTCACTGAGCCCTTGAGCCATCTAAGACTATCAGAATTGATAGTTGAGACATTCCTTCTAATCTAGAGTCTGTCGATGCTATTGATGAGTCCTATTTTTCCCTTGCTCCTACCAAAACAAAAGATGTTTCTTTCTCCACCCCAGAGGAGACCCTTGTTGACACCCCCAGCTCCTTTGAGAGAAAGAAGGGTAAGAATAGAAAGGTTGATGAGGAGGAAGAGAATATTAGAGAGAACACAGAGGGGACCCACAAAAATTTGGGTAGGGCCACGGGGGGCCAAGGTGGTAAATCTTATAAGTCTTCCAAAATTAATAATGAAGGCTTCTCCTTCAGATTTCAAAGGTTAGGGCAGATTGTTGGTAAACCCACCCTGAAGGCTAGACTTATTGATTACTCAAAAAGTGCTTCAGAGCAAACAATCCAGGAGGAAGAGTCTAAGGAGCTGGAAATCTAGGAAATTTTTGAGGACACTAGAGGGAAGTAGGAGACTAGGGATTTTGAGGTTACTGAGGACCATGGTGCTGACACTATGGAAACTATTGAAAATAAGGGGAAAATGTATGTTGAGGAATTTGAAAATGTAATAGAGAATGAGACTGATTGGAAATCTAAAATTGGGGCCCTAAAGGATCATATTCAGAGGTTGGAGCAAAATTTCACCAAGGGACTCTGGAATACAATTCTCTTGAACATGTCTATGCTGAAAGAGGGTGGTAATACTAGGCATGCTGACAATGTGGAGAATACTTGGAAACTTAATGATCTTCTCAAATCAATGGTTATGTAAGGAGAGTCCTCTCTAACTCTAGTCTTTTCATTTCTTGTGTTTTGTTTGTGTCTATTGTTTCTCGGCTAGTGCCGTCGTCTCTCTGAAGGCATATTTTTTTCGATTGCCTTCTTGTCTTTTTGATCTATGAAGGGTTTAGCCCTTGGTTTTCTACCTTACCTTACAAAAAACAAAAGAGCATATCTATTCCTCCATCAATTTAAAATTGGAGCTTGACCAAAAATAATAAAAAAATTCAAAGCTCTCAAACCTGATCTCAGATCTTCTCAAGCACATGAAAACTTATATCTGAAATTATATAGTGAAAAACCTATAAAAATAAGAATATTTTTAGCCCATTTTAATATAAATATGGTAAAAAATTATCAAAACAAAAAAATTGCCTGTATTAACAACTATTTTCCTTTCATATAATTAGACAGAATTCCAACAACATTTCAGCTTGGGATGGAAAAAATTAGAGTAATGTGTCACATTTAAAGATTGCATGAACTTGGCTATTAATCTCCATCAAATCTCTAAAGCTTTGAAAACCTCCTCAAGATAAGCTGCTTTGATACCAAATGAAAGATGAAATGGAATTGCATTAGAAAAATCACTACTATAAGCACTTATTTATACGATAATAAGTGAGATTAAATCTCCTAATCTGTAGGAGATTATGAATCACAATAGAGATAACTACACATAGAAAATACCAAACTTAGCTAACCTATGCTATATGTCAATCGAAGGTGTAAATTACCTTGAGAAATTTATTACAAATATGCTAGGATAAATTAATTATTCTAACAACTTACACTATTGGTGTATGTCATGTTCACATTTCATGTAAATTCCATCTTAGGTGATGTGTTACTAAGGGGACTCATTATGTGCATTTATTATATGCATTAGATTTTTTAAGTGGTAGTTATCCTCACATGTGAGAGTGATGAGTTGTAATTTGGGTAATGATCTTATCCCATCTTTTACTTAACCAATAATAATATCTCATTTACATCTTACTTTTCATATATAAAGACCATTTGTGTCCTTGTGGAAAGTTATAATGGAGCTTAGAGTCATCTCCAATGCTAGTGAAGATGTAATCTGTTCGAGAATTCTATTCTAGTGTAATCATTTTTTGTTATACTCACATGTACATTGTATATTCTATTAGTGTAATATAATGTCTATTATTGGTGAATCTCTTTCTATGATATGAGTATTATTGTGTGGATGGATATTTATTACAGAGTTTTACTACACCCTCCTTAATTCTTATATGGCCTTAGAGATATGTTGTTGAGTTCTTATATGGTATTAGAGCCATATCTGAAATTTCCATCTCTTAATTGTTTCATATCCAAATTTTTATTTAGATATATTTGTATCATTGATTGCATATATGAATGGAGAAGATTTTTTATGAAGAGATTTCTACCTTTTTTAATTTTGGTGGATTTAAAATTCCCTTTACATGCATTTTGAGTTGTATATTTCTAGATCTTCATGAATCCCATAATTCCCATTCTTCCTCTTAATCTCATAATCAATTTTTGAGCCAATCCATGTTGTTGATATTCAAAATTACCTGATGGATATTTTAGGGTCATTTTTTGGGATTTTATGATTTTAAAAATATATACAAATTTTAGATTTGATCTATTATTTTCCATGAATTCTAATTATAATTTTTTTAAAAAGATCATTTTTTGGAGCGTCTAGTGATTTTCTATGAAATTTTGAAAATTTAGATTTTTAGGGAAAATAAGGAGCAACAGAGAAGACAATGTATTTGTTTGAATTTATTGAAAAAATGGGATGAAAAAATCAATAAAATATTAATTATAAGATATTTATAAAAAGTTCTCTTTTTTGATATTTGGACTTATGGTGCTCTTGTGACATAAATTTGAAGTTGTCGTTTTATGCAATGGAGTAACAAAGAGATCACACTAACTTCACACAAATACAACATGTGACCAATGCACTTAACTTATAGAATATAACCACTATCAATTTACTTTAGTGACAACCTAGGTCCAACATGTGACTATTTGTCGAGTGAATTTAGCCCTCAAGGGCTAACCTCACCATTAAGCCTTGTTTTTTGAGTGTTCAACTTTCAAGGATCATATCTTTTGATATATAAAGTTTGGAGAGGTGTTTTTTTTCACCTTGGCTATGTTTATTAGATATACATATTAATGGAGTTATTTTTACATTTTTATAACCTATTTTCTTTTTAAATTTACATTTTTTGCTTGATTTGCTAACCAGATCATGTATTTTAGACCTTCTAGAGGCCAAACTTTTGGTTGGTAGATTAGATTTACATGTTTTTTTTAAATGCATTTTTTCATGCTCTTCACAACTATAACATAAAATTAGTTTGATGTTGATTCAAATTTGAATTTTTTATATCATAATGGCCTATTTTATATATTGTGAATCATACTGCTTAAGATTGAGTATAAGTACCACCTCATTTTCATAGGGGATAACTCATTAGTGATTTATACAACTTTTGGGTAGGTTTTTTAGATGTATTTTGTATTCACACTGATTTATAAAGTGCCATGAAATTTTATATGTTTACCTTCATGCATGTTTGCCTTGATTTTGCACCCTTTCAAATTTTAGTTGTTGAGTACTTTCATATAGCATATTGGGCATTATCACTTGTGTATTTTGTAGTGATTTTTATATATACCTACCACAATGACATTTTTGAGGATATATTCATATTTAATTTATCTTAACTCCATATTTAACATTATAGGGGGTGTTGTGTGTTGATAATGCTTCCTTGGTTTGAGTATGCTTTTAATTATTCCTAGTAGATGTAGGGCCTAATTTTTTTGTGCCAAAGCATTATATGCCAACCCTTTTGGGGAATTCAAAATTGTTGTGTATTTTTTTTATGTCATATTTTTAATTGAGTCAACCTTGGGTTTCAAAACATTTAAAATTTTTCTAAGCCAGTCTTATTTGGTTTTCACCATACATATTACTCAGATGGAACATGTATCATTGTAATTATTATTCACACAATCATATCTATGAGAGCTACTTCTATTTCCTTCTATATTTATTTGGAGGCTTCATCATATTCAATGGTTGTAATCACATAAAAGTGGTAATTGGATTCTAAGAATGTCGCTTAAATTACCCTATCCCTATGATTACTATAGACCTATTTTAGAGCCTTGAACTTGCCTTTCAAGAGATTCAATAGACTTTATTCACTTATATATAGTCAAGACACAATCCCTAAACTATCACCTATGATTCCAATCCAAATTTACCAAAATTATGCCAAAAGGACATTAACACCACATTTGGGACACTACAACCACATGGCTCCAATGTCCCTAATTGGGTGCTATATCCTTAGCCCTAACTCTTCCCAAAGGATACTTTTAAAAATGTGTGCCCTTCTTAAGGCCAACTTAATCTCATTTTCTTATTTTTACAAACAACAAAACCCTATATATATAAGTATAATCCACCTCTATTGAGTGGATAAAAAATAGATGCAAAAGCTATTCAAACTTAAGATAAAGTTGTGCAAAATTAAGGTACATTATCCCTATTTTAACCTAATTTATACATACTTATATATACAACAACCCTATGTCCAATTTTCAAGATTTCAAAATCTCAAACACAATCAAGGCATCCAAGGCCACTCTCATTCTAACATTTACTTACACATACATCAAACACAAGGTGGGAGAACTACATCAGACTTGATCCCTCTTTAGAGTATTAGTATGTAGGTAAATCTATACACAATGGGATATTGAGGATTTCTAGTACATCCTAATAACACACTCAAATCTTGCTCATATCACACTTGTAAAGATAACTAGGGTTTGCACACAAAATCAATTTTTCTAGGTATAATACAAAACTATAAGCTTCAGTATTAGAGGAATAAAACACATAGACACAAGTGAAGGTACTCCCAAAAAATAGGAACAATATCACAAAGAGGATATTAAAGCTATATATTAGACACTACACATGGATGACACTACTATCGAAATTAGGTTTTACTAACCAGCAAATAGATGAATATCATAAACTTTTTTACAACACTTAGAGCTACTCAGATCCCAAATTTTATAATCTAGATCATTCATGATAGTCTATTTTCATCTAAGTCTATAGTTCTCCCTATTTATTAATATTATTAAGAAGTTAATCAAGGTAAAATTAATTCATAAATAAGTAGGTTAATTATTATAATTTATTTGATTGATTTAGACATCTCATCCCTTTAACTAGACATAGTAATTACTTGTGTAAAATCCTAAAAGCTTAAATAATTTGGTGAACCCATCTTACTTTGAAAATTTCATAAAACCCTAACTTGAATTTAATTACTATTTTTTAAAAATAAATTTAATGTTGCATACTTCTAATTTTTTGATTTTATTGAAACAAATCGGTTAAATAAAATTAATTTCACATTAGGGTTTTAATTTATTTTACATCTAATTTAAATTATTGTAAAAGAAACCCTAGCTTCCAAAACCCTAACCTTAGATGCTCTTAAGGTTTTTATCCTTGTTCCTCCTATTTTCATTAGTGGCTATTAGTTATTTAGAATTCATATATTCTCTTGTAGTATCTCTATTTCAATTTGTTTACTATATGCCATTTAAAAAAGCTATCTCTTTTCCCTTAAGAAGTGCTAAACTAGGTGGTAATCCTATAGATCTGTTAGGAATGGTGAACAAGCATTAAAACCCAAGATTTAAAAGTGTTAAGATAAAAAAAATTACATAATGAAGCTGAAGACAAATGATCTCAAAATAACACAAGTCAAGTATTATTTAGAAATAATATATGATAGTACAAGGGAAAGCCCTTGCTTAAGTAGGCAAGACAAAACACAAAACTAGCCTAACTAACCAATGTGGGATAAATCCTCACATAGGAACAACTTAAAAAAAGATGAAATAAAGAACTAATACACTAGAAAACATGATAGATACATGAAATACATAATCTCACACCCCCCTCAAGTGAATTAAGGGGCTAAAAATAGTCAAAAATGAAATAGTGGCATATCCATAGTATGAGTCCTGACAGCTAGGCCTAATAAGGTACTCATGTATAATATGTATCCATGAAATTAATAAGGAAGATGTCCTTGTTGGCATAATTTTATAATTGATGTCAATATGATGTCATTAATGTCAAAGTGTGTTGTCATTGATATATTTGGTAAATATGCATGGTGAGTAGTCTTTGAGGTATGTGTGAGTGAAGGTTGATGTCCAAGTAAGCAAGGATTGTTGGAAGTCTTGTGTCAAGATTGGTGTTTCTCTAGTGAAGGATAATCAAGGTAAATTATCAAGTGTTTGATCCTTATGGTGTATTGAGAAGGTGTGAGCATATGATGCCTATTATTGTGCATAAGAGGCATGATGGCATAATGATTTGGATGTTTTTAGGCTTGTAAAGACTATATAAGTTTGATATCAAGTATATTTGAGGACAAGGTGGATTGTAAAGCTTAGTTATGGTATGAAAAGTCCTTGTATAAAGGAATAATCTTGGTTGCATTGTGAGATAAGGTTTTAGAACGATGTTTGAAAATTTTAAAATATGAGAGTGAGATGATGAGAATGATATTGAGGTGTTGAGAATATGAAAATAAGCATGAAAGTCAAATGTTTGAGTATCCTAAGACTAGTCATGGTGTGTAGAGACCTTAAAAGAAGGTATAAGTATGATGACTTAGTGAGATAAGTGTAAAAAGGAATAATAGTTTGTATGAGGTTATTTTAACATGAACATGAGGCATTATATCACTCATTATAGTCTTAGGGTGAGCCTATAGGGGTAGGTCCTATAGACCTAACATGTAACTAGAATAGTTCTAGACCCTGCTCGACCTAATGAGGCTTCATGAGGTATTATCAAGGCATATGAAGAATGTATGGTATTTTTTGAGAATGGTAAGAGGTTGTATTACATGTATATGAGGTTTTTATATCTTATAAAATGGATAACATGATAGTTTTAAGGACTAATGTAGCTTGCAGGTCAAGGTCTAGAGAGTAAAGAGAGAGATGATGGATAAATAAGGTATGAGATCAAGATTTCAAGATAATAATTAGAATGTGACATTTTTAGTGGTGTGATAGGTTTTTATATGTGTGTTGACAAAATTTGAGGTCAAAGTTTACAAGAAAAGGTATGAAAAGAAGTTTTAAGGTCTCTCAAGTGCATAAAATGAAGAATCGTCTACCCGAGAATATGTTTCAAGTGTTCATTGGCACGTGAAGAATTTTAATGGGACATAATATATTTAGGATAGATAAGGAAGGTTCATATATAATATTTACAAGCATTAATTTATGGAATGAGGGACTATGCTTTATGAATGATCGTTAATATTGGAAGATGGTTTAAACCCTTAAAGAACCCTAATATTGACTTGATGTGAAAGATATTACTAAATAAAACTTTATATGGTATAAAATGGATATATAATTTATTTTATCATGTATTAAATTATCCTAGTCACCTCCAGGTGTGATTGGTTTGACATGTGAGTGAGTGGACCCTATAGGCAAGGCCTTATTTCTCAAAAAAATGTTGTAGCAGTTAGAGCTAACCAAGTCAAAGTTGATAAATAAATGGAGAAAAAATATTGATAATTTTATTTGATGTAAATGGTGGTTTTTTATAAGTTTATAACCATAATGTGTGATAAAATAGTCATCCAAGACAATCTATCTCTAACAAGCTTAATGGTGCAAATAGTGAAAAACCTAGGCAGAAGTGAGAAGGTGAATAGGGATGTGATATCATAGATTAGGGATGAATCCAAGTGATTGAAAACATTTTTAAAGACATTTAATACATTTTTATGTTTTATATAATTTTTTTAAATCTTTTTATATAGAAAAAAGTTGCTCTCAAGTTGACTTGTCTAGCTCAGTGAGGACTGTGTACATAGTGGTCTAAAAAATGGTCTATATGTCTAATATTTGACATTAAACCTTAGTGTTTATACATTTTGAGATTTTATAAAGATATATATGGATAATATTCATGAATTATAAGTATTTTTATGTGTCACATAGGTGTTATAATTCTAAGTCACCATGACTAGTCTTTGAAGAAAACTGACAGTTCTGAGTGAAGAAGGTACAATGATGAGTTTGAAGCCTTATATTCTAAATTTAAGTGTAAAATAAATATGGTGATTTTTATTGGGAAATATATGACATATAAATTCTTTTTATAATGTTTTATAGTTATTTTAATAGGTTGGAACATTGAGTCCAAAATGGCTTGTCTGGTTGAGTAAAGATTATGAGAGAGAAGGTCAACAAATTGGTCTACAAAGACCAATAGTTTCCATTAGATATTGTGACATTTTTGTTGAATATTTTTATTAGGATTTTTTAAGGTAATATTAATTAATTATATTATCTTTATTTTTTTATTTTATATGGAATAATTTCAAGTTTCCATGACTATGTTTTGAGGCTAGTTGGCAGTTCTGAGTGGGCTACTTACAGAGAAGAGTTTGAGCCTATATACCATGAGTTGAAGCATCTGATGAAGTTTTTGATGACCCTAAGGTCATGAGGTTTTTTAAAATGTGATTTTTTTCCATTATTTTTTTAAAAATAGTGTTTATGTTTCAGTTATTCAAGATAAATTTTTTGTGTATGCAGAAGCCTATTATGAATAGTGTTTTAAGAAGGGGTTCAAGTGATGGTTAGACCTAAAAGGTGTTGTGGAAATAAAGTGAAGTTGGAAAAGGTATATTTGAGATTAATATGAGGATTTAATAATATATTTGGAGGTTTTAATTATTTTAGGAAAGAAAAAGTGTAATGTATGAAGGCCTAAATGAATTAGGTCTCCGTAAGGCCTAAAAGAGGTTTTGGTCTTATATGCTATGGCTGACATATTAAAATATTTGATTCATGTTTGAAATGTGTTATATGAAATATTTAAAGGGTTATAAAAGTGTTCAAGTGTGAATATATGACCAAATTATGTGAGATCAAGTGACTTGTATAAGAATAAGGTTAATTAGGTCTATTTATGTGTGTTATACAAGTTTAAGTGCAAGTGAATAAAATAGCATAAAGAGGAGAAGGAGGAGTTCATGTGGACCATAAAATTGGTGTCATAAATATATAATATAATATATGAATATGAGGATTAATTTTATATAACCTAATCAAGTAAAAAAGAGGGCTAGTTGAGCGAAGAAGGCTAGAGGCCAGTTTGAGAGGAATAAAAGTGTGTGAAGTGCTAAAGAAGAGGACCATCATCTATTGAAGATTTAAACAAAGAAAAAATGGAAGGAATAAGTCTAATTGGTTGATTGGGTACTTATTAAAAATGTTAATAAGTTGGTTTTGGGTCACTAAGGGTACTTCCTTGCAAGTGGGTGCTTGCTAAAGACTCTGTCAAGTTGGTGCTTGATAGATTGGGGTTGGTACTCCAAGTTGAGTGGGTGGTCAAATTAATTTGATTTTTTATTTTATATGATATTTGTTTAAGCTATGGTCTATGGGTTTTATTCCCCTTGATATTTTCCCACATAGATGATGTGCTCATACTTGCTATGTATATATTCTCTTTATTATGTTAGTTGATATTGATCAGATTATGATGTTGCTTGATGAATTATTAGTGTAGATAGCTAAATTTAGCCACTGATAACCTCTAATAAAGATTTTGGCTAATTTCCATCCAAAATACACAATTTTTCCTAAAAACACTAAAATGCATTAAATGATGTAAAACTAAAATATCCAAGTGCCAATTTTGGCTAGGGTATCCCTAAATGTGGCAATGCAGTTTATGGGCCAACTAACTTTAATCAGATCATTTCAAGCCAAAATTCCAAATTTACACCTAGGTGTTCTAGATTGCTCTTCCTTATCAAATATTTTTCACAAGACATGTACCCTTGTTATTATTTGTTAGTAACATCCTAAATGGGAATACGGTTCCAATGGATCTGACATCACTTACTAATTCTAATCCAATCAAATTTTGGAGGAATAGTAAGGTATTATAATCAATTTGAGTAATTTGTGCATAAAGTGCTTAAACATTATTAAGATATAATTAATCCAAATTAGAGCCTAATCAATAATTCCATGGAAACTTGTTGAATAATTTGTTTTGGAAATGAATATTGAATATCTACATCATCAGGTGACCTAATTTCTTGGGAAGACATCCCTAGGCTATAAGTTCCACAAATATCAAGATTCATGCTTCCCATTCCTCATCAATGCCTTCCATGATGCCTTCCATACCTATTAATTTCCCCTTCTTACAATGTCATAATGAGGATAATTACAAACTTAATTCCAAAAATTCAATTAATCTTCAACCACCCATCTCAATCTTAAGATGGACGGTTGAGGTTGATTCTAATCAAATCCAAAAATATATAAATATGAGGCCTCATAACATCATTTCTAAGTTTTCTTGATGCAAAGTTATAATGCCAAATTGTTTCCAAAAGCTTCAAGCAGCTAGTGTTACCATGCCAAATTTATTCTAAGCCAAGCCAAGCTACAAGCCAAAGGTGCCAAGGAGAGATGGAGGTAGCCAAGCTTCCATTACCAAGGACTTCATGAGTACACACTGAGAAAGACACTAATACAAATGCATTTGGAGCATCCAAAGAAGGTAAAGGAATTATTATGTTTTTCATTCCTTGATTGTTAGTTGTGTTTGTCATTTGATTTTGTAAATTAAGCTCTTGCTAGTGTCTAGGCCTAGAGATGTTATGCTATTAGTGTGTTTATATCATTTTGTTTTCATTTTGAAACTAACACCATACTAACCATCCTATCTTGAGTCAAATTCCTAGATCATAATTAGAAGATCAATTTAATTTAAATTAAAATCTTATAAGGACACTGATTCACCCCCCTTTTCAATCATCTTACTTCCAATAATTGGTATCAAAGCTTGATCCTTTAAGATAGGCCTAAAAACCTAAAGGTAATCCTAAGAAGCACAAGATTGGATTGTGATGATGATAGTGTTTATCACAATAGTATTGACTATCTACCAAATAATGATGGTACTGATAGAGTTGATTGAAAAGAAGAGAGATGACAAAGTGAGTCATGATCAACTCATAAACTAAGGTGGGTTGTTTGCTGCTATAGAACATAAGTTAGATTTGAAAGAATATCAAGAGTATTCTTTATTAGATTAAAAGCATTACATAAAATCCAAATAAAATATCAAGCCTAAGTTAATAGTCAAGTCTAGAAGGACATTGAATATTTTTCAATCTTGTGAGAGTATGGAGATCTGGTAATCTCTTAAATTTAAGTTATTCTAGTGCCTTATGGAAGGGGTGAATCCATTAGGCTTCATGGAAAAAATCATAAATAAGTGGAAGCATGGTGGATTCTTGTTGATATTTGATAGGTGTTTTATGGTATGAATACATGTTGAAGATTGTTGAGTCTGAGCTATAAGTGTGATCTTTTGGCATGTTAAGAGGCAAGTTTTTGGTATCTGGTTGTGTAGTTCTATATGATCTTTCTTTTCCAAGTAGTTTTTTTGAGACTGGTGTCTAGGTGAGACCAAGGTCAATTCAATGGGCATTAAGTTATGTAAATGAAAATAAAAGTGTTATATTGATAAGAATTATCATAAGTGGTATGAGCATGAAAGGCACAGGTCAAGATGTTAAAAGTGTTTAGGTACATTGGAGGCTTGAGTCTTGTCATGACATGGCATAAGTATGAGAGCAGTGATATGAGTGATATATTCAAAGTGATTTTGTTGAGCATGGTCCTATCTATTGATTATTAATCAACAATTGATATTAAGGATGAAGATTCATCTTGCATAAGGTGGATATCAAAGGTGAATAGAGACAATTGGCAGATTATATTTGGAAGTGATTAGGTGCATGAAAGAGTTGTCATGATGAGGTATGTACCATGTTTGTTTGAGAAAATTGAAGGAGAAATATTGATGCAAGGATAAAATCTAAGATAGAGTATGGACATGACATGAGTAATATCTACTCTATCATGGAGGACTAGATTTTCCATTGGAACAATATCTTTGATTACAGATGGACCTAATAAGCATGGTGGACAAGAATTAATTTTAGAGATGTTTTATGATTATAGGCATTAAGTGTGATTTATATAAGCATTTAAAAATGAGATTTGGGTCATGTATCATAGGTATATATGCTCAGTATGCCTTGGTTGTGTGAGGTAAAGGTGATCAAGTAAGATAGAAGTTTGATAGATAGTGAACTAGGTATCTTACAAACCTAATGAGAAGTGAACTAATAAAAGAAGGGTTGTCATGATATAGGTGGATCAGATATGGTTTATAGATCTCAAAGAAGATCAGAAGAGATTTTTTTATAGTGTATGAATAGTAAATGGTAGATTTGGGAGTTCTATGAATGGTTGTCATGAGTGGTTATCATAATTTCAATCTAATGTATTTGAGAGATAACATTAGCTCAGGGGGAGCTAATTAGATATAATTCATAAGATTCAAGAGTAGGTGTGTAGTAGAAATAAGGTATAAAAAATCATAAATTTGGATATCATTCATCTTTATGGCACCAAGGTGCATAAAATAAGGTAAGTAGTCTTATATACTTGAGTCTATTTGAATGAGATCTTTGTCAGATAAGAATGAATCAGATAGCCTAATGAGTTTGAGTCATATCAGTCATGTCAAGGATAAGATGTATGGTTTTTTCATCTGAGTTCATTTTGAGGAAGTCTACATGATTTAAGGGGGAACATGTTTCTATGATGCTTAAAAACCTATGTTTTAATAAAGTGTTATTCCATATGGCACTTTGTGGAAGACCCTTTGTCAGTAATGTCAAAGATGGAGAAAGTTCAAGAAGAAAAGATGAGCATGTTGGGGAAGATGTGAGTGATCAATGATCAGATTGTAGAATGTTTTGACATTAATAAAAAAGGGGGGGTTGTTGGCATAATGTTGTCATTAATGTCAATCTGATGTCATTAATGTTAAAGTGTGTTTTCATTGATCTATCTAGTAAAGATGCATGGTGAGTAGTCTTTGATGCATGAGTGAAGGTTGATGTCTAGGTTAGTAAGGATAGTTGAGGCATTAACATGAGGTAGTCAAAGATGATAAATGGTCAAATTTATTTCTCAGGGTTTCAAGATTGGTGTTGCTCTAGTGAAGGATAATCAAGGTAAGTTTTCAAGTGTTTTAACCTTGTTGTGTATTGAGAAGGTATGATCATAGGATTCCTAGTCTTGTGCATAAAGAGGCATGGTGTCACAATGAGTTGGATGTTCTCAAGTCTGTAAAGACCTTAGAAGTTTGATATCAAGTATCTTTGAGGATAAGGTGGATTGTGAATCTTAGTTATGGTATGAAGAGTCCTTGTGTAAAGGCATAATCTTGGTTGCATGGTGAGATAAGATTATAGAAGGATGTTTGAAAATTTTCAAACATGAGAGTGAGATGATGATCATGATAGTGAGGTGTTGAGAACATGAAAAGAAGCATGAAAGTCAAATGCTTGAGTAGCCTAAGACTAGTCTTAACGTGTAGAGACCTTATGATAAGTTATAAGTATCATGAATCAGTGATATAAGTGAACAAAGGCATAAAAGGCTATATGAGGCTATTTGAGCATGAATATTAGGCATTGGAGCACTCATGAGAGACTTAGAGTGAGCCTACAGGGGTAGCTCCTACAGACCTAACATGCAACTAGACTAGTTCTAGAACTTGCCTAACCTAATGAGGTGTCATGAGGTATTATCAAGGCATATGAAGAATTTATGGTAGTGTTTTAGCATGATAAGAGGTTTCATGACATGTATATGAGGTGTTGATATCTTTAATAGTGGATATAAAGATAGTTTCATGGACTAATGTAGCTTGTTAGTCAAGGTCTAGACAACAAAGAGAGAGATAGTGGCCAAATAAGGTATGAGATCCAATTTTTAAGATAATAATGATCATGTGAGAATTTTAAATGGTGTGATAGGTTATCTTAGGTGTGTTTAAAAAAATTGAGGTCAAAGTTTTTAATAAAAGGCATGGAAATAAGTTTTAAGGTCTCTCCAGTGCACATAATGAAGAATTATCTACCCAAGAAGGTGTTTTAAGTGTTCATTGGCATGAAAAACATATGCATGGAAACTTGAGATATTGAGGAGAAATGAGGAAGTATCATAGATAATATTTCCAAGCATTATTTTATGGGATGAGGGACTATGCTTTATAAATGATTGTTAAGACTAGAAGATGGTTTAAACCCTAAAAAAACCCTAACAATGACACAATGTGAAACATATTGTTAAAAATAGCCTAGAATGGTCTCAAATTGATAGATAATTAATTTTATAATGTATTAAACTCTCCCAAGCACCTCCACGTATGATTGGTTTGATAGATGAATGAGTGGACCCTACAAGAAAGACCTTATTTATCAAAAATTTATTGTAACAATTAGAATTTACCAAGTCAAAGTTGATAAATAGATGGAGAAAAAATATTGATACTTGTATTTGATGCACATGGTATTTTATGATCTGGTTATAGGAACTAGCTGTGCTAAAATGGTCATCCAAGATAATCTATCACTAATAGGCCTAATGGGGCAAACAGTGAGAAAGCCAATCATAAGTGAGAAGGTGATTAGGGATGTGATATCATGGATTAGTTATGAATCCAAGTGAATGAAGACATTTTTAAATACCTGTAATACATGTTTATTTTGGATAGAATTTTTAGATATCTTTTAATATAGCAACAAGTTTCTCTTAGGTTGACTTATCTAGCCTAGTGAGGTTTGTGTACAAAGAGGTCCAAAGATTAGTCTATATGTCTAATATTTTCCATTAGAACTTAATGTTTTTGTATTTGAAATTTTAAAAGAGATATATAAGGATAATATTCATGAATTATAAGTCTTTTAATGTGTCTACATAGGTGTTGGAATTTAAATTCACCATGACTGTTCTTTGAATAAAACTGTCAGTTCTGAGTGCACAAGGTATAGTGATGAATTTGGAGCCTTATCTTATGAATTGAAGTGTTTAATTAATATGGTGATGTTTCATGGGAAATATATTACCTATAAATTATTTTTATAGTATTTTATATTTAGTTTAAGATGTTTTAACATTGAATCTAAAATGGCTTGTTTGGCTAAGTAAGGATTGTGAGAGAGAAGGTCAACAAATTGGTCTGCAAATACCAATAGTTGCCATTAGTTATTATGATATTTTTTTAAAAATATAATTATAATGATGTTTTAAGGTAATATTAATTAATTTTAATTTTTTTATTATTTTGTTTTATATGGCGTAATTTCAAGTTTCCATGACTATGTTTTGAGGCTAGTTGGTAGTTCTAAGTGAGCTACTTGCATATAAGAGTTTGAGTCTATATACCCTAAGTTGAATCATATGATGAAGTTTTTTATGACCCTAAGGTAATGGGTTTTATTAATATGTGATTATTTTCCATTTTTAAAAAAAAATGGTGTTTATGATCCATTTGTTCAAGATATTTTTTTTGTGTATGCACAGGTCTATTGTGAATAGTGTTTTGAGAAGGGGTTCAAGTGGTAGCTGGACCTAAATGGTGTTGTGGACATAAAGTGAAGTTGTAAAATGTCTATTTCAGTTTAATATGAGGTTCTAATTCTATATTTAGAGTTTATAAGTGTTTCAAGAAAGACAAAGTGTAACATATGAAGGCCTAAATGAATTAGGTCTCTTTAAGGCCTAAAAGAGGTTTTTATCTTATATGATATGACCAACATATTATAATGTTTATTTAATGTTTGAAAAGTTTTATATGACATGTTTAAATGGAAATACAATGGTGAAAGTGTGAATTTATGATTGATGTATGTGAGATCAAGTGACTTGTATAAGAATGAGGCTAACTAGGCCTATTTGTGTGTGTTAGACAAGTATGTGTGCAAGAAAATAAATTATCACAAAAATGAGTAGTAATAGGTCATGTGGACCATCATAGGGGTGAAATAAATATCTAATATAAGGTATTAATATGAAGATTAAGGTTATATTACCTAGTAATTCAAGAAGAGCACTAGTTGAGCGAAGAAGGCTAGAGGCCAATTTGAGAGGAATAAAAGTATGTGAAGAGATAAAGAAGAGGACCATCATATATTAAATATTGAAACAAGGAAAAATATGGAAGGTAAGTGGGTGCTTGGTTAAGAGGTGACTAATTTGGTGTTGATTAACTAAAGGAGTTGGTACTTCCTTGTAAGTGTGTACTTGCTAAAGACTCTATCAAGTTGGTACTTGATAAACTAAGATTGGTTCTCCAAGTTGAGTGGGTGGTCAACTAAATTTGATTCATTGATTTATATGACTGGTTATCCAAGATATGGTCTATGGGTTTTATTTTCCATGAGGGTTTACCACATATATGATGTGTTCATACTTGCTATGTGTATATTCTCTTTATTATGTGAGTTGATATTGATCATATGATGATGTTTCTTGATGAATGATTAGAAGATAAATTTAAATGAAAGTAAGAGTTTATAAGGATATTGATTCAATCACCTCTCTCAGTCATCTTACTTCCAATAGTCCTCATGAACACCCCCAAATACAAATTTTTAAACTACAAGCATTCCATGAAATTCAAGGAAAGAAGGTGATGCAAAACGCTTTGTGGAGATGTTTGAAACCTACTATTGAGTCAAAATGTACTCCAATCCAAAAAATCCATCCTAAATGTGCTAAATAATGAAGTACATATGTACCTCAATGTGCTTAGTCTACTAATACTCAATTGGGTTTTGAGACATGTGAATTTCACTCTAGTTTTCATACCAAAGTAAAGTGGGTGAATCCTACATGAATGCAAACATTGTCAATAACTGACAAAGCCAAAAAATCTATTGACTCACTGTAACTATTAAATTCTACTCAACCTTTGTAGATAAAAGTGAAATAGCCTATTTATTCTTGTAAATACAAGTAATAAGTGAATAACCAAGACAAAATATGTATCTAGAAGTGGAATGATTTTCATAAAATGAACCTACCCAATTTGAATCATTGTATCCAACCAACTAAGTAGAAACCCTAGTGTAGTGTAATCTAAAATTAGTGTCTCATAGATATCATAAAATCCTCTTGGCAGCTATCCAATGACTATCATGATGGTCATGTGTAAAACTAGATATAAGCCAACTACAAATGAAACATTATGGAAAGTATGTGTCAAATACATAAGACTCCTAAGCATCTACCTATACAATGTAGGATCAGAAAGTGGAGTAGAAAAAGTGGTAGTGAGAGTCATTCTAGATTAAAAGGGAGGACTTGGATTTCAATCATCCATGCTAAAATGTTAAGGAAGATAAAGGGTGTACTTTTTTTGACTCAAATAAATCCCTGTATCTATCTATGAAATATGTAAACCAAGGAATAAAATGCAAAAGATCAAGATAAATCATGTCAAACTATGATAAAAGTGCCTATTGAATAGTCTAAATATGAGATGAGGAGCTAATTATGAGGAATAGATCATCAAAATATAAGATTAGTATAACAATGTCCTCCCTAGTACACTAAATATACACTATGGGATCAGAGTGGTAGTGAACAAAGCTAGTCGAGAGAAAAAATGAATCCATTTTACCATATCAAGATTGAGGGGCCTATTTGAGATTGTAAAGAGACTTCCTAAGTTAAAAAAAGATAATAATTATGAACAAACCTAGAATTCTACTCCATATATTTTTCTTCAAGCAAGTCTCCATGCAAGAAAGAATTATTAACATTTATTTGATATACTAGACAACCCTTTGATGTAGTAAGAGAAAGTACAAGGAAAACATAATCCATCTTAGTAATAGACATAAAAGTCTCAAATTAGTCAATACATTTAACCTATAAGAACCCCTTTATAACAAGACATGGATCTCTCAGATTCTTTTTTCTTAACCACTCCCATTTGGGTTAGACTTCCTAGCCTCCCTTTAGAGTTTTGGCATGAGGACATTTTTAAAGGTATTTCCAGTTCTTTTGGTGAACTTGTGGCATTGGATAATGCTACAGCTACTAGAACCAAACTTCAAAGTGCCAGACTTTACGTTAAAGTGGCAGATCTGAATCATCTCCTAGAAAAAGTGGATCTAATATCCAAGCTTGGTAATAAAACTCAAGGAATTTTTTTTGAAGATTTGCCCAACTCTTGCTATGCTTGTAAGAAATAGGGGCATCTGGTCAAAAATTGTCCTTCCAAAAGTAAAAATCATCCTAGTAGTGTTTTGGATGGGAAAAAGATGAAGGTCCAACAAAAGAAAGTATGGAAACCCAAAGAAGATCATCAACAAGAACAAAAGAATAATGAATATTCTAAAGCTCTACATGCTGAGGTGGATAAAGAGCCTTCTTTTGAAGATCCTAAAGCTCCACATGTTGAGGCAGATAAAGAGCTTTCTTTTGAGAAAGAAAATTTTGAGAAAGAAGGACATGGGTTGCAATCAGATACCATAATACCTGTACAAAGAATAGATGATTTGACAGATCTATCAAAATAAATCATTTTCTATCAAAGGAGAGAAGATCGATGGAGAGATGTAGATGACAAAATTGTGCTAGAGGAAGGTGAATTCTTGGCTGAAGTTAGAAATAAATTAGAGGAGGGAGATTTTCTTTTTTCTCAGTCTAGGGAGATTCAGGTTGATAATGATTTCCCTTTGGATGAGCTTTCTATGAATGATAATGGAGAAAACTTAAAGCATATTCTAAACCAAAGAAAAAGGGATGAAAAAAAGACCAATACTAAGGGGGTAGAAACTAGAAGCAACAAAAAAGATCAGCAAACTAAGGAGAAACATCTTGCTTCTACTCTAGATAAATCTGGAAAAAGAGATGAATAAAATTTTAAGGTGAAACCGGATGTTGGTTCTCTGGACAAACCTGGAAGAAGATCCACTAAGAAAACTAGCGAGCTAGAAAGTATGCAGAATATTGCTGATGGTAGGCAGGCAACTATTCTAGATTTTACCCCTAAAAAATAGATATAAAATCATTAATTGGAATATTACGGGGCTGTATATACACTGGATATTGATGTTGTCCCTGTATAACCTAATTTTGATACTACTATTTAGTAGGTTTCAGGAATGCTTTTCCTGGTGCATGTTAATGCTTTATCTTTTTTGATTCTGTTAAAGGGTTTTGGGGTCACTTTAAAACCTATTTTTACCTTAATCTAAAATAATACATGGCTTATATTTATCAATGGATCCATCAACTACATCATTGGTTTGGTAAATCCACTCTCACCTAACCAATTTTCTTCACTTAGGAAGAGTGACCGAATCCCAAGTGTGATTTTTCATCAATGAAGAATAATCATTTGTCATTTCATAATCCCATTCCTTTATCCCATGAGCCTATGAAAAATACTATGGATCCGAAGAGAATTCTTGACACAAAAGTCTAGTACCTATAGAATGTGAGTGATGATGTCGAGTAGGTGGAATATCATGTAGGAAAAGTACTACCTTAGAAACTATAGTATGAACCCACTAGGCATAGTGGTAACATTAGTGTGAATATGATCATCATCCTTTATAACCTCCTCAAGAATCTCCTAAACTATCTCCTCAAAGATTGAATCCTTGAGAGGAGGTGAATCATTGAAATAAGAAGGCATGGAAGAAGATGAAGAGTCATGAGATGTGAAATGTTCATCAAAATGTACATGTGTTTAAAAATGATCATCATGAGTATCATGATCTAAAACATGATAAGTTATCATGTCCTCACAATACCTTATAAAAATAAAAGGTTTGCTCTTTTGATCTAATGCTTTCATTTTATTATTTGGTATAAATGCCCAAACAAGGCTCTCAAAGACTAAAAAGATGAGACATCAAGTTTGGTTCCAGACCAAGCCTCCTCTAGAAGCATATGATCAAGTGCTCAATGTGGTGTGTGATTATGAATGTAGTTTGAAAAATTAACTACCTCTACCCAATAGATAGGAGGTAAATATTGTGAATGCATCATGTAATTAGTCATCTCCTTCATAATTTGGTTCTTCTATTCTGTTAAGCCATTCTATTATGGAGTATGTGCAATATAATGATGGTGAAAAATACCATAGGATACTAAAAAATCAAATAAATCTCAACTAAAGTACTCCCCCCATTATTTATAAGAAGATTATTGATGTAACTTGAAGACTATTTATTGACCAAAGCCTTAAATACTTTGAAGTGAGAAAAGACATCACTCTTGTACATGAGGAAATAAACTCACGTATGCCTCAAGAAATTATCAATAAAATTGAGTGCATATTTATCTCCATTGAAAGGATTGGAAAGACCATCAAATCATTGTGTACAAGCTCAAGTGGTGAATAAGATCTTGTGGACATACCATTAAGAAATAGATCCTAGTGTTGTTTCTATAATGCACAAATATATAAAAATCCATCAAGACATGAAAATATAGGAAGACCCTCTACCATACTATGAGTGATAAACTCCTTCAAATATTTGTAGTTTATGTGTATAAATATCTCATGATAAAGTTGAATCTCAAAATTTGCATGAAAAACTAAACACATCCCTATAAGAGAAGTATCATAAAAACCCTGAAAATAATAGAGTCAACAACTATGATCAACAAAACCCTATGAAATAAGTGTGTGTGGATCTAATAAATATTGAAATTTAGCACCCTATGGTGTAAAATTCACTATCTTAACCTAATCAAAATGACAAATTTGATAAAATAAAAGTAGACTAGTGGTGATGTCTAAAACATATAATGCATCATTGATGCATCCACCATCGAGCTCTATGTCACCCTTTCCCTTAACAAAAATGAAGAATCTCCAACCTCAATGTTGGAAGTATAAATCAAACCAAGAGATACAAATGACTCCTTGGAAAAAGTCATATAGTGTGAAGCACTAGAATCTAGAACCCAACTATCTGAAATAAGTAACTATGATCTCCTGACAACATTAAGTGATTTCCCATGCTCATGAGATGGAGGAGTGGAGATATAAATATTGTGTTTCCTAATGACATCTTCTATGGCTTGTATTCTCTTGAAACACCTAGAATCTTCATGACAAGTCCTATCACAATAATAACAAGATAGGTTGGACTTATTCTTAGATTTGAAAGATGATTTGGGTTTAGATGTGTTAGTGTTGGGCTTAGGTGCATTTTGAGATGGAAGATGAGTGTTTTTATTCTTACTCTTAATTTTTCACTTATTTTTAAGATGTGATGCTACTAATTATTTTTGAGAGGTGGAAGATTCAAGGTGAGATAATTTGTATTACTTTATAACAAGTCTCTCACAAAAAAACTCTAGATCTAGCATTTTGAATGCATCACCTAAGGCATCCATACTAGAGAAAAAGGTAGAAGCAAAGATTTAGAATGCACCACTCAACTTATATAAAATAAAGTATACACACTCTTCATTCTTCTTATCTCATCCACTCCCCTTCAACTATGTCAACGTGAGGTAGTCTACAATAGAGGCAAAGTCATCTAGATTGAGTGAAGTAAGTTCTACTTTAAGCTACATAGCTTTTAAGTGATCTACTTTACCAAACAAACCCTTTAACTTAGCCCATATTTTGAATGGAGAATCACACCCATGTAAATGAAATAAAATAATATCACTCACATAAAATCCAATCAAACCCATACACTCTTCAAAATTACATTGGTACTAAAAATTTTCAAATTCACATGTAAACTATGGTTGAGTTTCATTCATCAGGGACCATAATCCTTTATTGTTTATGATTGTTTTCATTTGAAGTCTCCATGTATGGTAATTGTGTGTAGTAAAAGGCTCACAATGGTTAATAATAGAAGTGGAATCCATGCTAATGAATCATCAAAGATAAAAAATAATGCAAAATGATGCAAAAAATTGACACCAAGATAACCCCCCAAAAGATTATTTTAAGGACCCACCCAATTTGGCACTTTATAAATATAATGAATTTTTACAAGTTAGTGAAACCAATGGATACAAAATTAAAAACCATGTACTTTTGAAAAAAATAGAACTCAAATATGAGATACGGTTCAAAAGTTATAGGTGTTACAATTTCTTGAAAAATGGGTCAAAACATTAAAAAACAAAAAATGGATTTTTATGACCAAATTACAAACGAATATAGGCATCCACCCACTTATTGGAGCCAAAATTGAACCATAGACTTATAAACACTAACCAAAGTGAAAAAAATATTTGTCTAATTATCTCAATATACATGTAAGTGATTTTGACTTCCTCTTTTGAAAAAAATTCTGCTTGTAAAAGAAAAAATGAATTAATAGGCTATTTTGAGAGGACAAGAGAGTGGATTACAGGTGTTTTGTGTAAATATCAGATAAAAAAATCTCCATGTAGATCAAAAAATTTGATCTACCTTCCAATGGACTTCCACAAAGATCTACCTATGTAGACCCATCAAATGCCCAATAATGAACACAATCTACCACACTTCAACTGCACCACTTTGATAAAACACCAAGCTCCTTGCTCAAATCCATGTAGGAGGCCACTAATAAATTTAAATGTAGACATATAAAGTCCTTAAATTTCTCTTAAAAATAACCAACTCAAATTTTTAAACAAGGAGGAAAAAAATTAATGCTAACCTTAGATTTTGGGTGACTTAGGCAAAGGAAGAGAAGGGACGCCACACTATGGTGCCAAATATAAGAAAAAAAAATGCCAATTTTTTGATGTCCACGTAGACCTTTTCTATTCTACTCAAACTTTTTCTCCTCCACACCATCCTTTTCTACCTTCTATGCACTAGCTAAGTAGATGGTGATGCCTTTATTGTGCTAATCAACAACTCCTCTCTCTTCCATGTACTAATTTTGATCTTCTAATGCCAATTTATGATCATCCATATAGTAGAGACTATAAAAACTTCTTCAATGCTTAGAAATAAACTTTCAATTCCTTATTTTGTTCCCTCTAATGTAATGGATAGATCAAGATGCCTCCAATGCAAATGGACAGATCAAGATGCCTTAGATAATAAAAATGCATACGTAGAACTTCCAACACCTTCAGATATATAAAAAATAAATGTAGGTCTAAAAAAAAAGAAAAAATTATAGAGTTGGCCTATGCATTTATAATTTTTATTTTTGTCTAAGGTTTCCTTTCCTCCACTCGATAATGTCTCCTATTAGAGTTCAACACCACCTTAAGAAGATAAAAAAATAACACATACCTCATACAAACATCAATTTATCTATAGATCCATTACCAAACTTAAATCTAATGTGGATCAATGCTAATGTTGGAAAAAACTAATGCTCCACTCTCTTGGGAAAGTGCTATAAGGGGATGATTCACCTAATAAGGTGGAATATCTCCTTAAAATTTCAACAGTACCATAATAAGAATGACTCAACCCTATAGATATCCTCTCTCCTACACTTCCTCTTTATCTTCCCTCCAAGAATAAAAACCATACACTTTATTCAAAGCTTTAATAAAAGTGTCAAATCCATAAAATGGAAAAAAAAGGTTAAGGATATATGACAAAGTAAGAATCAATATTGGTAAGGGAAATTCCTAAATAAAAATATAGTAATGAAGATGGATGCAACACCTCAAATCTTTTATACCATGTTAGAAATGGTGAACAAACATTCCAACACAAGAACCAAAAGTGATAACACCAAAAAAATCACACAATGAAGTTGTAGACAAATGATTTTAAAAAAATGCAAGTGTTATTTATAAATAAGATATCAAGGAAAAACATAGAACTGACCTAACTAACCAATGTGGGATAAATCCTCACATACGACAAACTCACAAAAGGATGAAATAGCTAACTAATACACTATAAAACATGAGAAATAAATGAAATACATAATCTAACAAGATCACATTTAGATTCCATCTATCTCACCCTATAACAAAGACAAGGAACCTATCACAACTCTAGTTATAAATCCTTCACATCTTGATTACATTGAATTTAATGACAATGCATCTGAGGATGAACAATATAACTAGGAAAAATATCAGGTCCATATTGAGGATCAAGATGTTGGAATAATGAATATTTAAGCTTACCTAGGGATAATAGGGTAAGTTATTTATGACCTAGGGTTAATTTTATTTACCTAGGATAGTTTGTTTTATTGTTGAGATTCTCTCAACAATATTTTTGTTCATAGTATTTGAAAACAAATAGTTTTTTTTTCTCTATTTTGTAATCACAACAAATAGTTTGTTGTCGTAAAACAAACTATTTGTATTATATATACTTTACAATCTAATAGATTATATGAGAGAATATATAGAGAATATAGAGAATTTTTAGGATTATCACCTATTTTATTCTCTGGTATTATTTTTGCAGGTTTCTTGTTGTGGGTTCTTTCTCCTAGTTGATTCTATGGATCCTATGTATCTCCTGCTCATTCTTTCATGGTATCAGAGCTTGGAGTTCTAGTTGAAGATCCTCTTCCCTATAATTTTTAATCATATTTCATCTATTAACATAGTCAAAAACATTATTTTATTGATGTATTCCAAATATTTATTATTCTCTCACATTTTGGTTCTTGTTTACAATTTTTTTTGGAAATTTATATACTTTATGATCATTTATGATAGTACGGATTTCTAAAACCAAATTTTTTTTGGTACAGGGGTGTAGAAAATTCAATTAGGAATCTTTTATAACTTGTTTTTCTCATTATTTCATGGCTGTACAGCTCTTCCAGACAAAAATTGTCTGACTAGTTTTTTTGGCATATTGCAATACATGTACATTTTTTTTGCTGTGGCAGATCGTATGGGCATCATTTCTAAAAATTGACACCTGTTCATGAAAGCTGACTGTGCTAGCTTTCATTCTAGATCATGATGTATAGTTTATTTGTAGGCCATACAACATTTTGGAGGATTACAATAGGGATTTCATAATCTGTTCTATTCTGCAGCATAACTGTACATTTTTTCTTCATTTTGAATGCCTTATATTGCATAAAATTAAAATCTAAAAGTTGTATGAGTTATCAGACATTCCAAGCTTTCATTTCTAGTTGATAAGTATGGATTTGGATTAGGTCATACTATCCTTTGAGGAGATCCTATGGAGTTCATTCTGAAATTGCTTGGAAGTTTTTCCCTTGGCAAATGTTTATAAAATTCTCATCAGAATTCTTCCTGATCACCAGGCCTTGCTGGAACAAGAAATTATTTTTGATAAAGCCAAACATTATTCAGCATCCATCTCACACAAGTGAGTTAGTTTTTCTTTTTTTAATTAATTTCTTAATATTGAGTGGTTTAAAAGCAAGTCTCTAGCTTTAAATGAACAAAGTTGACTTTGCTAAAGTGGCTAGAGTTATTTTGTTAAGGAATTGGTAGGGAGGAAGTCTTGGGGTCAAATCCCCCTACATATATTTTTTTTGCATAAAGCTATTTTTTAAACCTTTGTATAAGCTAAGTCTAATAAATTTCATTGAGAGATGTTAAATTGTAATGGGAGGGGTTTTGAGGAAAAAGGAATGTCTAGGTTGTTCCTGTCAACGTCATCATCTTCTTTGAGAATGGAATCCCGATTGTTTGAACCCCTAAACTCCACAAATTACCATGCTTGGAAGCTGAAAATGCAAAAAATCCTTAAATCAAAGGGATTATGGAGATTTTTTTTTGAAATAGCACCTACGACATTCACCACTAAAAAGGACAAATATGCATATGGTTGCAAGCAGGATGAGGCTCTTGGATTGATTTTCCTCAACATATCAGATAATCTTCAATTTCACATTACAGATGCTACAATGCCAAAAGAGGCATGGGAAAAATTTAAAAACCTATTTGGAAAAGCTAAAAAGTTTAAAATTTTGCAATTAGATGTAGAATTGAGTACTCTCTCTCCATCAAATTTTCCTTCAACAGATGAATTTTTGGCAAAATTCAAATTTATTAGGTCATAGTTGAAAGCTGGTGACAAGGATAAAAGTGATAAGGAGTGAATTTTCATGATTTTTTCAAAGTTGAAAGGACCATATAGTGTTTTTTCCTCTACTTTTTATACCATGATGGATACATTAGGTGATGAATTCAAATGGCCTTCCTTTGAAGTTTTTTGTGAAAGATTGACTAGGGAGAAAAGAAAATTAATGGCCGTAGATGCTCTACCTAGTTCTAGTCATGCTCTAATTGCTAATTCTTCTAAAAGAAAACCTTCACCTAAGTCTACGCAAAAGCAAGAACCTTCAAATAACCCTCCAGAGTCCACCACCCAGACACCTCATCATTTTAAATCTACTAAGACCAAAAAGTCCTTTAAGCAAAAGAAGAAAACATTTGGTCCATGTAATTTTTGTGGTAGTCCTAATCATGATGAAAGTATATGTTTTAAGAATATGGAAGCATTAGAGGTAGCAGTCAAATGACACAAAATTTCCATTCAGTCTCTAGCTCCTTTTACTTCTCCTACAAGAAAAGGGAAAGCACTTTCATCTAGGGCTACATCTTCATGTCATGATCAGGGGATTTTTGACTTAGGTGCTTCTCATCATCTCACACATTCTAAGGATCTATTGTCTTCTCTTACAGATTGTAGTACATCACATATTGTTATGGGTAACTCCTCACAGATTGAATTTTTGGGATCAGGTACTGTTGACAAATAAGATGGATGTTTTAACAATGTATTGCTTGTACCCCAAATCTCTTCTAATCTTCTCTCTGTATATCAAATATGTAATTCTAGTACTGGTAAAACTGTGGAGTTTACTCCACATGATGTTGTAATAAGAGAATGTAATGATCCTAGTGAGATAGTTGCTACAAGTACAACAAACCATACTACAAGACTCTATACTTTTGATAAGTTTGAGTCTTCTATGTCTTCTGGTTCTTCACTTATAGCACATGGTAATAGTCTCAAAAAATTATGGCATGAGATATTAGGGCATTTGAGTTATGGATATATGAAAAAAATGAGTACAAAACATCTTGTAAAAGACCTTCCTAAGGTCTCATGTATTGATGGGGTGTGTCCTGGATGTCTAGTTGATAAACAACACTAGGATCCATTTCTAGTTGGTAAGGCCACATGTGCAAATGTACTCTTAGTGTTGGTTCATAGTGATTTGATGACTTTTCCAACTCATTCTTTTTTAGGGGCCAAATATGCACTCACATTCATTGATAATTTCACTCGTAAAACTTGGGTATATTTTCTCAAGTTGAAAAGTGAAGTTTTTGAGACTTTTAAGGCTTTTAAAGCCTTTGTTGAAAGACAATCATCTCTTCCTCTTAAGAAGATACACACTGAAAATGGAGGGGAATATGACAGTAATGCTTTCCATGATTTTTTTATTGAGCATGGGATATAGCACCAGTTCACTATACCACACACTCCTCAATAAAATGGTGTGGTAGAGAGGAAGAAAAAAACATTGAAAGAGATGGCAAATTGTATGATTCACTCTAAAAATTTGGGTCCACAATATTGGGCTGAAGTAGTAAATTGTGCAAACTACATTCAAAACCATATGCCTCACAAATGTATGTAGGATATGACACCTGAAGAAGCTTGGTCTAGGATCAAGCCTAATATTTTAGATTTTCGCATCTTTGGGAGTCAAGCATGGGTGTTTGTTCCTGATGACAAACATAAAGCATTGTATAAGAAAAGCCAACCACTCATTTTTGTTGGCTATTGTGAAGATGTAAAAGCCTACCACCTTTTTGATCCTGTCACACATGATGTGTTGTTTCAATGGGATATTCAGGTTGATGAGCTACCCACTCTACAAAAGTGTACATCTAGTTCTTCTTCTCCCCCTCCTATAGAGGATAGTGAGGATTTGATTTTTTATTGTTGATGATGATGATGTTGCACTTTTTCATCCACCATAGCCATCTTCTTCACCACCTTTGCCCAAGTGGGCAAAGAGCACCCTATAGGCAGCTGGTTCTTTAGTTGGTGATCCATCTGATTGTTGTCGTACTCGCTCATAGACATCTGGTGTTGCTATTTTGGGAGAAGCTTGTATAGATGATCTAGTGTTGTTTTTTGAGGCCATTGGTACACTCAAGTGGGATGTTTTAATGTATGATGAGTATTCTTCATTGATGAAGAATGATACTTGGGATCTTGTCCCTCTTCCTAAGGGAAGAAAACTTGTAAAATGTAAATGGGTCTATAAGACCAAATATGATATAGACGGATCAGTGGATAAGTACAAAGCTAGATTAGTAGCTAAGGGTTTTTCACAGGTTGAAGGGGTTGATTACTCTGAGACCTTTGCCTCTGTAGCTAAGATGGATTCTATTCAGCTTGTACTCTCTCTTGCTGCTTCACATTCTTGGTCAATTTTTCAGATGGATGTGAAGAGTTCCTTCTTGCATGGTGATCTACATGAGGAGATCTATATGGAGTAGCCTCCAAGATTTGTGTAAGACTCATCATTGGTTTGTAGACTCTATTGTTCTCTTTATGGCCTCAAGCAAGCTCCTAGAGCTTAGTACGAGAAGATGGATAGTTTTATTTTGAGTTCTAGTTTTATTCATTATGAGTCAGATCACAATGTATACATCCTAAAGCAAGGTGAGGAGATTGTCATATTGGTTTTGTATGTTGATGATCTCATCCTCATTATTAGTTCAAATTCATTGATACATGACATCAAGGACAAGTTGGCAGATAGGTTTGATATGACAGATCTAGGACTTCTACATTATTTTCTTGGTCTTCAAGTTCTTCAGTCTTTTGAGGGCATCTCTATTGGATAGAAAAAGTATGTGACAAACCTTATTCATTGATTTGATATGGCTGATTGTAAGCCTGCTCCCACTCCATATCAATCAGGTGTTGTGTTGTCTGCCACTTGTATGACTCCTCTTGTTGATCCAACTTTGTATAGGCAACTTGTAGGTAGCATTTTATACCTGACTCATACCCATCCCGACATTACATTTGTTGTGAACCTTGTCTCTCATTTCTCACATGAGCCTCATGAGAGTCATTGGCAAGCAACCAAGTATATTTTTCACTACAATTAGGGCACCACTCACTTTGGTATACATTACACACCACAGATTTCTACACAGCTTGTTGGATACACTGAATCTGATTGGGTTGGTGATGTTGACACTCGCAAGTCCACTTGTAAATTTGATTTCACACTTGGTTTAGGTCTAGTTTCTTGGGCATGCAAAAATTAGACTGCTATTGCATTGTCCTCTACTAATGTTGAGTATCGAGGTGCTATCAAAGCTAGTCAGGAGACACTTTGGCTTTAACAGTTGCTTGGAGAGTTTAGCTTCACACAACAGGGTCCTACTACTCTTTAGTGTGACAACCAAAGTGTGATTGCTATTTCACATAATCTTATTGAGCATCAATAGACCAAACACATTGAGATTCACATGCACTTCATTCAACATCTTATTTAGGATGGAGTTCTTTCTTTGGAGTTTGTGCCTATAGTTGAGCATATTGCAGACATCTTCACTAAACCTTTAGCTTCTCGTTATCTTCATTTGTGAGTGATGCTTGGGGTGAAGGAAGTTGTACTTGGGGGGATTTCCCATGAAGTCCTTCCTTCATTTATTTTTCATATATTTGATTGGTTTTTACATGGGTACCTTATCAGGCCTAGTAGTCAGGACCCATATTTGTTTGTCATTCTCCCTATGTTTTGCTTAAGGGAGGGTGTTGGAATAATGAATATTTAAGCTTACCTAGGGATAATAGGGTAAGTTATTTATGACCTAGGGTTAAATTTATTTACCTAGGATAGTTTGTTTTATTGTGGAAATTCTCTCAACAATATTTTTGTTCGTAGTATTTGAAAACAAATAGTTTATTTTCTCTATTTTGTAATCACAAAAAATAGTTTGTTGTCATAAAACAAACTATTTGTATTATATATACTTTACAATCTAATAGGTTGTATGAGAAAATATAGAGAATTTTTAGGATTATCACCTATTTTATTCTCTAGTATTATTTTTGTAGGTTTCTTATTGTGGGTTCTTTCTCCCGAATTGATCCTTTGGATCCTGTGTATCTCCTGATCATTCTTTCAAAGACACACTACCCCCACTTAATGACAATGATATAGTTGTGAACAAATATGAGGTAATATAGGTCTTTAGGGATAGAATTTGGGAGTAACCCCATGATCATGCATAAATTTTATAGGCCATATTATAAATCAAGAATAATAAAAACAATCGTCAATCTTCCACCCCTCCAATTAATGATGTTGTTACACCTTTAGTGGGTCCTACTCAACCAAAACTTGTTATTTTACCATTAGTGACAAGTACTCCACTTGTGGTTAGTTCTTCTCCTCTTGATGTATAATCCCTTATGTAATAGGTTCTTTTTCAACAATCTAAGGTGTTACATCTTGAGCAAAGAGTAGTTAAGCCATCTCATCCCTTAGATTCTAACATTCTATTACATACACCATTGGCACATCACATTACCAAAAATAATTTTCCATCTGGTTTTGTAACACCCAAGCTTACATTATATGATGGCAAAGGTGACCTAGAGCATCAACTTTGATCTTTTCATGCAACATGCTTGGACTATGTGTCCAATGATTGGATTCTTACAAATTTATTTTTATGCAACCTCAAAGATTATGCCTTACAGTGGTTTTATGATTTGCCTAACCAATCTATCATGACATTTAATCCTTTAACATATATGTTCTCAACACATTTTTATATCAACATAAGTGATAAGATATAATATGCCCAAGTGACACAACTAAAGTAAAAGTCAAATGAGCCCATAATAAATTATGTCTTATGATATAAGACAATCTTATAAAAATTGACTAACCCCATGGTAGATAGAGATATTTAAGATATATTTAAATGAATTTTATTACTAGAACTTTAGGAAGTAATCTTATTCAAGAAGTTTCCCACATTTACAGACATGTGCCACATAGTTAAGGAAATAAAGGTTAAGCTCTTAGTAATGGGCAAACTCAAATATAAAAATGGATCAAATTTAACTATTAAGAATTTAAAAAAACCTCCATATAAGGTTAGGACCATAGAGAATAAAATAGATCAAAATATAATAGTCAATATATATTTATATCCTTCTCCTAAATTGCTTTTATTAGCTCTTTAGTGTAGAGTATTCACTAATCTACCAGAGTCACTAGCATGAGTTATACAATAACTAATAAAATGCAATGTCATATCTTTCCTTCCCATTAAAGAGGTTGATATGGGTTGACCTCTTATAAAAATTTATAATTAAAATTCATTATATGAGTATCATAAGGTACCATGCCACAACACAAACATATGTATTAGCCTGAAGCAAAAGATACAAGACCATGTTGAGGAAAACATTATTGATGTGGGCACACCCACTGAGGCACCAAAATAATAAATAGAAGCAAAGACACTTAAGATATTTTTAGATCATTTTACAAAGCATAAAACTAATGAGGTAAGGGGCACATTAGGTGTTCATTATACATACTAGGCTCATCTACCACCAGCTTCCTATCACATAAAAATAGAGGAGACACATCCCTTACATAATATTATTGGCATGTATCACAATATAGTGCCACCTAGACCACTTATCATATTTTCAAAATAGGAGATTGTGGATGATGACATAGATTTACATGTGCTCTTCACATGAGCATATATAGAACACCATCCTATTCAAAGTGTCATGGTTGATGATGGGTAAAACATAAACATGTACACCATGACACTCCTACAACACTTGGGCTACATAGAGCGGGATATATTCCCTATAGATACAATTATTAGTGGTTTTAGTGGCCATGTTCAGAGCTCCATGTTGGAGATATTACTTACATTATAGGTGGGACCAACACACATAGCCACTCAATTTCTAATAGTACTTAGTGCAAGTGTCTTTGACATTTTATTGGGAAAGCCATGGTTAAATCAAATCAGAGCCATCCCATCTACCTACAATAATGCTTCAAATATATACACTTTAACTAAGTGGTTAATATTTCAAGTGTCTCATATGATTATCCTCTTCCCATCCCATAGGTAGTTCAAGTATAGATTCTAGTCACACTTACAACATCAATACCAGTTACAGTTCTACTTATACTACTAGATATTACATGGCTATTAATTTTAGTAGATTATAAATCCTATATATACATCATAATATTTAGTAGAGTACTAAAAGTAAACTAGGTATACTTATATAGTGTCTAAACACATGCATACTCTCCCTCAAATACCATTACTAGAGAGACTATTACATTAGATATATGTTACAAATTCTAGAAGATCTCCCTCTACATAGTTAAAAATGAGATCAACTATATTGGGGTCTAGGGGTTATCAACATAGGGCACCTAAATCACCTAAAACTTTTACATATACCATATGGGTCCCCAATACCCCTACAATTCATAAGGCATCATAGTTAATGCCACAACATCATAACAACACTCTCATGGAACTTTAGGTTTAATTATACAACAAATAAAATCATGGTCTCACAACCACCCTTTCACACTGCATGCACAATCACCATTCCAATAGTAGACATAGGTCATGGTGATGGTGAGTCTCCCATGTGATTCATTAGTTAGTATGGTTTCTACTTGTTTCTATCTAATTTTCACTTTTTCTTAAGTGTGAAAAGAAAAAACTAGTTAAGAGGGGTGTGTAGAAGAATACCTATTAAGTGCATTCATTTTAAATATATAATTTTTGAGAAATATTCTTTAGATAGGGAATAATTAATTTCAATAAGAAATCACTACCAAAAAACTTGTTGGTTAGACAAGTAGTTAGGTGGATTGCCTAGTGCGAGCTAGACCCTATAACTGAAAGCTTTGTAGGAGGTTGTCAATCCACCTTATTTAAAAAACTTAAGTGGAAATGATAAAATAAATATATTTGAATGAAATGATAGAGAACTAATCAAGAAAATTAAATTCTTTTCTTAGATGGATAAAATAAAGCAACTAGTTTAAATAATGCTAATGCTAAAAATCAGTTAAAATAAAGTTATGGTTTTTAGTTTGGATTGATTTGATAAAGGTAAAAATAATGATTTGGTTAGGGTTAGGAAATGGTTGGGATGGTGAATGGAAATATTTTCAATAAAACAAGAGGGATAAATAGCCAAAAAGAGGGCCAAGAAGGCAAAGGGGAAAATGGTCAAAATGAGGCCAATAAGGCAAAGGGGTAAGGGTGATCAAGAATGTAAAGAGATATGGGTAAGAGGATAAAATAACAAGAGGGTAAGGAAGGAATAAAGTGAGAGAAGAAAGCCAAAGGGAAATGAATAAAGAAATTAAGATAGCTAAATAATAAGATTACCTCAATGTTTCAAGATGTTTGTTGATGAATATTAGCTTGTTGAAAGTCCTTGATGATTTTGGTAGAGTTTCATTGATTCATGATCTTTTCCTCCAAGATGTGGATGAATTCCAAAATTATGACATCCTTCAAAAACCTACAACAAGATGTTAATAACCAAATACTAACTTGCAACTTAACCTTGGGTGAAGGAGAGGGGGGTATTTGTAACATTTATTATGAAGAATCATGCCAAAAGTGGAATAGTAGAATTATGGTGCCATTTTCCATGTGGTGCATGAATGAGTCAAAGATGAGGTTGGTGGAGATTTCAATTTGGGTTGGTGAGTCTCCCACCTTGCATATGAATCTGACTTTGAATGGGAATCACACACATGGGTTTAAATGAGACCAGAGACTTTTCACCACCATTTGTCTTTATTAAAGAACTTAAGGAGATAGAAAAAAATGTGGCACCATTTCTATGTGGTGCATGAATAAATAAAAAATTAGGTTGGTGGGGATTCTCATTTGCATTGGTGAGTCTCCCATTTGGGTTAGAAAGTCAAAATTGGGTGCCCTTTATCTTTTCCAAAGCACTAAAGAGGTAGGTATCTCATTTTTAAGGATGATTTCATGTGTGAAGGAGAAATACATGTTGAATGATGGACCCTTAAGGGGAAATTTTTCATATTTCAAGGGGGGTCCTTGTGATACTTAAATGAAGTCATTAAGCACCTTGGGAAAGGGTCCCAAGTGGGGTATGATGTCCTACATCAAGCCACCTCACTTCTAAGCCATGTCACTTGCCATATCACTTTTTATGTCACTTTTCATGTAATATTCCATGTCACTTGCCATTTCACTTGCCATGTCATCATGAATAGTGATAGTGGGTCCCATAGTGAATAGTGATAGTGAATAGTAATTTTTGAGTAATACTTTCAAATAGAATTTTTGAATAGGAGAATAATGATTTTGTTTGGTTAAGATGGTTTGGTTAAGGTTTAATAAGGTTTAGGGGGTCTTTAGGGGGTCCTGAGGTATTTAGTCATAAAAAATTATAAGTGTGTAGTTTTTTAGTGTCTACATTTTACCCCTTTTTGTTATGCGGCTTTGATTTAACAAGCTAAAAAAAAAAATGAATCACTTGGTTGAAGGTTAGGGTGCCCTTAGTATGGGAGGAGGTGTTCCCCCTCAAATTGAGAGTTGATGAGGAAAGGTCAAATCAGGTGTAGGTTTGATAAGTAGTTGGTGGGTAGGCACTAAGTATTGCCACAAGGTAGTTGGGCATGTGAAATGCCAATAAGTGTACAAAATGTGACTAAGCATGATAGTCAAGATTGGGAAAAGACTAAAGCTACTAATGTTGGTAATAATAAGGTTGGGTCCTAAGATAAATGACAATGTAACTAGTCCCTAAAATTGGTCATAGCTGATCAGGTTAGTCTTATTAAGGCTCTTAGATAGGGTTGGTGTTGTTCACAGGTATCCAGGATAGGCAGTAATCTCATATAAAAACACAAATGGTTTAGTTGTGCATGAGGTGGTGCAAATTCAAATGTTTAACATGGTAAAATTAGTCTGTATGATCAAAAGGACCAAGGTGAGGTCATAAAAAACTATGCAATATGTTGCATTGAAAGGGGCCAACATCAAGGTGGGAATGGGAAAGTGGGTTGGTTGGTTGGAATGGGATGGCCAAATAGACTCCATATGCCCTAGGTAAGTAGACACTACCTACATAGTTCCATGGACATAATGTCCAAAATAAACTTTAGGCCTAATGTAGTTCTTTAGAGGTGGGGAGTGTTGGTTAACTAGGTTGCCTCAATGTGATGTATCATGTAGCTAGGTCTAGTTGAAGGATGTTGGAGAAATGGAATTTTCAAAGGGTAAAAAATATGGGTATCATATAGTTTTATAATGGGTTTGGTAGAAATAGTGGATGAGATTACCTAGGATGTAATTTGATGATTTATTCAACTATGCAAAAGGAATTTGTAGCCATGATAAGCAGGTTCAAGTGTGAATTTTTTGCCATCATTTAAAAAAGGGAAAAATATGCTTTATTAAGATTTAGAAAATTTGGGACTACTAAAATTGCCATGGTGACCCAACAGATTCTTTCATTACCATCCAAATAAGTTGATATTGTGCACACCCCATACCAATATCATTAACAGGATATGAAAGGGTATTATTTAATGATTCAGGGAAGCAAAGTAGTAGAGTGGGTAAATGAAAAGTGGTGAAGATTTAAAACCTTGACCCTTGATTTAGTATGGCCCCAAAATAAGAAATAATTGAGTTTTGAGGTAATTTAGAGAAAGAATCTAAGAGGCTTTATAATATGAAGTGAGGTGAATAATAATAATATTAATTAAATGAGGGAGCAAGTTGAAGTGGGAAGGAAAATAAATGGTATAAATGGAAAACCAAGAGGGAAAATAGAAGAAGGATGTAAAAAGATAGACATATTGGGGAGTTGAAAAAGAAGGTGGGAAAAATAGGTTCAAGGAAAAAATAGTTTGGTGGAAGAGGCAATTTCTAGAAAAGGTTACTGGGTGGAATGTGAATAAAGAGTGGGGCTATTACAGTCCATAGGATAATGTAGGATAGGTAGGGAGAATCAAGGGAAATTATTAGTTGGTAGGTAGTTCACGTGAAATGGTATAGATAGCATCCACACATGGGTACCCAAAATATTCTAGTTGAAGGTGGTTTAGTTTTGATTCTAACATCTCCAAAGGTTGGGGTAAAATGGGTTTGAAAAAGGCAAGACTAGAGGGCATGGGGAAGGAATCTTTATCTTGATGGCTTAGCGAGGCTTAAACTCAGGATTAATAAAATAAATTTAGGCTCAACATGCAAAGGCATTAAAGGAAAAAAGACAGGCACAAACCTAACCAGAGTTTATGCATTAAAGAAAGAGCATGGAGGACATGAGGAAGCAAACAAAGAGATGTATGTAAAAGTGGTATAATTGGTGACCACTCAAAGGAGCTAGAGGTTGAATGGGAGAAAATAAGGGAGATCTAACAAGGGATGAGGTGAAGGTGGACCAAGAGATGGATGAAGAGATAGGTACTGAAAACAATGAGGTCAAAAATAAAGATGAAGGTAGAGAAGGATGGAAATATCCAAACATGGACATATAAAAGGACAAAAAAGGAAGTTTGGAAGAACAAAGATTATCATCAAGGGAGATAAAAAAATGAAATGAATTGAAGAAAAGAGAAGAAAAATAAGAGGTAGAAGATGGGGGGGTGAGGGATGAACTAAAGATTGATAGATTGGAGAATTGAAAAGGATGGGGAAGAAGTGTAAAAATTATGAAGGGTGATGGGAAATATGGGTGGCCATGAAGGGTTTGAAAATAAGTATAAAAATAGACCAAGGAGAAAATAGTTTGGTGATGAAAATGAAAAACAAGGAAATAAATTGAAGAAATGAAATAGGAAGAAAAAAGAGTGAAATGAGGACACAAAAAGGATGAAAGGAGAGTGAAGAAGTAGGTGGTATCTTGACCAAGTAAGCATGGATGATGATAGGTAATAAAGCAAAGTAGGTGGTGGTTTTGGAGATGAGAATGGGATGGGAAATGGGAAAGGGGTTAATAAAAACAAGGGGAAGTGAAGGATGGGTAGCGAAGAAGGTGAAGAGATAAGGTAGGCATCAAATAACTTGTTAGAAGAGATTGATAAGGTGAAGGGGTGATTAGAAGAGATTGCCAAGCTAAAAAGTGGTGAGGTGGTGAAGAAATAATGAAAGGGAATGAGATGAAAATAAGGGATGATAAGAAGAAAAAGGAAGAATTGAATCAAGGATAAAAAACATGGATACTCACACAGATGTAAAAGATAAGTGAGTACTAAGATAGAAAGCGGAAAAGGGGAATGCAAAAGGCAATAACTGAGAAGAAGAAAAGAGTAAATTATGGAAGGATTCTCAAAGGATAAATACCTTGGTTGAAACTAGTTTTGGAGGAAAAAAATAAGATAAAAAGGATGGAAAAAAGAAAACAAGAAGAATGGAAAAATGATAGAGAATGATGGTACACAAAGAAAAAGTGCATAAATAAAAGAAACATAAAGCTTGTAATATGCATAGTGTGATGTGGAATTGGTGAGGAAAAGAGAGTGATAAATAGGGTATAAAAAATAGCCAAGGGTGAGGGAAGATGATAAAGATGGTGAAAGAAAATAAAGGGGATAAAGGGCAAGGTTGGTAATAAGTGGAGAGAGGGATAAAAAACATGAAACATGGGTTAGAGAGCGAGCTGAAAAGAATACACAAGGAAATGTGATGGGGAGGCTAGTGAAGCTGAATAGGTGGTGGATTTATTGGAAATAAGATGGGCCAATGAGGAAGGTTGTCAATTCTTGTGTTAAAAGAGATTGATAAGATGGAAAAGTGGTTAAAATAGATTGACAAGTTGAAGGGAGGGAGGCAGTGAGGAGATAGGTAGAGAAGTGGAGGAAGAGATTTTAGGTGAGAAGGGAAAATATAATAAAAAATGTGGCCAAGCTAACCTCAATAACTGAGTGCTACTTACATAGTCAAAAAAGACCTTAGGACAATGTAGTTCTCCTAATAATTGGGGAAAAACTAATAGGAAGTATTAGATGGTGTTAAAACATAAGGACACTTAAGAAAGAATTCAAAGCTTTCTTGATGTACCCTAAGCAAGAGGGAACTATTAGTGGTATAAATAAGTGAGAAGAAAAAGGGGATAGAAATTATTTGTTAGTGGTTGAGCTACTCGTAAAAGTGAATCAATGCCTACATGGTCCATGGACATCAGGACAATGTAGTTCAACAAAGTTTCGGTGAGTGGTGCTCAAATTGGCTACCCCAATTTGATGGACTACATGGGTTGGTTTGGGTTGATGGAGAATATTTTTTAAAACAATGGTTTTGGGTTTTGGTGAAGGTTTATATTGGTGAATAGTCACCATAATAATCCCACCTGTATTAGGAGGAGCAGACACAAATGGATAGGGGATGATAAATAAGTGGGTAGCAAAAGGCTAAGCATCACAAATATCTTATGATGAAGCTAAGCCAAAGAAGAGGTGCATTTGTGAAGAGGTTATGCCTTCTAAAATTATGTGAGGATATAAGCATAGTGATGACATCTATCACTATGAGCTGAGTTTTAGGAGGTGGGTATCTATTTGAATCTGTATAATCACTTTGGCCAAGGTTCATCACTGCTCTGATCCAATTTTTAAGGGTAGTAGCAAAGTGATGACCCACAAAGAATTTATTTGATGATCACATAGATTTTATAAGGTATAAAATTGGTAGGGTGGTGAATGATAGAGGATGGATCATGCTTGACCCAAGAGATGCATGGGTAGGCTAGATGAAAGGTGACCATGTATGCATCCTCTATCCCAGTTCCTTAGAATCGATGAATTAGGGCTCCACTTAGAAGAGGCCCTAGTATTAAGGAGCTATGTGGTTTAGTATATTTGTTATACAATTGGATCAGATGGCCATTCCCCTATTATGGATGAATTCTTAGTTGACACAAAAGAAAAGACTACCATGTTTGAGTAGGCACTACCAATAGTTGGGGTCTAATTTTCAAAACTTGTGGAAATAGGCTAGTAGTAATAAGAGGGTTGAGGGGACAAGAAGGTGAATGTATTATTGTGAATTTATGTCAGCCTACCTCTGATGGAAGAGTTTCTATAGTGGCAAAGATTTAGAAGCTACCATTACCAAAAATAGTGGTAGTTTTAGAGGCATGACCATTGTAGTGGCACATGGATGGAAGATAATTTATGACAATCAAGGTAAAGGTGAAAATGATCAAACCCACAAAGATCTTAAGATGCAAAACAATCAAAGACATCAATGCATATTGGATAAAATGGGCGATAAAGGGAAATCATGATGGCACATGATAACTTTATCGAAATGACTAAGTGGACCGAGGGGTACTTATCTACATAAAAAGGCAAGTAGACATGAAAATTTCAAATGGGAAGAATATTCAAGGGAATCAATGACATCATATGAAATTTCCCCATTAGTGGAATGGAGAATCATCTCAGTGAGGAAGAATGGCTAGGTATTTTATTTAAAGAATAATGATAAGGATGAATGTCTATCATTGAGTTATTTGTTTTTATAGGTTATAAAGAGTGCAGATAACCACATAAGGTTGAATATGGTGAACAATGAGAAAAATGGTGGAGATAATCATCAACTCCCATGACCTAAAATAATTAATATGGTGAATGTATAGATCTACCAAATACTGTAATATGGAATGGTGATAATAAAAGTGTTGCTAGATCAAAAATAAGAGGAAATGCTTCCATGACCTGAGCTTGAGCCTGGAGTATTAACTTTTTAGTAATGAAGAAGGCAATAATTTCACTATGTAAGATGCATTGATAGATAACATGAACATCAACCTATTTATGGAAGGAACCCTCACTGTCCAAGGGGATGTGCACTAAGGTAACAACTAGTGGTACCTATGTGAGTAGAATAACTAGAGTAGAGGAATGCAATGGATATAATAGGTGAAGTGAAAGACCTAGAGTAGAATATGATTCTCACCCTATGGGGATGAGTGTGAAAGAGGATAATAGAGTATACCTTTTAGCAACTGCTAAGACAAGGAATATTATAGATGTTAGTTTAGGGAGCAATCAAGTAGAAGGGTGGCTGAACACAAATTTAGAGTCACTAAATAATTAGCCTAGTGCTTAGGTAGGAAAATAATGTATGAAGGGGCCTTAGGTGAAGCATGGATAGTATGATAAATTTTTATGTGTTATGTGACTCCTCTCACCCTAAATAAAATATTTCACGGTTTGCTGTAAACATGTAAAAAATGTGTTGGATGTTATTGGTTAAGGTTGTGTGGATATTTATGAATGTTATGGTTATGATTATGATCGGTATGGTTATGGTTTCTGTAATATTACTTAATGTTAAAAAACTGATTATTATTTTTACAACATTAGATGGTAAAATTTATGATGAAAACATCAACCAAGCACATTAAGAATAAGGAATGATGCTTTGTTTGTGACAAGGACTAAAAATAGACCTGAAGTGGGATCAGCTTAATGAATATAAGCCCTTAAAACACTGTGCATGAGTTGTCATTAGTCAATAAAGAAAAGGTTTCTTTATCATAGCGTGTCAAGTAGGCTCTAAATCCCTTGATTTACTGATAGTCTAAAAGGAAGATGGGTGATAGGTGGTGTGAAGGGTAATGGGTGATATGTATGATAACCTCATGTGAATTAGTTTGCCTCTTCTATAAGTGGCCTAAGAATGGTAATAGATAAGTCCATATCATATGCTAGATGTATATTTATTAGTGTGAGAAGTTTGCATGGAAAATTAGATTATGGCTTCCAACTTATTATTCTACTTGAGAGTTGATTGCGGCTTTAGAATTTGTTGTGATAGTGGGTCTTTTCTATATTTTTGTATATGGGAAGCTTATCAATGCAAGAAGCTTCCATGAATTTACTCTGCTTTTGACAAATTTAACTTAGCCATCCTTCAAGGGAGTGGTATAAGTTTATTGGCTTTGTTTATTGTTCTTGATAGCTATCCTTCAAGAGAGCAGTCTACCTTACATGTGGCAATTTTTATTTTGTTTTTGGGTAGCTATCCTTTAAGGGAGTAGTCTGTAATGCTTAAGATATTGACCCAAATAATGTTTTGTTAACCAAATTATTTTGGGATGTAATGTGTTTAGACATAGACAAGTCTAATTAGGTTTAGAGGTTTACCTTTATGAGGGCAAAACTTTGACACAAGAAGGTTAATGATATGTGAAAGGGTATGGTTTTGAGAGGAAATAACCATGGGATTCCATCTTGTTAGAGATGAAAATTATCCATGAGAGACATGTTATGGGTAGAGCCACGGTACCCATATTTAGGATTAGGCTATGACTGTGATGGTTAATCACATGGTTCTATGTTGTAATCAATTATCCTCAAAAGGAGAGAAGAGAGATGGGTGAAGGTTAACATGTTGTAATCAAGGGATGAGCTTAAGTTAGACAAAAGGGGTGATCTTGATCCTTATTTAACATAAAAATGGATTTAGATATAAAGCATTGAGGAGCTTAGGTTCTATTTTGCCTTTGAGAGAGAACAAATGATAAGCTCTTGATCCATACTTATGGGTAATTATAGACATCCAATTCCTAACACCATTTGTATTGAAATTGTTAATCTTACTTGAATTGCACTCAAATGCACATTTTAGGTAAAAATCCATAAAATGTGCTAAATGGTTTGAAATTTTTATTTATAAGTGACAATTTAGGTCAAAGTATCCCTAAATGAGGTAATACAATTTATGGGCCAATTAACTTTGATCAATTCATTTTGAGTCAAAATGACAATTTCCCCTTTTTGTGCTTTGGATCACTCTTTTCTTCTAATTCATTGGTACATGCCATGTAAATTTGTTATTTTATGTTGGAAAAATCTTAAATAGGAATATGGTTCCAAAGCATCTAGCATCACCCTACAATTCTTATTGAGTCAAATTACAACCCAATAATATGAATTTTGGACCATTTTGATTAATTGAGGGCTAATTTCCAAATAAATTGCACAAATGTTGATTAACCTTGTTTAAGGCTAATTGATCCAAATCAAGATCTTAAGTATATTTTCCATGAGAGTTGTTGAATATTTCTTTTTGAAAATTGATTTCTATTATCTACATCATCAGGTGATGTCATCTATGGGGTGGCATCCATCAAGCCATAAGTGCATAAAATATCAAGATTATGGGTCTCCCATGCCTCTTTATTACCTCCCATGCCTCATTAATGTCCCTTCTTCCAAATTCATGATGAGGATAATTATGGATTTTAATTACATAATTCAATTAATCCATGACCACACATCTCAATCTTAACATAAATGGTCATGGTTGATTCTGGTCATTCTTGAAAATATATAAATAGAGAGGCCATAGACATCATTTTTAAGCTTGATTTGTGCAAAGTTATTAGGTTGAATTGTCTCCACAATCCTTTGCATTTGACCATTGAATTTAGTTACAAGCTTCATTCATAGGCTAATTTAGTGATTTCACATCTTGAGTCTAGTTATTGAGAAGTGTTATTGAGACCATGGAGGAGTTTTTCCACCATTGTTGACAAAGAAAAAGTTGCTTGATTAGGGGAGAACATATTTTTGAGCCACTCTTGGATGATGGAATCCATTTACGAAGGTAACTAATATGCTTTCTTTTATTTATTTCTTCATTATCATTTACAAAGTCCCCTTGAATAGATATGCTTAGTTAGTTAGTTCTCTATGAATTTCTCTTAGATTTATGGACTATTTTTTGAACCCCCTCAAAAATAGGGTACTGATCAAGGGACATCTTGAAAAAATCATGTCTATCAAAGTGAGACTCCTCAATGAGTGGGAAAAGATCAAGACACAACTCTACTAAGATTGGCATATTAAGGAGATAAGGATCTTTAAAAATAGGTAAAATATGAATAGGTATCTTGTAAAAGTTTGACTTGTCACAAATGGGTGTTTCAACAATAAAATTTTAGTTTTGATTCATAATTGGTTATAAAAGATCAATTTTGAACACATTTTGATCCTCATAAGATGGATATTGAAGAGGTAATGTTTCTTGTTTAGGTTCAAAGATCGACACATAATTTATAAAGTGGAGAACATTTGGTTTAGTGGGAATAATGGTTTGGGGTTCAATAATGGACTCTTCAAAAATTATACTATTGAATAAGGGATCAAACATAATTGGTTCATCAAATGGAGGTTCTTCAACAATAGGCTCATCAAAAACTGGTGATGGGCCAAGAATGGTAACAATTGGATGCTTCTTAGTTAGGTTACTTGTGCAAACCAATGGAGAAGGTCCTAAAATGGTGATGATTGGATGCTTCTTAGTTTGGTTGCTCATGCAAACCAAAGGAGGAGGTCCTAAAATGGTAATCACTAGATGCTTCTTAGTTTGGTTGCTTGTGCAAACTAAAGGACAAGGTCCAAAAATGGTGATCTTGGCATGTTGTGGAGTTTGATTACTCGCACAAGCCAAAGCATCCAAGTCTTCTTGATAAACATAATCATTCAAATCATGATTTGGATTACAAGTTGGATCTTGACTATGTTCCCATGACTAATTTTTGTGAGGTGGATAGAAATCTATCTCAAAAACTATATTATCACCATAGGGGTCTTGACTAAAGTCATAATATTCATTTTGTGTGGCCATTCTATCATAATTTGGATTATCCATGATTGCACCATAAGTATAGCTAGACATATCTACATTTAATGAAGAAACTTTTAAAAACAAAAATACTTAGATTTATACAAACTCTAAAAAGTGATGTTTTAAAAGATAAAAGGTTTAACCTTGGTTGAAAAGGTGAAGCTGCATCTCAAAAGTAGTTTATGCCAAGATTTGGAATAACACAACCTAATGTCAAAGGTTTTTGAAGAAAGGTTGCGTTTTCCCAAATAAAGTCACAAAAAATGATGAGGATAGGCACTCGAACAAACAAACAATCAATAGTGTTAAAAATTGGGTAATTATTCAACTAAAGTTATGCAACCCAAAATAAAAATATTTGTGTACCAACCCCAAAAATTGAGACTTAAACAAAAATCAATCAATGTTTGGATCCAAACTTGACAAGGTTAATTTAAAATGTAATGTTGAAGACTAGGATTGGACCAAACAAGCTAGACAAGAGCGGATAGCATAAAGATGCATAAACAAGGTCCAAACAATATATATGACATGGTTTAAAACAAATATATTTTGATATAATAGTAAACAAGTTCTTGAAACAAATTGAGTAGCTTAACGATATAAGCATGCTTGAATGATGTGATCAATTATTATGTTTCAAAGACTCAAAGGGAAAAATGGTTTGACATGATTTGGAAAGCATAACACTACCCTTCTCAGCTAAAATACATGATTTTGACATGGTTTTGAACAATCAATAAAGTTTTAGTCTCAAAACATACTAAGCAAAAATGACCAAAATACACTAAGTATAATCATCCAAATCCTAGCAAGGTTATGGAAAAATGGGGATGACTAAAACTAATTGAGTTTTGAATGTTTCTAGGGGAATCAACTACATAATGACTTTAACATCAAATGATGTAAAATAAAAGCATGGATTTTGGGTCTATATCACTTAGATTGTTGCAAAAAGGTCTAGTCCTTTTTTCAACCACTACATCTTGCTATTCGCTCAGTGTAGTGTGATTTCCAATTATGCACATTATGTCCTATATAAAACTCCATCACTAGAAGGTGGTTTAACCATTAAAACCTTCTATTCCTAGTGAGAGTGGGTGAAGTCAATGTTGGGAGATGAAACCTAGGGTCAAAACTTCCCTAAAAAACTCACAGGAGATAATGACTTCCCCCTCACAAGCCAAGATGAAATGAAATAAATAAAAAATAAAGACTTTAGCATTGTTTTCAAGGTCACCCAAAATATGATGAGTTTTTGGGGAGTTATTTAGATGACATTATTTTTAAGCCTTGGACTAGGCTTTTTACAATAAGTATGGTGCTTTTAATTCCAAGGGTTCCCTAAAGTGGACAAATGGAAGATCATATACGTGTAAACCTTCTTTTTTCCAAACAAGTTTTAATTTAAAAAACTAATTAAATGCAAAAAGCTTGGAAAGGTGAGTTCATTTTTAAGCACCAAGTTAAATGATTGGGTAGTGTTCTTTTGACCCCTTGGTCTTAAGTTGTAACTTTGAAAGCCTAACTTATCAAAACATTCACTTAAGCACCTAAATTTTTCATTAAGCCCAAAAATAAAGTTCCTAATTCATTTTCAAACACTCAAATAAAGTGTGAAAGGCACTAATTTAGTTTGCTTAGATGACTTTCCATGTAGACCCTGTAAGAAAAATGTTAGCAAGTTACTTAGCTTTGAAGAACTTTTGAAGATAAAACAAGAAATCTTCATGAATGGGATTGTAACCCATAAATTTGGTCATAATCTCCTGATTAGAAGTCATAAAGAAAAAATTTGAGCATGCACAGTGGGACCACAACCCACAAATTGCTCACAAAGCCTTTACAAACAAGCTACTAACTATTGTCATGTAGGCTCTTGGATTATGGAAGAAAAGAAAGAAAAAATTTGAGAAAAAAAATCCATGAACCATGCCATTTGAACTACATTGACTTGAGGTCCTTCAGGACTATGTAGGTAGCTCTCAATTTTTATTTAGGTCAGCTCAGTCACCCCTTTCCAATGCTGTCACCATTTTGTGATCAATCTAAACCAATCATCGATTGGGGGTAACTTTGTTTCCACCATAGCCAATTTTCTTCTGATTATTTCATTATACCATTTTTATTATACCATTTCTTTACTATTGACCAAGGCTTGATTTTAGTCATGTTACCAATCCCATTTTTGATCTTGGTTCCTTTGGTTCATCTTGAACTTTTTATGGGGGGATTTTGATCTAATTTCAATAATTTTTTAATTCATGTTGAATGATAGTATATGGAAGTAGTGTGACATTTGATATGACAAGTTATCTTTATTTTATTATCTTATTTGGTATAACTGATTATAACCACCTATGGGCAAATCAATATTATTTTGGTACCCCTGATTATAAACACCTTTGGGAAAATTAGTATTATGACATTGTTTCCTAATTATAACTAATTATGATAAAATTAGATACAATGCCTTTTTATCATGCATTACCGCATCATCTGGTCATTACTATTATAATTTGTCTTGTCATTCACCTTTATTTGTGAACTTATTATGACCTAGTCAATTTTTCATCACCTTTTGTGTGGGTAGAATTACTATGACTTAATATTATTTTGGGGTTATATAGGCCATACTTAATTCATGTCAAAGTCAAATAAATCCCTCTTATCATACACTCTCATCGTATTACGATCATTTTAAGATCCCTAGTCAATTTTTCATCACCTTTTGTGTGGGTAGAATTACTATGACTTAAGATTATTTTGGGGTTATATAGGCCATAATTGATTCATGTCAAAGTCAAATCAATCCCTCTTATCATAAACTCTCATCGTATTACAATCATTTTAAGTTGGCACGCTCTCACTATTTCATGAGCTAAACCATTTTGTATCTCTTAATCCTCAATTGAGTTGAGATAGAAAATTCCAAAAACATTCATAAAACATTCAAAAACTCAAAAACATTTTGTATGTGTTTATTTGATTATTTTTTGTTGTATAGTCTTTTACTTTCCTATTTGGTCTTGCTTTCTTGTTTTATTTTCCAAGTACATCTTGATGGTCCACATCGATCTTGATTATTCATATCTTGGTCTCATGTTGTTCAGATGTTCTTGCCGTTTATTTTTAAACATCTTTGTTCCTACTTAATTCTTTATTTATTATATCTTGATTTTAGGTTAGGTTCATTTATGTTTATCTTTTTCTTTGTCATTACTTTTTTATTTAAATGTAAATATCTATAACTTTGGTTTTGGTCACTGTTATACCATTATCCCTATTTATAGGTATTCACATTTGAATTGGCTCAATGCAATTGGAATGCTATGTCATTCTAAGTTATTCATACTTATAATGCCTAATTTATTTTTCTATATCAAGCACTTTGTGCTCAGGTCTCAAATTATTAATGTCAACATCACTTTGATGAATAGTTCTCAAGAACACTTTAAATAATCGAGGATCATGATATAGAAGTAGGTGTCTAGGTATTATGCATTTTAGCACTTGAATCTATGCTTAGGCATGCATCTCTATGCATACATTATGAGTCTAATAAATTATTGATCAATTTTAATCATTCCTCATTCCATTCTCTCCCAAACATGGGTGAACAACATTGGCCTGAAGTTCATGTAGGAACATGAGTCCATAGAACTATGTAGGCAATGCTAATTTCTATTGAGGTCAGCTCGACTATCTTTCATTCTTCTTTTATTCTCTTTCATCACTTTGTGCATTATTATATACTTAGTTTTATATGGATTTGTAAGTCATTACACCATCACATGTACATTTGTGCCTGCTCACTTTAACCTATATTTTGGGTTATATCTTTGATCTATTTTGCTTACCAATTGCCCATGCTGGGGCCCACCATTTGAACCACGTTCGAATCAAATCAGCTCTATAGGGGCAAACCATTATTTATTATTTATCAACAATCAAAATTAGCCATATTGAGAAAAAACTATTTTATCATGATCATATTTAATCTACTAGAGTACTTCTTATTGTATTCTCTTTGTAGACATTGTTCTAGTGGTGCTTCCCTACCTGAAGTAGAATGTTCTCTCTTTTCCTCTAATTCCAAGATCTCCACATTAAAGCCCATGATGGAAATATTTTAGTGTGTAACTTATCTTAGGACTAATCAATATCATAAGCATGTAACTTGTACTCTCAAATTGGGTATGTTTATAGTGTGTATCTTATATTTATGGATTATATATTTCCCATTTCTCCTATTTTTGGGGCCTATTATACCTCTCATTATATTTTGATCATTGATGGTAATCACACATGCAAATATTAGCTCCTCTAGATGTGATCTATTCCATGGGTTAATCTCTCACTTTCTCTCTCTTTTCAAGGGTCCATACTTTTTTTCCATCCTAGTATGTCCTATTGAGGGGGCATCATGGGTCCATTCCAATTTCTTCTTGAAAACTCTTTTCTTTGAAAATATGTTACTTTAGTCTAAATGTCTCACTATGCCTTCTTAAATAGGGGAAATGTATACAATTAATTCCTAACATCATTTGTGTTGAAATTATCAATCTTACTCGAATTGCACTTAAATGCACATTTTAAGTCAAAATCCATAAAATGTGTTAAATGGTTCAAACTTGTCATTTACAAGTACCAATTTAGGTCAAAGTATCCTTAAATAGGGCAATGCAATTTATGGGCCAGTTAACTTTGATCAATTTATTTCAAGTTAAAATGATAATTTCACCTTTTTGTGCTTTGAATAACTATTTTCTTCTAATTCATTGGTACACATCATGTACCTTTGTTATTTTGTGTTGGAAACATCCTAAATAAGAATATGGTTCTAACACATCTAGCGTCACCCTCCAATTCTTATTGAGTTAAATTACGACCCAATAATATGACTTTTAAACCATTTTGATTAATTGAGGTCTAATTTCTAAATAAATTACACAAATTTTGATTAACCTTGTTTAAGGCTAATTGATCCAAATCAAGAGCTTAAGTAGATTTTCCATGAGAGTTGTTGAATATTTCTTTTTGAAAATTGATTTCTATTATCTACATCATAATGTGATGTCATATATGGGGTGGCATCCATCAAGCCATAAGTACATAAAATATCAAGAATATGGGTCTCCCATGCATCTTTATTACCTCTCATACCTCATTAATGTCCCTTCTTCCAAAGTCATGATGAGGATAATTATGGATTTTAATTACATAATTCAATTAATTCATGACCACACATCTCAATATTGAGATGGATGGTCATGGTTGATTTTTCTCATTATTAAAAATATATAAATAGAGAGGCAATGGACATCATTTTTAAGATTGATTTGTGCAAAGTTATTATGTTTAATTATCTTCATAATCCTTTGAATTTGACCATTGATTTTAGTTGCAAGATTCATTCATAGGCTAATTTAGCGATGTAACATCTTGAGTCTAGTTTTTGAGAAGTGTTCTTGAGACCATCGAGGAGTTTTGCCACCATTTTTGATAAAGAAAAGGATGCTTGATCAATGGAGAACATGTTTTTGAGCCACTCTTGGATGATGGAATCCATTTGGGAAGGTAACTAGTATGATTTCTTTCATTTTTTTCTTCATTATCATTTACAAATTCCCCTTGAATAGATAGGCTTAGTTAGTTAGTTCTCTATGCATTTCTCTTGGATTTATGGACTAATGTTTAACTAACTTGATTTTTAATCCTAATAAATAGTAATGATGTAGGGTACAATCCAATTGAAAGCAAACTTGCCTCGTTTACTCTTCTCTACATTGGTCATGTGTTGGTTTTCCTTTAGGATGAGGTCTTCAATATTGAATTCCCATTTTTTGAGGTACTTGTTATAATTGTGTGTGATATGCTCTTCATAGATATAGGGGTAGGTGATGGATGATAAATGATGCTCATCAAGTGGATTAAGTTGAGCTAAATGGTGCTGATATAAATCTTGATCAAAAATGAGTTTCTATAAAGATATGTGAAGAGAGGGGATTCAGACTTCAAGAGGCAAGACTACCTTTGCTCTAAAGACTAAAGAGAAAGGGGTAGCACCCATAGATGTTTTAATGTTAGTGCAATAGGACCATATAGTGAATGGGATGTGTAAGTCCCAATCCCAACCTAAAGCACTAACAATTTTGATTATTATTTTGGTGAGTGTTTTATTACAGGCTTCCTCTTGTCTGTTTACTTATGGTCAGTAAGGTGAGGAAAAGATTAAATCGATGCCAAATACATCACATAAACCTTGGACTTATTATTTGAGTATTTTTTATTATCAGTGATGATCTTATGAGGAACACAAAAGAGGTAGATGATATGATGGTTGATAAAGTTGATAATCTTCTCTGCTTTGGTCAAGATTAAAGGAATAGCTTCCACCCACTTGGTGAAGTATTTAGCAGTTGTGATGATGAAACTATGCCATTGTAAAGAATGGGGTTTAATTTACCCAATGAGATCAAGATCTCATTAAGAGAAAGGCCAAAATTCCTTAGATACTTAGAGGCTACTGGATGATGCACAATGTAAACTAGCATGTTGTTGACATTTAACACACTTTGTAACATAATCACAATAGGCTTGGTTAAGGGTGGGCCAATAGTAGCCAAGGTGAAGGATATGTTTAGTAACCATTAGGTTACTAAAGTGTCTCCCATAGATCCCATCATATGTTTCCTTGATGGCATGAGAATCTTCATGAATACGTAGGTAATGAAGAATGAGACTACCAAAACCATGTTTGTAAAGGATTCCCCTTAGTATGGTGTAATGAGAGGTATTATAAATAAAGGATCTTCAGGCATTCCTAGAGAGGTTTGGAGGAATGATGCCTAGGTTGAGGTAGTTAAGAGTTTGGTCATACGAAATATTGGGTGGAGATTCATCGACATTAAAAATGGTAGGGAGGTTAGATTGGATATAAGAGGTTGTGGTAAAATGATGAATGGTGACAAATATTTTGAAATTGGAAGGATGAGAAGGGATATAGGAAGCAAGGTAAGCCATTATATCTATGAATTTATTGGTAAATTAGGGAATAAATTGGACCAGGTAATGTTCAAATGATGTTAAGAGTTTGTCAACAATTTTTTTATGTTTTTACAAGACATAATTATTACATTGATAGGATCTATTGACCTGGTTGACCACAAGATGGGAATCACCAAAGACATAGATTATATTAATTCTCAAGGTTAGTATAGTTTAAAGACCTTTCACTAGGGCTTCATACTCAGCCATATTATTGGTGCATTCAAAGTCAAGTTTGAAGGAGAGAGGAAGGGGTTCACCATCAGAGGAATGATAATAACTCTGACATCCCCTCCTTATTTTCACTTTGAACCATCAAAGAACATGGTCATTTGGTAGGTTATGCCATCCTCTTGAAAATGAATCATGATAGACTTGTCCAAAAAGGTAAGAGGAGGTGGTTGGTTGTTTGGTAAAGGAGATTCAACCAATTGGTCAATAATGACCTACCCTTTAATTAAATTCTACTAGAGGAATTCAAGGTTGAATTCAACTAGGAGCATGATCCACTTAGTCATATGCTAATTTTGGTATGGTTTAGAGTGCATGTACTTTAACAAGTTAGTATTAGTGATGAAATAGGTTTTATGGTTAAGAAGGTAGTGGTAGAGTTTGGTGGCCACAAAGGTCAATGCTAAGTAGAGTTTCTAAGTATATGTATATCGAGTCTCATATTTTAAAAGTGTATGAATAATTTAGTATACAACTTGCTATTTATGTTGTTCATGTCGGTGAGTCAACATTACCCTTAGGGAATGGTCAGTGGTAGAGATATATAGGTAAAAGGGGTGGTCATCCCTGGGAGGGGTGAGGACAGGTGGTGACAAAAGGTACTATTTGAGAAAATCAAAGGCCTTTTGACAATCAACATTACATTTGAAAGAGACATCCTTCTTCATAAGGTGATGGAAAGGTTGGAACCAGTCTAAAAGTTGTGAAATAAAATGATGAATGGATTGAAGTTTTCCCTAAAAGATACAAAATTGCTTAAGGTTGGTTAGAGGAGGCATGCCCAAAATTGATTTAACTTTAGCAGGGTCTACTTTAATTCCATGAAAAGAGATGATAAAACTAAGAATATTTCCTAAAATGACCTTAAAAATTCATTTCTTGGGATTAAAGTGAACATGATAAAAAAATGAGCATTCAAATATGATTGTAAGAATAATCAAGTGATTTGTTCAGAGTTTTGATTTCTTGAGAAGGTCATGCATATAGTCTTCTACAATTTTATGGATAATATCATGGAATATATAAGTCATGCCACATTGGTAGGTTGCACCAACATTTTTTTAACCCAAAAAGCATGACTCTATAGCAAAAGGTCCCCTAAGAGGTGGTAAAGGTGGGTTTATATAGATCTTCAAAAGCAATCAAGATCTGATTATAACTTGAAAATCCATCCATGAGAGATAAAATCTCATGACCAGTCATGAGATCAATAAGTTGGTAAATGCTAGGTAGAGGAAAGTCATCCTTGGGGTAGGTGAGGTTAAGGTCATGAAAGTCCACACAAATGTGTAGACCTCCAGTGACTTTGGTGAGAGGTAGGATATTTGAGACCCATTGGGGGTAGTCAATGGGTTGAATGAAGTTTATAGATAGGAAATTCTAAAGTTATTCTTTGATAAGAAGGGCTATATGAGGATGCATTCATAAAATTTTCTATTTGATAGGATTGACATCATGATAAGTGAATATGTTATGGGTAGTAATGGTGGGGTCAATCTTGAGAATATCATTATAAGACCAAGTGAATGCTATGCTGTGGTCTTGGAGGAAAGAGGAAAAGTCCCAAAATTCCTTGGTATTTAGTGATTGGTCCAATTTTACAATACAAAGGTTGTCCAAAGTGCCCAAGTTGATAGTTATGGTGGATTCATTTGACATGGTCGAGGCCTCAAGAGGAAAGGATTTGTGGATAGAAGAATCTCCCACACTGAGGTAGGTAAGAATAGAATCATCATCTTGATTTTGGATGGTGTTGATGGTAGAAGAATAATTATCCACCATTTTAGGGTGTAAGAGTGGAAGGATTTTGGTTTAGCCACCCTTTTGGTAGATGAGAGGGCCCACACTAATGGTATTGACTATAAAAAAAGTTAAGGGGGATGATGTCAAAATATTTAGGTGAGGAAGGTGGTTGGGTTAATGAGGATGGGATATCTTCCTCTATGCTGGCAAGGGGTTTGGGTGAATTGGTGGGTTCTTATGGTGGTTCATACCTAAGGCTAAATGATTCATGAGGTTGCAAAGTTTTGATAAGGGGTAATTCATGAGGCCCTTGTTCATAGAGACTGAGGCCAAATCCTTTCCAATCACACCTATGAAGATATAATTTAGATAACATTGGTTTGCTAAGATAGGAAAAGTTAAAGGTGAATGTTTAGATGGATTAAGTAGTGGTAGGGGCTAGAAGTGGCTGATCAAATCCCCCATAAATGAAATTTGTTTGATGGTTAGGGAGCCCAAAGGGGATGATGGTTTCAATGTTAGGGTCATAAGAAGGGTCATGTCTGAGACTCTCATATTCTTGGGGAGTAGAGAAGGAATCCAAGGCTAAGAGTCTATATTAACTAAAGGAAAGATGCTAGAATGTGGTTACTATGGGGTTCTCTACAAGAATATCGGAAGAAGGGATATATGAGCTAGTACAATCTTCATCAAAATCTGGTGTGAAAGTGTCATGGGTTTTGGTTGGTGGGGATGTGTCATTAGTAGATGGTTGTGAGGTAGATGAAGGAGGACATAATTAGGTTGATATGTCATATTAAAATATGTGAAAGGACTAGGGTCAGCTTGGATAGTCACAACTTACCCTTCATGCTCAAATTTGACACATCGATGTAAGGTGGAAGGGACAAAAATCATGGCATGAATCCAAAGGCATCTACGTAAAGAATTGTATTATAATTCTCCTTACACAACATAAGAAAGTTTAGGAATGGTATGGGGCCCTACATAGATATAGAGGACAACTGTGCCCAAGGTAGTAGCCATGATATCATTGAAAGAATGAAGGACCACTATGCTTTCAGACATGATGTTCATGGGTAAGTACAGCTGGTCATAGGTGTGAGAGGAGATAATATTTATGCTAGATCCTCAATAAATAATCACATTTTTGATATAGGTTTGATTAATTTATGTCATAATGAAGAGGGGAGATCAAGATCCTTTAGATGAATAGAAGGTATTTCTAATTCTTTGAAGGTGACAAGGTTAAAAGTTTGAAGGGCACCAACAAAGGTGGCTAGAGGTTGAGGGTCATTGGGTTGGAATTCAATGGATTGAAAGGATTATATGAGTGCTTGATGGTGATGGTGAAAGGTAGAGACTAATTCATATAAGCTCATTTTTTGCTAGAGTTTGGTTAAGTTTCTTGAGGATAGCTTTATGGATGGATATTACATATGGGTTAGGGTATGGAGGGTTGGATGGGGAGGCACATAAGATAGACACATTAATTTTGTTTGAAGATAGAGATGGGTGGGTATTATTTTCTTGAGAGTTTAGGGAGGGGTAAGTCCATGGAATGGATGCCTTAGCCTTCCCTTTATCCTTCTATTGGGCTCGAGATTAGGTAACCATGTGAATAGTGTGGATAAGGGTTTTTTTTGGATTGGGTGGTTGTTTTAGTTCCTTCTCTTTACTTTTAGGTGAGACTAAAGATTTTATGGGTTGAGTTGGTGGTTGGATTGGAAATAGGGAAGAAGGAGGCTTGTCTGATAATAGATCATCATCTTCATACAAGCTATGAATAAATGTTTGGAGAGATTTACAATTTTTTGTGTCATGTCTTGGTGTCCTATGGTATGCACATATAAATTTATCATTGAACTAAGAGGTTTTGGTATGTGAAGGGTTAAAGGGTTTGATGGGTGGTAAGATTAAAAAATAAGTTTGAAATAACCACTGGAGAATGGTTAAGTAAGATTTGACTAAAGGTGGTAAAAGTTTAGTAGTTTTTGTTTTGGGTGGAGAAGTAGAAGGTTGTGTGGATGTAGATTTTATGGTAGGTGTCTTGGGTAAAGTGTTGATGGTTTTAGTTTAGGCAAGATGGTTGATAAGTTAGAGGTAGAGGAGGGTGAGGTAGGTAACTTAGGGATTGTCAGTGTAGTGAAGAAAGGTGTTTTAAAAAATTAGTATGAAGGTGTAACCAATAAAGGTGGTAGGGTTTTGGTAAAAATGATGGAATTTGTGTTTAAGGTAGAGGGATGAGGACCCAAAATATAGGAAAAGGTTGAGGGAGGTAAAATTTGGTGTTTTGGGCTTTCTAGTGGTTTTACTTCTTTAGTTGTTTTAGCTATTAGTTTTAGAGGGGATTTGGTCACTTTAGTTATCTTGGTGGGTTTAGGTGTTTGAGGGTCAATTAATTTGGAAGAGGTTTTGGTTGGTTGGGTGGAGGTTTTAGTTAGTTACGAAGGGGTTATAAGTTCTAGTTTGGTTCCCTTACCTTTGTCTTGACCTCTGATAAAAGGTTCTAAAATTAGAGGTTGGATGGATGAAGTAATCTTCTCTTATGAGATAGATTCCAAAGAGGTGGTGGATAGTTCTATGATAGGGGAGGTAGGTATGGTATCCTCCAATAGAGGTGTGGGTATAGTGGCTTCCTTTGTTTGGGTGTTTAAAGGAATAGAAGATAATTTTTTTCTTCTATTAGGGGAATGGGGAAAGATGAAGTTAAGGTAATGTTTTCTTCAGTAATGGGTTCATCAGTAACCACATTAATAGTATGTGCCTTATGATATGGGTCTATTTTATTATAATGGTAAGGGGTAGAAGGAGCATGATTAGGAAAAGGTTTGTGGAATATGTGAAGGGCTTGGTTTGATGGTGCATTGGGATTATCCAACGTAATCTCTCCCTTATTGATGAGGGATTGGATAAGGTATTTGAAGGTGTTACACCTATTTATGTCATATCTTATGACTTGATGAAATACACAATGGTCATTCTCATTATACCAACCTGGTATGGGGTGAGAAGCATCAAACTGTTGGGGTGGTTTAATTGGTAGAAGTTGGATGATATTAGATTTAGTAAAGTTTCCAAAATAGAAGCATAGGGCTCCCCAATTAGAGTTAATTGCTTATGATTATTCTAATTTTGGTTCCTTTGGTTTCAATTTGAATAATTAGAGGAGTTAGAGGTTTGGTTCTTTGGGTTCTTTGGTTGGTAGATGGTGGTAGTGCAACTTTGAGGATAATGGCATTGGTGGTTACTTTGTTTTTAGTGTTAGAATTGGTCTAGTTGTTTGGTTTGGAAGAAAAGGGCTCATTGGGTTAATAAGTTGAGATTTTGATCTTCAACTTTAACCTTCATTAATCAATGCATCTATTGTCTAGTTTTTGAGCCATGGTAAAATCTTCATCAAAGGTTCATAAGGTTGATGAAATATGTTTTGCGCATGCCTAGGTGAAGAGCTCTATAAGCTCAAGTTGAGTTAATGAAAAGGAAAGTTGGTTTATTAGGCTCCTCTAACAAGCCAAAAAATCAGTATTAGATTCATCTTTGAATTTTTAAATGGAGTAGAGGTTGGTAATGGAAACTTCATTGGATATATTGATCGAAAAGTGCTCTAAGAAGTTTTGGGCTAATTGGGTGAAAGAGAAGATTGAATGTTTGGGTATGACACTATACCAATCCAATGCTGGTCCAAATAATGACATTATAAAGTTACATAGGAGAAGAGCATCATCATGGGAAATCAAGTAGCATGAATTCTTAAATTATCTCAAATGTTGTTGAGGGTCTTATTTACTATTAAACTTGGTATATTTTGGAAGTTCGCACTGGGCTGGATAAGGTCTGATGGGGACCGAAGGGTGAATAGGCTCATTGCAAATTTGATCATAGGATAAGAGATTATAGGATCTAAATATGAATAAATCAAAGGTAGTCATCTTTTCCATGATCAACTTCATGATGTCTATTTGAGGTTGTTGGGATGAATAATTATATGGTATGTTTTGTTGAGGTTGAAGAATGTGTGAATAGCTAATATATGGTTGAGATGACTCCATGTATTGGTATGTAGTATTTGGAGGTTGGGTGGAAGATATATATTAGTATGTGGATGTTAATGGTTGGATAGAGGTGTGTGATTAGATAGAAGGCATATGCCCTTATGGGTTATGAGGATAGCTAAAAGTTATGTGTTAGGTTGGAATGGTGGTTGGGTTAGTGGCTAATGGAAGGGTGGTGACTCTTGTGCTAATTGGTGCTACCATGGAAGGTATGGACACCAAAATTATTAGAAGTGGAGTATTATTTGATTGGTTGGAGGTAACTAGAGGAATATGGGTAGTGCTAGAGTTATGCACTTTTATTATGGGGGAGTGATTAGTAAGAGGTATAAGGGTAGTGGTAGTTTTGGTTGGTGGGTTAGTTTTGAGGGAGTTGTTGGTTGATGATAATGTTTGGGCAACTAAAGGTTAAGTATTTCCTATTATATTGGATGTATTCCGCATGAGGTAGAGATGCATGCCATAAGGTGGATCTATGGGTGGGGTCAAAATTGGGATTTGGTAAGAAGTGGTTGTTAGGTAGTGTTGTAAGGTTACATTATTGTTATCTAGGAAAGTGGAAAAATATAAATCTCCTAAGACTACTCAAGTAGGAACTCTCAGAGAGTGAGGGGGGTCTATAGGTTCATAAATGTGTTCCATGGATGAAGAGGTGGAAGTTGGTTATGGTTTATTTGGTGGTGGGTTTTGTTCCTTAAGGTCTTTTTGTTGTTGGTGAGTGAGAACCATATGAGAAGATAAGAAAAGGATGATGTGTTCTCACATCTCAAACAAAGAGAAATAAAAAAAACTCAAGGCAAACAATGGATTCACTAAGAGTGCATTAAATCCTAGGATTATTTTTAATCTCTCTTTTGGCTTATTCCTTAAAAAAGTGTGAAGAGGAAATTGGATTAAATATTTCATAAACAAGGTAGTCTATGTTTTGTTTCAAGTTATGTTTAGGAACTCAATATAAGTCTATATTAGTTTGATTACATGTCCTAGTACCTAGGGATTTCTAAATTCATGTCACAATCCCGTAGCCAGTGTGGGTGCTTAGTCAATATGCAATAATTTCTAGAGTTTATACTTAGCCAGAGAACTGAGTTGGTTATCCCCTCGGTGATTAAATCCAAGTAAGATAACTAGGAAAGGGTAATGTGATCTACTAGGTGATGAAATCCTAGTCAAGCCTTATCTTAAGTGAGTTTTATGTTTTTTTGTGCAAGTGGTTTGGTTGTGTAACATTTTTGAACTAAGGTTAATTTGCTTTGCTTAATTAATCTAGGTGAACTAGAAACAAGTAAGCAAACAATGGATGCAAGGTTTATTTTAAAGCCAATTTTTTTTTAGATTTTTTAAATACATACAAAACATGTAAATTCCATTTAAATTAAAGATGAAAATGAAAGTCCTAATCTTAAGATTATTTTGCTTTCTATTTCTTTTTAAAAATGCAAGGAAAATAAACTTTGAATTTTCTAAAATAAAAATGCAACTAAAACTTGTGTTTTTATTTATTTTTATTAAGAAAGAAGGAAAGCTAAATTTTCATATAATGCAACTAAATAAATTTCATTAGTGAAATTATAAATTTCCTAAAACATATATGGACCCAATAAAACTCAAGGGTCCCACTAGGTGTGCCAAAATGTTCCTTGTAATTTTTGCTTTTTCTTAAGTGTGAAAAGAAAAATTACTTAAGAGGGGTGTGTAGAAGAATATCTATTGAGTGCACGCATGTTGAATCCATAATTTTTGAGAACTCTTCTTTGAATAGGGAATAATCACCTGAAATAAGAAATCACTACCACAAAACTTGTTGGTTAGACAAGTAGTTAGGAGGATTGCCTAGTGCGATCTAAATGCTAGTAGTGAAAGCTTTCTAGGAGGTTGTTAATCCACCTTCTTTGAAACACTTAAGTGGAAATGATAAAATAAATATATTTCAATAAAATTATTAAAAAATAAAACTAATAAAAACAAATAACAAAAAATTAATTAAGAAAACTATTTTTTTTGCTTAAATGGCTAAAATAAAGTAACTAGTTTAAATAATACTAATGCTGAAAATCAGTTGAAACAAAGTCATGGTTTTTGGTTTGGATTGATTTGATAAAGGTAAAAATAATGATTTATTTTGGGTTGGGAAATTTTTGGGATGGTGAAGGGAAATATGTTCAAGAAAATAAGAGGGATAAATGGTCAAAAAGAGGGCCAAGAAGGCAATGGGGAAAATGGTCAAAATGAGGCCAAGAAAGCAAAGTGGTAAAGGGTGATCAAGAGGGAAAAGAGATATGGGTAAGAGGATAAAATTACAAGAGGGTAAGTAAAAAATAAAGTGAGGTAATAATTACAAAGGGAAAGGAATAAATAAATAAAGATATCTAAACAACAATATTACCTCAATGCTTGAAGATGTTTGTTAATGAGGATTGGTTTATTGAAGATCCTTGATGATTTTGGCAGAGTTTAATTGCTTCATGATATTTTTCTCAAAGATGTGGATTAATTCCAAAATTATAACCTCCTTAAAAAAACTTGCAATAAGATGTTAATAACAAAATACTAACTTGCAACTTAACCTTGGGTGAAGGAGAGGGGGTATTTATAGCATTTATTATGAAGAATAATGCCAAAAGAGGAATAGTAGAAGTATGTCATCATTTTCCATGTGGTGCATGAATGATTCAAAGATACTATTTTTAGGTATTCCCATTTGGGTTGGTGAGTCTCGCACCTTTCACATGAATCTAACTTTGAATGGGAATCATTCACATGGGTTTAAATGAGACCAAAGGCTTTTCACCACCCTTACTTGTCTTCATTCAAGAACTTAAAGAGATGCCACACAAAATGTGGTGAAATTTTCCATATGGTGAATTAATTAGTTAAAAATGAGGTTGGTGGGGATTCCCATTTGGGTTGGTGAGTCTCCCATTTGGGTTAAAAAGTCAAAAATGGGTGCCCTTCATCTTTCCCAAAGCACTAAAAAGGTAGTTATCTCATTTTGAAGGCTAATTTCATGTGTAAAGGAAAGATACATGTTTAATGATGTCCCCTTAATGGGAAATTCACCATATTTAAAGGGGGGTTATTATGATACTTAAATGAGGTCATTAAACACCTTGGGAAAGGGTCTCAGGTGGAGTATGATGTTGTACATCAAGCCACCTCACTTCTAAGCCATGTTACTTGCCATATAACCTTCCATGTCACTTGCCATGTCACTTTCCATGTCACTTTCCATGTCACTTGCCATGTCACTTTCCATGTCACTTGCCATGTTAGTTTCCATGTTACATGCCATGTCATCATGAATAGTGATAGTGGGTCCTATAGTGAATAGTGATAGTTAATAGTACTTTAAAATAGTATTTTTGAATAGGATAATAGTGATTTGGTTAGGTTAATAAGGGTTGGTTAAGGGTTAATAAGGTTTATGGGGTCTTTAGAGGGTCCTAAGGCATTTAGTCATTGAAAGCTGTAAGTGCATAGTTTTCTAGTATCTACACTACCCTTATACATACTTGTTTTTCTCTCTTACTCCTTGTACATAGTTTATTTTCATATTCTTGTACATATATTATACTCAAAAAACACAAAAATAATATAATATGTCAAAAAAAACATTCAAATATTTCAAAAAAATCCAAAATTTTTATAGGTTGTATGCATTCCTTTATTTACATGTCTACTATTTGCCAGATATTGCATATTGCTAGTTATCCTAGTGTAGTTGGTTTTATCATACACATATGCTTCACTTATTCTTGTCAAGTGATTTCATATTTTAGATAATACTCTAGTCCACTACATTGATTTAGACCAAATATCATCTGCCCATTGGGGGAATCTACACTAATCTAGGTTTATACATTTCTACATCTGCCCACTTGGGTGTATATCCTACATAGTTGCTATAACTAGGTTTTATCTTTACATAATAACATTCCAATTACACATTAATTTATCTTGATATTGATCATTACCATTCATTTCTTAGATTTTTTTCCAACTATCACTAGTTAGCTTCAATATATATGTACCCTGGCATCTACATAGATTGGTATTACATAGTTATCTATGCTTTCATTTACAATTCCTAGTTTAGACTTTATTGTGTTACTATGATTATTACATCTTCAAGGGAATTTGAACATGCCATTGTTCCTTGGATTCTATGCCACTTCTATATTTATATGCTTTGGACATGTACCCATGTCCCTTGTGTGTGTTCTTTCATGCTTTTATCTTTATAATTTAAACATGTCCTTATCTATGGATCTACGCCAATTGCTTGTTGTTTATGTATGTGGAAATTTAAAAATGACCTTGTATTTTTTCATTCCTAGATTTAGTGACACATACCCATGTCCCTTGTATTTTACCCTTTGGCCTACTCTTTATGTGCCTCATGTGCTTGTATTTTTACTTCTTTGTATGTTTATACACCATGACACTTGTATTTACTTGTAACACACACACACACATACACACTAGTTTTTGATGCCATGAGGGACCTCATGCTTCTACCTATCCTACTTTTGTGTCTTGATAGACATCATGTCCCATCCCTTAGGTAGTTAATTATATTTTAATGATGTTATACATTGATTATATCTATCTTGACACACTTGTATAATGCTAGAATATAACATACATCTTACATTTCCTACTATTGCTCAGATTTTTATGTTATGTTGGTATATTATATTGGAATGTCATGCTTCAGCTAACACATTTTATAGAGCTACCTAGTTATAGGGCATTTCTTCTATAAATTTCAAAACTACCCTCAAAAGAGAGGAAATTTATAAGGGTTGTCACAAAGATCAAGATCTTATTTTGCTTTTCACAAATACATTTCAACACACAGGCTTAGTTATAGAGATCAAACTCAAGGTAGATAAATAATAGAATAAAGGTTCAATAGTCAGTTCAAACCACACAAATATTATATCATGTAGACATTAGCACCCAGATTGAGACACTAGTGCCATAGGGTGAAACTATCTACTATAGGGCACTACTATCAAGTATCCCTAGCTTTAGGACAATCTAGTTCATTTAGAATAGTACACTAGGTAAAATACATATTTGCATAGATGCAGTCACAAATTTGGTAGTTATGTTTGGATTTAAATTAGATTCAATCATTTTAATCCATATTCATACTAATTATTTATATTTGAGGGAATCATGTATGACATGATGAATCATTCATTTAGGTTAGTACATAGATTCAAATAATACATACTTGATTCAAATTTAGTATACTTAGATACCAGATTGGGGGTATGTGCACGAAACATAGTTTTCATATACTCAACTTTAGATAAGTTGATTAGATATAATATGGAAAAATACATGTCATTATATATTCTATATACACTTGATATCACATTTTAGGTTGTCACCAAAATCATGCCTTACTCCATCTACAGTGGTTGGTATTCTTAAGTGGCTGAAAGGTGCCTAATATACCTGAGTGGCCATGAAGCTAAATACACAATTAGATTACTTAGTTAGATAATTTAAACACTTTGAATAATATAATTATAGACTTATCTACTTCATATAGGGGGGAATGATGGAGTCATGGCCTACTTGAGATCTTGAGCCACTTTTATGAGAGGGTTCAACACATATATAGTCTTATCTAGGCTATTCACAGAGTTCAGGATCTACCAAGCAGGGGTGGGCAATGATGGAGTTAAAATTGGACTGATTTATTGAGCCACCCATATGAGGATTGAAAAAGCCATCAATTCAATCTAATTTATTAAATGATATGATCACTATGTACTCTTACGCACATAGGTTATTACCCAGTTCATGCATTGGCTCACATACCCAATGAGGTGTATTCATTTTTTCCTCTCTCTTTATTTAGTTATTTCATTTTAGCATAGTCTTTTGATTTTGGTTATCTCATTATTAAGGATTGATTTATTCATGCTTCATTGCAAAAAATTGATTTGGATCATGTTCCACATTCATAAACCCAGATTCACATATTTAAACTCAGCTACATGAACTTCACTTCTAAGGTAAGTTTAGGTACACTTATTTTTAATTTATACTTGTCATTTCACTTTGCTACATTACTAACATAAATTTGGGGTAAATGTAATCACCTAAAATTGGTAATTAGATGATAAGAGTTTCACTTGAGTTACCCTATCCCTAGGCTTTCCATAGACCTATTCTAGAGCCTTAGAATTGTATTTATAGCCATTTAGTAGACTTTGTTCACTTACATTCAGTCAAGACATAGTCCTTAAACTATCACCTCTGAATCCAATCCATCTTTCCCAAAATTTTACCAAAAGGACATTGGTGTCACATTTAGGACACTAAAAGCACATAGTGTTAGTGTCCCTAACTGAGTGCTATTGTCCTTATCCCTAACTCTTCTTAATAGATAATTTTTCAAATGTGTGCCCATATTAAGGTTGGCCTAAGCTCATTTTATTATCTACACAAGCAACAAAACCCTATACATACAAGTCTAATCTACCTCTATTGAGTGGATGGAAAATATATGAAAAAGTGATTCAAACCTAATACAAAGTTGTGAAAAATCAAGGCACACTATCCCTATTATTCCTTAATTTCTACATACCACCATCTACAAAAACCCTAAGTCTAATTTTAAATCACTAAAAATCTCAAGCACATTCAAGGCATCCAAGAACACTCTCACTCTAGCATTCACTTGCACATACATCAAGCACTAGGTGGGAGAACTACATCAGATTTGATCCCTCTTTGAAATATTAGTATGTAGGCCACTCACTACATAATGAGGTATTGAAGGTGTCTAGTCCATCATATTAACACACTCAAATATTTCTCATATCACACTTGCAAATATAACTAGGGTTTACACACAAAATCAAGTGTTCTAAGTACAATACACAACTACAAGCTTCGATCTCAAAGGAACATAACACACAGACACAGGTGTAGGTATTCCTAGAAAATAAGAATAATCCCATAAAGAGGACATTAGTGCCACATCTTGGACATTACACATGGATGGTGCTACTGTCCAAACTAGGTGATATTATATAGTGAACAAATGAATATCAAAAACCTACTTGTGATACTTAGAATTGCTCAGATCTCAAGTTTTAGAACCTAGATCATCTAAGATAGTCTATTTTAAGATAAGTCTATATTTATCCCTATTTATTTCTATTATTATAAATTCAATCAAGGTCAAATTCATTCACAAATCATTAGGTTAATTATTGTAATTTATTTTATTGATTTAGACATCTTATCCCTTTAACCAGACATAGGAATTACTTGTATAAAACTATGAAAACTTAAATCAATGGTCATATACTTCAACACCTTCATTATTATTTTTCTCTTTCATTGTACATGTGTATCTCATCAATCCTAGTTATTGAAACCTATACTTATGAGCATAAGATTTCTTCTCTTTTACTGGATCACCTAAGTTGATCTTCAATGGGGGTGTTGGTGTATGTCATATTCACACTTCATGTGAAGTCCACCTTAGGTGATGTGTTATCAATGTGTGAATCATTATGTGTATTTATTATATGTATAAGACTATTTAAGTGGTAGTTATCCTAATATGTGTGAATGGGGAATGATCTTATCTCACTTTTTACTCAACCAATAATAATCTCTCATTGACCTCTTACTTTTATTAAATAATGACCATATGCATCTTTGTGGAAAGTTAGGTTTTATCTTAGAGTCATCTCTAAAGCTAGTGGAGATTTAGTCTATCAGATAATTCTATTCTAATAAAACCATTGTTATTTTTACTCATATGTACATTAAATATCCACTAGTGTAATACACTATCTATTATTTATGAATATCTTTCTATGATATAATCATTTTTGTGTCGACGAATGTTCATTACAAAGTTTTCTTGGGCCTTCTTCAATTCTTATATGGCCTTAAAGCTATGTTTTTGAATTACTATACACATATCATATTGAAATAAAATCAAATTCCTAAATGACATATATGTAAATGTGCATGTGGTCACATATTTTCTTTAAAACCATGTCATCCCCACTTTCTCTAATCAACTTACATATTGTCAACAAACCTACAACTCTCTATAAATACCTTATGGGATTTATAACCACAAGGGAAAAATTAAACAACTAAAATGTGATGGGTTTGAGTAAGCTTTGGCTCAAAATATTTGTCCTAACTCTTAACAGGATTTAAATGGGACATCAAATGATTCTGACTAATCATATTGCTTGATTCACACCTTAAGATACAACTTAACTCTATTTTTAAGTTGAATTATCTTTATGGAAAGTGCTTAATAAATAATTATTATATTTTTCATATGACCTCAAAAAGGGTCTAAAATATTTTCTTAACTCTTCAAGGATGGAATACTCCGTATAAGACATTAGATCTCTTATTTCATGGTTGTTAGAGAAAACCCTAGGAATACTTATGAAAGTCAATAAAAAATTATATTTTCACTTTTGAAGTTACAAAATGTAGATTTGGTGAAAAGAAGACAAGGTTTGAGAGGATGAATTCCCCATAGTTATCCCTCTCCACATTCCTCAGAGCCCTTAGATAATTGTCATTAATAGGGTATTCATGATTTTACATATTCTATTTTCACATTTATATCTTGAAACAAAGTTTCTTGGGTTTATTTTTAGGTACTCATCTTCTTGAAAAGGTCTCCAGGAGGTCCTAATGTCTCATAATTTTCAAAAAGGTGTTTGGGAGTTTCAAGCCTATCCACAATCATTAATGGCCACCCAAGCTAGGTTTACTATTCATTTTTTTAATATTTTAATTTTTGTTTCATGTGGTAGAGGAATTTCATTATCATCTAAGAACTTCTTTAAATTCCATCTAGGGGAAAAATATGTGTTTATATTAGCTTTTGTAGAAAGATTCAAAAATGGGGTTTCATAGTCTTATTTAAAAATTTGAATATGCAAATAAGATAAATAAAAATTCATTATGGAATTTAGGTCAATCTATTTTTAAGGCAATCCCATAGAAGGTTAATCTTTACTACAATGACATTGTGTTTAAGACTTTTCCTTGATTTTTAGATATTGAGAACACGATGATAAAAATATATAATTTTATTCTTTAGGTACTTAAACCTTTAGGAGAAATGCTAAGAATAAAGTATATAATAATATCCTTGGCACACATATAGGCTTGGTTTTTATTTCCTTCAATATTTTAGAGGCTTTCCTAGAAACCCTAATTTTTAGGGTGAAAGGTGTGACCTTTTCCTATCTGATTAATGGTCTAGGTGGTATTAATTTTTTTTTATTATGTAAAAAATATGGCCACCTTAAGGAACATCCCTCTTTTAAATACATCAAATTTTAAGTTACATAATGATAAAAAAATTTAAACTTAGGTCACATGTGTAAATAATGATGGATTTATTGTTATTTGTGATGGTGATTCTATTATGAATGACAAACTATATTTTGATGTCAAAAATGATAGTGGCCCTTCACATCTTGGTAATCATCTAGGTCATTTAAGACATAAAGGAAATGTATAATCTAAAAACAATTATTTTCTTCTCACTCAGCATACCCCCTTTGGCTTGACTTTAGTTTATCATTCTTATTCATTTCTCCCCCTCCTTTTATTGAGAATGAGTTATGTATTTAAGGGGACCATTTACATTCTACCTTAGATCTTGGGATTTATAGTGGTGAGGAAGGTCAAAATGTGGTTCAAGATAGGGACCTTCCTCATCTTACATAGATATCTTCTAACATTTTTATCCTTATCACCTCGCTTAACTTAGGGATCTCTAACACTAACCTTTTACCTACCTATGATTTTGATGTTTTTATTAAAGAGATAGAACCCATGGTTATTACTCTTGTGATTGGTGTTATGAATTGGAAATATGTTCCCTCAAAAAATAAATATCCCCTTACTCCTATTGATCATAATGGATCTCTTCTAATAGGAAAACCTAAAGGAGTCAAGAGGTTAAACACAAAGATGAATTTTGTATCCTTTCAAGGTTCAATTTTTGGTGCAGATTGCATAAAGATCAAAGGTGGGTCTCAAGGAAGTCTGGATGATTTTAAATATAAATCCAAAGAGAATAAGGTTCCATAATAATTTAGTAGACTTTATCAAAATAAAGGGGCTCTAAGCCCTCAAGTCAGGTTAAATAATCCCCCTTATTTTTTTATGAATATTATCAATTGAAATGTCAGGGGCCTTGAGTATATAGGTATAAAACATATTTATAGACAATTCATACATTCAATGGATAAAATAAATTTATTTTTCTACAAGAAGTTAAGTAATTTGGTACTAATCTTGATTTTGTGTTCAATTTTGTGTGGCCAAATTCAGTCCACTTTTATATAATCCATTCTAAAGGGAAGGGTGGTGCTTCTATTCTTATTAACCTGGGTTGGCCTAACTCTATTGTGGAACATGGGTCCTCCCCATGTCAAAGAGATGTGTGGGTTTTCCTCGCTCATAAAAACTAATTTTTTTGGGTGTGAAATGTGTCTGCTCCTAATTATTATAGGGAGATACAAAGTTTTGAAACTAGCTTGCCTCAAATCTGAAATATACCCCATTTATAGTTAGGCAGACTTCAATATGATAGAGGAAAAAATATATAAATAGGGAGGGGAACATATTTCTTAGAAAGGTAATCATATCTACTTTGGTATAAGTTTAAGAGTATTCATAAGCTTGTTTAATCCCTTAACAAAGGTAAAATGTATATTATATGGTTTACATGGTGTAACAATCAGGCCAAATCTAAATGAGTTTATTTTAGGCTTGATAGATTCTATATAAACAAGGACCAATTTAGTGTGTAGAAGGTGGATAAAGGAAACATGGTCAATTTACTTCATTTTATTATTTTTGATCACCACCCCATTGAGATAATTATCTATCTCAAAATTAATGTTGATTTAAATAAGTCTGTTTGTAAAGGCATATATAAGCTCAATGTTTCTCAATTGAATTATAAATAATGCAAAGATGGTATTAAAATGTCATGGAATATTTGAAATATGATGTGTAAGTTTTCCTAAAATATTTCCATATAAAACAATTGTATTGATCCAAGTAAACAATTTATGAGAAGATTTGGACAAACCAAAACTATTAAAAGAAGGAAACTTTGTATGGATAAGCAAGAAAAGTTAGTTAATCTTGAACATGATTGTAGAAGGAATGCTCCAGTGATGATATTATTTGGACCTTGACTAAGCTTAAACAATATATTAGGTCAAATCAAATGTATATTTATAGAGGTGCTCAAATTAAAGCCATGATGAATTGGCTCAATCTTGGTGATAAAGGGTATGGATTATTTTTTAGATTACTCAAAGCTAAACATAGTAATCAAAAGTTCCAACAAATTGATATTGGTGGTGTTGTAAATAAAGAGGTAAGTCAAATTGAGGATGATTTATTCTCATTTTATGCTAATCTATTCTCTTTATATGACTCTAACCATCACATTGACCATAATATAAAAATTGTGCTAGTTATATTCCCAAGAAGGTGTTCTCTGAGCAAACCATTTTCATGGATAATGAGATATATTTAGCTGAATTATGATTTTCATTGATTCCATTTTGGTGAATAAATCCCTTGGTATTTATGGTTTTCCTACAAAATTTTATAAAGTTAACAAGAAATGCATTTTTGATGATTACCTTAAAGTTTTTAAGGAAGCTATGGAAGTTGGCACACTTGGCTTTAAAATTAACATGGGGGTTATTAAAATTATACCTAAATAATGGGATCAAAATAAAGTTAAATATCATAGGCTAATAAAACTCTTAAATGTCTCCTACAAAATCCTTGCTAAGATTCCTTCTAAGAGACTCTCTTCATTACTCCCTACTATTATTTTAGATACTCAAACTAGTTTTATAAAAGGGAGATATATCCTCAAAAACCTTATTTATAGTTATGAAGGGATGCACTGGGATCAATAATCTAATAAGAATGTGGGGATGATTTTTATAGAAAATGTATATGACATAATTGAGTGGCCATTCATTGAAATTATGTTAAGATCTTTTGGTTTTCAGGATACATTTTAAACAATGATTTGTACACTATTTAAATATTCCTCTACTATAATTTAAATTAAGGGGGAACTCATTGATTCGATTAGTCTTCAACTCTCTATTAGATAAGGTTTTCCTTCTACCCCTTCATTATTTGTGATTACTTCTAAAAAATTACATTATTTATTAAGAAATGCTTGTGTGGGTCCTACTATTAAAGGCTTGTTATTTCCATATAAGTATGAGTTATTGGATGTGTTGTTTAATAATGATACTAATTTTTTTAATCTATTAAAAAATAAAAACATTTATTAGGTAGATTTTAGACTAGATATTTATTGTTTTACTTTTGGTTCAAGAATTGATATGCAAAAATTATATGATTGGTTGGGAGGAATGACCTCTTAAATGTATGACTAAATTTGGGTGGATATGGAAAGGTCCAAATCATATGTTAGATACATAAGTATTATTTTTTCACTCTCTCCCTCATTTAAATCAATTTGAGAATGGATTTTTGTAAAAATTGATTAAAAAATTACTAAGTGGCATGGGCATTTTCATTCCCTACTTGATATAATATAATTTTTCCAAAAAAAAATCTTCTTAAAATATATAATTCTTATTTTTGTCTATTCAATATGTCACATATTAACCTATTTCACAAGATCATCATATATTTTTTGTGGTCACATGGTTAGGGTAATACAAAAATACATGAAATGGCTTGGGAAACTTATTGTAGGCCAATAAATTTTAGGGGTCTTGGTTTAAAGGATTTGAGAATACAAAAGATTACACTTCTTATTAAATAGATCAATAGATCTCTAAATGGGGATGATCCTTGGAAAATACATGTTAAGCATAATATTTTGAGAGTCTTCCCTAAATAGAATTTTAAATTGAAAGGAATGCACATCTCTAACCTCTTAACTTGATCTTTCTTTATAAAGGTCTTAGGTTCTCTCATTTTCCAATCAATATGGAAAGTAAGGGAGTTGGTTTAACATTTGGTCATTATGAAACATGTAATAAATGTGCTAGGTTCAAGGTGTTAGGGAACTTATAGATCCATATGGTGTAACATCAAAGTAAGTGGGTGTATGTTGGATGTAATAATGGGATGTTAAGATTTCTATTGGTTCTCTAAGGGTTTGAGAAAATTTAATGATATATTTTTTCAATAAGGTTTGGATTCTTGGACTACTATAAGAACATATTTCAAACCCAATTATCTCAACATAGGACCTTTACTCTTCTTGCAAAGTCTCTTCACAAAGTTACATTTGTGCCTATTTTAAAGGATGAAGATGAGTTTTAGATAAGTATCAAATGGATTAATGTCCCTCTTCTTAATGAATTTAGTGCAAAAATGTTATATGATAATCTCTCTTTTACAAAAATTATGTACCTTAACCTTAATCATAAGTGGGTTGTTTGTGATCTTGTTTATAGTTAGAAGTTTAGGTTCTAAGTGATTTGGTATTCTTATCTTCAACCTAAAAAAACTATTTTATATGGTTGATTATTCATAAAAACGTTGATTTTGGTGATATTATCTTTAAGGTTGGTTTGGGTAAACCTTTTTTTTAAATTTGTGGTGAGTTAGAAACTAATGAGCATATTTTTTCAAGTGTCCTTATGCTACAAGAGTTTGGAAGAACTATTTAAATAGTTGGTATTATGTGTTTTATTGTGATATATTTTGGTTTAATATTACCTTTATTTATATGTGTTCCAAGAATAAAGTTCATGCATTTTATCATAAAATTTGGCTATTTTTTCCACTAAAATTTTGTGGTTTTTACAAAGGAATTTAGAGGTTTTTCAGTTTATAGTTCAGGTGATTAATAAACTATCAGTAAAATTTATTGTTAGTATTATTTTATTATAGATATACCTTCAAATAAAGTTTCCTCAAGTTGAAATGTAAAATTTACTCATAACGATATGATGAAAATCACCTGCAATTTCTTTCTAGACACATTCAAATACCCAAGATTGAGTCTTCCATCTAACTAGAAGAATATTCAAGAAATAATTATGGATGTCCTAATTAATAATTATGAATATAAAATAATTTAATAATCATTTAAAAATGATGAAAATATATACATTATAGTGATTGGAATGTCTAATTTTGAAAATAAAGCTAAAGTTGATATGGTTATAGACAACTAGTAATTAATTTCAACTATGCATGTTTCCATTCAATATATGTAGTCAGAGCATAATATTTAAATGAAAAGTAAATAGAGTGTTTTAGGAGATGAGAATATGGGAAAATAAAAATAAAATAATTCTAGATGTGAGATTGATTCTCCTTAGTCTTTAGAACTTGTTAGTAGAGGGAGAATGGGTAACTATGGGACTGCTATGAAATCTAATATGGATAAGATGATGATCAAGAATAATATAAATGCATTAGTTCTTAGAATCAAAAAATTTATTAAAATTCGTAGTAGAGTGGATAGGGATGAACTATTGTACTATATCCATAACTCCAATATGAGATGAAATATTTCTTGGGCATATCTTTTCAATCATTCTAATAGAACCATAGAGATTAGAATTGGACAACTGGAACCTAATTAGGCTATATGATCTAAGGGACCTATTTATAAAGACTTTATTATGTAGGAGAAATAGGGTGATGTTGAAATTGAGGAAGTTGATAATATTTAGTTATGAATTGTAATGGACAACTTGATATCAGATATATTTATGCTATTAGATTTCTTTTACTTTGTTGGTGGATATTTATTTAATATTGTAATAATGTATGGTTTATTTCTTCTATGAAACTTGATCTTTTGGTTAATTTAAAAACATAAAAAAAGTTTCTAGTTTCAAAAACATGAACAAACATAGACCATAATATAAAGCTTTTAATATTTAATATAAGAAAATATTAAAAAATGGAAATGTAAACATGTACTTAAGAAACCATGTGGATGTTGTTATGTGTGACCAACCAAGGTTGATTGCCACATAATAAGGGGAGTGGCCCACATGGCTTATAGAGATAAACTTCCACAGTCTATCCACTTTTCAAATGGATATTCATGGTATATCAAGCCCTAAGCCACATCCATTGGGCCCTTAGACCCTCAATAACTTTTCACATGGTTCTATGGATGACCACTAGCTTAGTTCCTAGGTTTACCCTATAAGTAAGGGTATAACCCTAAACTTCTATAATTTGTGTAATTACAAATAACCCTACAAGGTACCAAACTTTAAAAATTCATTATGAGCACCCTATTGTTCCTATAATTCTAAGACAAATTCAGATAGGATTGAAATTTTGTGTAATTTAATTTAAATTTATTCAAAGTAAAATTTGATCTCATTAAATGTGTCAAATAATTACATGAAATTAGGGAATTTTACTAAAGGAATCAGGGTAGAATTAGTAATTTTCATTTAAAAATCATATCTTTTAAACTATAATCCCTAAAATTATTCTATTAAAAGGAGTAGATCCATGAAAAAGTACATTTTTTTATATAAATTAAATTTATAAAAATTTAATTGCTTAAATTTTAATAAAAAAATATAGATATGAATTAGCCCCTTTTCAGGTCTAAACAAAACAAAACATTTTGAGCAATTTGAGATAAAATTGACAATTATTTTTGTACAACTATACTTCAACTAGAAAAATCACATCTTCACACACATTTCAAATTCAATAAATTCATTAGAATATATAAATTACATAAATTGAAAAATTTTCTTGACTTTTAACCAAGTATAAAAAGTGAACATTAGAATGATTGTAATCCTAATAAATTACATTTTTTTTTCTTTTTGAACACGCATAAACTAAAATTATTAAAATTTAAGGGATTTCTATAGCCAACTAACATTTATATAAATATATTAAAAAATATGTAAAGAAATTAGTCTTGAATTAAACTTCAATGCACTCCCACAAGGTCAAACTAAGGAGGCGATCCCATCCCTTAATTTTTACATAATTTAGGAGATTTACCTAGGCACCCCAAAGCAAAGGAATCCTAACTCAAAGTACATGTAACACCAAAATTTAGGTAAGGTAATGTGGGTAAATGGGAATATAGTAAGCTTGACTAGATGGCTTTACCTAACAACTTCCCTACAATAAGGGGATCCCACTAACACCCAATCCAAAGTCACATGTGCACACCTCAAAAACAAAAAATAATAAAATATATAAGCAAGACATGGCAGCCAAAAATGATTTTTAATTATTGGTTTGACTCTAAATCACCCTTTTTGGATGATACTTATTACTCTCAACATTATGGGACGGGAGAAGGAGGACTTGGAATCCCTCCTTACCCAAATATTCTCCTATACTACATAAGGAATTTGGAAAATAGTATTCCCATTTCCCATACCTCATGCAATAAATCCATGTAAGAGGGATTTGCAACACAGTTACCATTCTAAAACCCTACTCAATGAAGGCACATATCCTATAAACAAGCTAAGCCCATATGGGAAACATAACATTAACATTTCAAGTCATAAAAAGGTTTATAATAAAAATAAATAATGAGGAGGGAATGATCATATCCATGCCCCAAATGAGGCTAAAAACAACATGGTGGCCATGCGTTCAACCATGGTAAACAATAATAAAAAGGGGGTAAGCCATGTGGCCATGTAACTGCTTAGAACCTCACAAACAATAGTGTTGGTGTAAAATTTGGTCACCTTGGTTTTATGACTTACCTAACATGAAGTTATACAAACTCATCAATAATTGGAGATATCATCTAGAGAGTGGTGATTATCCTATGAATTTAATAGGGGAAGTTCCCTTGTAGGATATGAATAATTTGGGGGTTTTGTGTAATTTTTACTTGAAATCACAAAAGGAAATAAAAAAGATATTAAAATGGGAAAAGAGTAGAAATCCATAATGGGATAAAATTGGAAAACCACCAGGATAACTTAAGAGTCAATAATAAAAATGGAAATCCTTCCTCTCACACAAAATGAACATAAGGGCAACAAATGTTTTGAGAACAAAAAGGGATTCCTAAAAGTACAAAGTCTTTACACAAAATAGATTACACACACTTGGTGTAAAGTTTCCTTGAGATCAAATATAATAAAACTCATGGACATCAAATAAAACTCATACATAGGTTTTCAATACAAAATTTGGAGATGACACAAGTTTCACATAGTTTTTAACACTATTTTATGATTATATAACACCTCATTTTTGTATATTTGGAAAACTTAGACCTTGGTTGTTCCTTTTAGTTCTAGACCTTCCCACTTCTGTAAGTCTCACATTTATTATATCTTATGTCCCTTATCCTATATCTCAAAGTTTGACCAATCTGATGTTGATGATTCAAGCCTTCTATCTTTCCTAGAATACTTAAAATGTACTTATCTTTCATATCTACAAATTTTGAACATGTACTAATTTCCTACTCTATGGACACTAATGTCCAAGACAAAGAGTAGTGTTGATGTTAGTGTCATGACTTGATACAAGTTTCCAATGCCCTAAATTTATACAATTTTCAAATGAAACATATCCTAATGGTTGTCATAAGTGATTTAATATGAGTTACCTATCCAAAGGGATTGACATAAATACAAGATCAACCCTTAGTCATTCCTCACTTACAAAACATAGAAAACTATCAAAGAGACCAAGGTAATTTATCAAAATCACTCTATCAATCATTCAATTGAAAAAAGCTTACCTATTTCCATACCGATCATAGGTACATCACATCTATAGGCCTGAAGTACTAAAGGAGTAGCTTAAGAACTTGATTTACCAAGTTATAACCTAGGTGTATTTTTTTGTACATCATGTATGATTCACACACAAGACAACATGTAAGGGAGAAATACATGAATTTGAGGCCCTCTTCTAGAGTATTAGCTATGTAGGCAATGCCCACTAACAATGGGGTCTTTAAGGTCAACTCAACACCATGTGCCCATTAACCCATTTTCCCCCAAGGTTGCTATGAAGTTGGAGAACTAGGGTTTTTTCATTTCAAAAGGAGTAATAATAGATGACCCAAATATGAATGCACTAGAGCAAAGGTGAAACAAAACCTAGAAGCATCTAGGTGGTTTCATCCTCTTCCATAATCTATCCTATATGGGACACTTGTATTGAACCTATATAGTAGCATTGATGCAACTGTCTAAGGCTGATGTTAGTCTCTAGAGATCTAAGAATGTTAGATTTAGAATCTAAAAACTATTCTCAAATTATGTTTTAGCCTTCTTCCCACCTATTCTATATCCAAAACTATATTAGCATTAGAACAAACTAAGTACAATACTTATTTATGATTTCCATATCTAGCCTATTTATACATTCCATATTTAGACTATATCAATTTTATGAATTTTACATATGCCTATAACTAAGTTTAGCATCTAATTGGCCTGCTATAGATCTAATTATCACCCTTGTGCCATTTTATTTATATGTACCCATTTAATCAAATATAGGGATAATAATAAGAACACTTTAGATTGTATTTTAGGGTTAAACATTTGGTGAACCTGATATTTAAACATCAAACCCTAGGTCACTTAGGGTTTTTTTTTAATTTTTTTTATTGATGATCCTTGATTGTCATAAAATATGTGTAACATGGATGCATCTATTACCTATTTTGGATTCAAATATGTCATTATTTTTATGGTTTTCTACATTATTTGCCTTGTCTAATCTTATAAGCAAATTTGTGCCAATAAAAAGAGGGTTTTAAAGAAAAAATAACACTCAATCTCTCTTCAAAATTCATTTTGTAATTTTATAAAGCCAATATCTAGATGCCAACATGCATGCTCTTGACCATTTGTCATACCTAGGTCTTATTTAAATGACAACTACTGTATTGTAACCATTATTATCCCATGGCTTATATTGGATTATGTGGTCCATGTTTCTACTAATTGAAGAGGTAAAATTTCTCCATCCACTCTGACACTTGTTAATATAAAATAAGTGCCACATAAACCTAATCTTGTAATAAAATCTAAGGTATATTACATTTTCGACCAATTAAACAATACACATGCTAATATTTCAATCCTTGAGCTCCTAAAGCAATTTACTATTTATAAGGATATCTTATATGTATCATTACATGAACTATGAGTTCTAACTAATATTGAGCTTTCTTATTTTTAGGATATCATGAAAGATCTCAAGAATAATGCCAAACTCATTTCTTTTGATCCAATGGATTTACCATCCAAAGATACTATTGACCAAAATTTGCCTTTTTTCATACAAGTAACCATGCAAAATAAAGGCATCAAAAGGTTACTCATTGATAATGAATTAGGCTTAAAAATTTGTAGCATAAAATTATGAATGACCATTGGTATTAACATAAACCTTATTCAAAATATATTTATGCATATAAAAGGGTTTGATAATTCACATAGCCCTCCAATTATTCAAATGGAATTAGATGTAACATTGGGAAATTAAACCATTTCCACTACATTTCAGGTCATGTCTTAATCATTATATTATAATTTACTTTTGGGTAGACCTTGGATACATGTCATGGAATTTGTTCCATCAAAACTTCATTGATGTATCAAATTTATACATGATGGGATCTTATTATCCATCATCGTTGATGATCAGCCCTTCAAATTTTAGAAAATGATACATTCTAAAATTGAGGGCATTCCTATAGTGGTACTACCTCAATAATACATCTCTCTTAATAATATTCACATGTATGAAATAGGTGAATCAAATATAATGAATCCTTTGTGTAAATAAGGCAAAACATCCTAAAGTGCATATAAATGCACATAAAGATCAAAAACCATTACCAAAAGAGATAATATAAATAAAAAGAGCCCCCAGTAGTTGAACTTCATTTATTGATTAATACTAAGCAATAATATGGCCACATCTCAGATTAATATGACAATGATGGTGATATAGTTTATGATATGACATGTGAGAAAATGTGAAATTAAAAATTTAACCCACTAGAGCACCTATCACATAACCTATTTGAAATTATAGGTTCTAGTAAATATAAACTAAACACACTTACAAAAAATATAGAGTTGAATCTAGATAAGGGAAAAATAAAACTAACAAATGACATGTAAATGCTTGTTATTCCATACATCAATCTTAGTTATAAGCATTGAGTCAAACTTATAAAGGCCAAAGACAAGTACATCATGTGAATAATGTGAAGTCTTCTCAAAAGTATTTAGCCCATATTCTATAGATTACAATGGAATATGATACCACTAATACTATATTATCCTTATTACTTGAACATAGAATGATTTCTTTACCTTCTACCAGACATAAATTAGGTAGTAGACTATTACCTACAAAGGGAGTACCATATTGTAATTACCATTAGATCATTGACCATATTACCAATCAATGTACAACATTGAAATTTCTAATCCAAAAATATAAGAGTGAAGGATGCATACACAATGTGTCCAAAATAGGTAAAAGGAAAAATAATTATTACCTTTCAGAAGATAATTATACCTCAAAATGAAAAAAACATGAAGATTTAACTATTTGTGCTAATATTAATGGGGCATATTACCAACATATTGGGTTTGATCTAAAAAAGAGGGATATAACTTGTGGGACTCATTTTATTTCATGATTAGGACATACTAAAAATGAACTAATATATTCTCCCTTGGGTCCCAAATATCAAGTATATATTTAGTTACCCATTGTTTGTAGCCCACATGTTGAAGCTTTCACTATATGGATATCATCACATGAACCACATTTAAAACTAAAGTTTAGAAAAATTGTCTAGTTAATGGGAATGCTAAGCTACATACTAAAAATATGTGTGTAAAATATCATAATATGGGTAAAAATATTTTCATACAACATGATGGATATGATTATTTACCTTCACCATTGGCTTCAGGCAAACCATTACACAAAAACATTGAAGTGTTGGCATTGAATCAATATAAAAAAAGATTAAATATTTTATAGGTGGCCATACACATTTAATTGATGAGGACCTAATTGATTAAACCTATGTTAAATATATAAAAATATAAAAAAAAAAAAAAAACATTCAAAAATCTTAAAACACTTTCAACACTTACATATTCTATTAGCTCCTTTGCATTTAGGTGTTAGTTCCATGTTGATGTATGGCCTATTTGGTTACTCATACATAAACATATGTGTCACACTTATACTTGAGTATGATACAAACATACATAGATACATGATCTATTCCTATTTTAGATGTTAGGCCTTCCTTCTACTCATGTCATGTATACACTGGGGGAATCCATGTCTTTGATCTTGATACACACATGCTATATGGTTTGATGATCACATTTAATTATTATGTTTGAGCTTACATATGTAATAAATCATTAATTTATCCATGATTATATCTTACATAGGGTACTTGATATGCTATACACTTCACATTTTTTTCTAACGCTTTGATTTATGGGCTACTATGACATGTTTATGTTAGTTGCTTATGCTTTAGTTTATGTACTTCCTTGAGTGTCACACCTTGATATTTGTATATACATAATTTTTTAAAAATTACATAAAATACTGATGCTTAAGAACCCATCAATTCTCAATCTTTTTGAGTATCAAATACCATTGGTGCTTTGCAAAATTATTTTCCCTTATTGCCACTTGTTATCAATCCAACTAGTTCCTAAAAACATTCCCCTAAACTTTGCCTCCTATTTTATACTGTCCTCTAGTCATTTACCTCATTCATTATCCCTTTACCTAACCTAAACCCCTTTTTTTAAGTTTACATGACTATGTTAGCCACATTAACCCTATACTATTATTTTTAGAACTTACTAAGAACTAAGTTGGCCATGGCCGACATAGTTCATTATCTAGTATGTTTTTTGTTAAATACAATATTTGGTCAATTGGGTTGACCTTATCGACTAAATTTTTTGGAAGGGTTTAGGGTTATACCACCTATATAAACACATCTAGTTTTCCATTTTTATAGAGACAACAAGAGTTATTATTCATTTGTGCTGCTTTATAATTTACTCTTCCACCATTCTACTTGAGGAGTCTTAGCTTATAGTTTCTACTTGGAGAATAAGATAGTCTTATGGAGAAGTATTAGATTATTTAGAATTTATTAGTTATACTTACAAACTAAAACAAACTCTTGTAAATCACCTTTGGCCAATAGAGAGATTGAGTCTTGATGGGTTTATCTTCCAGGTAAGTATCTCTAACTTTGCTCCTGTATTTAGTAAATAGAAGTAGAATAAGTAATGGATTTTGAATAATATTTATCTCTCAAATAATTAGGGTTTTAACTATACATATATTAATTATGATTATCTTATGAATGCTTAATTTTATGTTTACTAACCCACACTTTGTGCTACAAGCTTTGGTGAACACTAAATTAGATTTTTCTTTACTTGGTATTAGTTTAGTGAATATGAAAACATATGACCTAGTTAGGGTTATTGCATAGTTTTTCATGAATGGAGGCTTTTGAACCCTCCTTAGTAATATTATTATAATAATATATCCCTTTGATGGGTCTAGTGGATTCATATTGGCCATGAACCTAATTATCTAATGTATCCCCAATCAAAAGTGTAAGTAAAATCTATATTCTCCGAGCTAGGATTGATTCGTAGATATGTTGTATTTCCTATTACATAAATTATGGTGAACCCAACATGAATATAACCATTGTATGTTTTCTTTAACACTTCTCATTTCTATCATTTTATTAGTTTTCTATATTAATGATACTAGGTCGACCAGGTTGGTATAGTTCTAACTTATGTGCATAGGTTTAACACAGTCATATAAAAATGACTATGTTATTTATATGTAGGTCTTCATTAGATACAAGTTACTTGAATAAATAGGTCAATATTATATTCTTATTTAGTTATAGATAAAAAAATAAGTTGATTAGGTTGACTTAGTCTTCTAGTCAACATCTAATATAATAAAATAAGTCGTACAGGTTGACTTAATCTTCTCACTAGTAGAATTTGTCAAATAAATAACTACATGACTAAAATTTTTAGTCACAACAACTAAAAATGTCTAAATTATACTATTTTTTTAAAACTTAGCTTTAAATGAGTAAATATATGACTAATTTGGTCATCGACTAGAAAACTATTTAGTCATGCAAATAAAAATGACTAAATAGTTACTTATGCAAATACAAATTAGATGAAATTTAAAAAAAAAAATTATTGTGGGAGTGTATTATGCATGATTCATTATTCATTGAATATTTACTCATTTTTTTTGTTGGTAATGAGCCTGGTACTGAGGCATTTTGGGTTATAGTAGCTACTTGCATGGGTATTAAATCTTGTTTGGAGAAGACCTAGAGACTTCTAAAAAGGCAAGAAAGGAATTTGGAGTTTTTTTCAAAGAATTTGAAGTCAAAAAGGCCCTCTATAGTGAATTTGTATTTGAGGAAACTCTCTATAATTAATTTAGAGGTAATTCAAAACCCTCATTACATAAAACACAAAATCTATAACTTTCTGATTGGCAACTTAGAGTAGTTATCTAGGCAACTGAGTACTAAAACCATACAGGCAATTTAGGGATTAGGGGACTATTTTTTCATTAGTTTCATCTATATATTTTGGATCATATTGGAATTGAACTGGTAACTCAAGTGAAACACCACTTTCTTCTAGTTTTTGGAACAATTCCATATCTTTAAAGTGCACAGAAAAAATTGTAAAATTGGCACTAGGGCTTTTATTTATGAATGCAACCCAAATAAAATTTCCTAATGCCTCTATTAAAGTTTGTTGAGTCAACTCTAGTTCATCATGCTCAACATTAACAACCACAATTTTATTTAAAAATTCAATGGGTATTTCTTCTTTGCTCTTCTTCAAAAGAGATTTTGCTATCTTAAGAGAATCTAAGGCTGCATTGGGGTCTAATGATATTAATAACTCACCCATATTGATAAATGCATGGGCATCACATGGATCTATGGAAGTTGCCTTTCTCAAAATTTCCAAATCCTTATTTTCCTATCATTTTTGAACATATATATGGCCTACAACTTTTAATCTCTCACAGTTCTTAGGGTGGACCTCCAAAACCTTTTCAAAATTTGAGAGATAACTCTTAAGATCTCTCAGCTTCAATTGAACCTATCCAAAAAATCCTATGGCCTATGGCTTTCCTTTAATGATGCAATGTGGTAGCTGTTAATGGTGTCATAATCACCTTTACTATGATAATATTGTGCAAGATTATAATATGAATGATATTTCATGAGAGGGTGGTTAATTGAAACAAGATCTTTCTTCATCAACTATTCCACAAAAAAATGCTTCCCTATGAAGAAAAAATGGTTTGATAAATGATTCAATGCCATTGCAAAGTACACGTATAATTCAAAGTATCTACACATCTTTTCCATTCCCTTATGAACACTACCATTTTCACTAACTGTGAGAATCTTACAAGTAAAAAATGCACAAAATTAACCATAGATATTTATGTAGAGGTATAACATCATTTCGTACTGCCTCCATAAAAGTTTGTTGAGCCAAATCTAGTTCAGCATGCTGAAAATGAAGAACCTCAATGTTGTTTAAAAATTCAATGGGTACTTATTCTCTTCTCTTCTTCAAAAGAGACTTTGGCATCTTAAGATAATTTAAGGCTACATTGGGATCTGATGATATTAATAACTCACCCATATTGATAAATGTATGGAATCATGTGGATGTATGTGAGTTGCCTTTATTAAAATTTCCAAACTCTTATGTTGGTTCTCAAATTTGCAGTATGCAAAACCTTAAAAGGATGCCAAACTTTATGATTAGGTTATGGAACCAATTTGGCTAACTGATAGAATCAACCCAAGTGGTTAGGATTATCTACACTTTATACTTTACTTTACCTAGGTGGGTGTTACCTTATATTCACCAATGATTAATTAATCCTAAAATTTATTGGTGGCTTCAAAGAAGATTAAGGGATTTATGTAATTTTGTCAATTGAAACATCCAATTCACCCTCATCCAAATTGGAATATGATTGGAATTAGTTTTTTTTTAAATTTTATATTCTACTATTACTCCTACTCCTACACAATAAAAAATTAAAATTGGAATTTTTGAATATGATATATGGAAATAATTATGTAAAAAAATTGATTAGTGAATTTCTCAATAATTGTGTAACAGAGTCTATTCATAAAAAGATTTGTGCTTTCTATCAAACCACAATTCAAATTACTTGGCATGGGATTGTCTATGACTGGCATAAACATGCAAGATTATTATTACCTAGCTCTTCTTAATTATCCAAATTTAATCCTCCATGTTACAATGATCTATTCAATGGAATTTAATCCCTACTTGAGGAGACCCAATTAGATAAGCCACCCAAAATATACTTGATATCTTAATTCAAATAACAAGGAGAAACAAAAATGGAGACAACTAGATAAAGTATAACATGAATATTCAATAAGCAATTGAGAACTAGATATATGGAACTAGAGAAATGTGGTTTGATTTTATTGATATATCTTTGAAGAGTAGGCCTTACAATGTCTTTTTCCAAAATCAAATTCCTAGAGAGCTTTCCCAAGGTCTTGGTTTCCTTCTTACAGGGGTGAAGGAAGCTACAAGCTATAGACCTTTCACATTCTAAAAAAATGAATTTTCATATACCCACCCCTTAATAGGATCTATTATAATATATACTTTTTGACAAGTCTTAAAAATGCCTCCAAATATATTTTGAATACATATTGGAAAACATCAAAATAAGAAAATGATAAAATAGGAGGGCATCCAAGATTTGTTGGTGGGTTGACGCCAACTTTATTTTCATAGCTACTTGTCATACTTGGCCTACTTATTCTTTAGATGTCAAATACTAATTCTCTCATTGGTACACTATGAAATCATTAGGCCAATTATATTGTTGGATTTGGAGTAGGTTGGCCTGGTGATCTTTCCATCTTTTGTCTAGTAGCACTTTGACATCAATGATTTACATATCTATCATCCAGAGTAATTACTCTATCTAAAATGATATTAAAACTAAGAATATTTATGTTTTGATCTTTTCTCAAGAAATAAATGACTTGAGAAAATGTTTGACCATATTAAATTTTCCATGTATCAAAACCTTTGATATTTTTATCCTTTATCAAAATAGAAGGAATAAACTAGTGTTTGAAGGTAGAAAAAGAATCAATCTTTGCATACATTTTTTGGCTTTCACCATTCATATACTAAAATTCATCCAAGATCATTTTGAATATCTTCTCTATTAGTTTAAGTGATGCTGAAGCACCTAGATCTCTTTGTAGAACTTTGAATAAGGTTAGTAATGTATGGTGTACAGGTTGCCATTTCTTGTATATTGGATCCAAAATAGAAATATTGACCTTCAATTGATCAATGGCTTGAGACAAGGAAGCACAACATTCACGTACATCTCCCAACTTATCAATAACCAATTTTAATATCTATTCCAAAATATTCTAAAACACCTCAAGGATTTTTAATTTGGCCTCATCCTTTGTCTTCTCATTTTTAATTTTCAAATCTTCAATTTCTTTCTCTAAATTCAACTTCAATGCATTTAACTGATCAATTGGGACTATATTATCACTAGTTATTTGTGGCACAGGGGCTTGGTATAACACAATTGCTTGGATTTGAGAATAAACACCCTTCAACTACTAATTTAGTTTGACATTTTCTAAATATAGCCTATTTACTTCATCATTCATCTCAATTTGATTTTTTCATAGTTGAGCAATCTTTGCTCCATTTTATTGACAATAGCTTGTGTGAACATTATAGAGTGCATAGTAAGGGTGGAAGCTTCAAACACTGATGTATCCTAAAATGTTTTCACCACATCTGGTCCCCTCAAATCCTAGAATACATCAAGCAATATTGGCTTATTGGTGTTCTTCTATGTGGCCCATATTGCTAGAGTCTCTATCTTTGGGTTAAACCCACAACCATTGACACCATCCTCATAATCACACTCATAAACCATCATGGGGTCATCTTGATTTATCACTTGGTTTATTTTTTTTCTTTAATTTAAGTCTATGGATGATCAACATATTACTCTTCAAAACCATTTGTCTAGCCTCATTAGGGCTGACATTTATTTCATTAATTTTCAAATCCTTGAAAGTTTGTGTCACAATTTGATCATGTTGAGATTCATCAACACATATTTTATTTATTTCCACCTTTTATTCAAGTTATTTCATATTATTTTTGAGCAAAAAGTCTTTGAATTCTAGGGTATTGATGAAATCATAATCCTTAATGAACCTCATAGAAGCCACAACCCTTTCATCTTCTTGTAGTTCAGGCTTACCTTATGCCTATTCATCCATTCTTGCTTCTAGTTTGTGTGATTCTATTTATTGACCAATAAGGGGTTGATCAATTTCTTCCTCTCCTATATGCCTCAAAATATTGGCCACCTACTTAGAGTCACCAAATCCTTCAGTCATTTCATATGGAAATAGTGGAAAAACATCATCAGTCTTTTGCCTTTTAGTAGATGGTGAATCAAGAATAGCTAGATCTTGCACTGACATTACATTTGGACTAGGTTCTTAAATCACAACTCCTATTGGATTTTTGATAGGGAGGTTGGTAGCTTTTGTAAGCTACTTCTCAGACTTTCCATATTTTTTTTTTCAAAATGATCAATTGTCAAATCTATTATTTTCAAAGGGTCCTTCTCTTCAACAAAAATCCTAAAAAATTAGGGTTTTATTTTCTTTTGTCATCCTTAATATTTTTCAAAATTTCCCATTTTATTTCCTATTATATACCTCTTCAAAAGTGACATAATTTTTTATCACATCCTCATCAAAATTGATTTGATGGGATATCCCCGTCTTGGTAAAGATGACTTGTCTAACAAAGTTCATGTGACCCTTTGAATCATAAACCCTTTCTACCCCTGGTTTCAAAGAATATTAGCCTTTAAATAGGCTTAAAACTCACCCAAGGTATCTGCAAATGTACCATTCACCAAACACAATGGAATATAGAATAAAGTTTCCCTTATTTTGATTTTTCATCACATATTTCTCCATCCAGAGCATCTACCACATGAATTCAAGAAAAGCAATTCTATTTGGCATAAATTTTTGCAACACATGGGGTGGCTGAGTACACCCATATACTATGATTATAATATGGTTAGGAAAGAAATACCAATCAACAAAGTTATGTTTGTGACCCTTTTTTGGCCTATGAGAAAGATGCCTCAACATTTATTTGACCCCTTTGGTCAATCTAGGAAAAAGGCTACCAAGGGAATTCATTATTATGACAAAAATTATCATGGAGCATAACATAGTTACAGTTATGAAAATAAGTGTCCCATTTGTAACACCAACACTGTGTAAGCAATCTCTATCTCATTTGATCAATCATGATCAAGTCCATCCTACTAGACCAATTCCTTCTATTTTGATACAAAATTAAATGACACAACAAAGAATAATATTTGAACTCCATAGGTGTCTTGTTCTCATTTATTTGCAAAAATCCATCATGTAATTTCTTCTCAATAAATGATGCAAAATCATAGTCAAAATTAACCTCTAGATTTTTTATTCTCATGGCCATCATCATCATGTCAAATAGCTTTCTATCTTGGGCATCAATTCTTATCACTTTAAACAAAGAAAAATATGTCCTTTTGAAATATGCATCAAAGTCATCAACTAGAAAAGGCTCAATTATAGTGGTTGGGATTGTAATCCTTTTATTGTTTCCACTTTCCTTATGTACATGGGCAACTAATCACTCTTATGTGCATTTATTAGATTGGTATATTATTTCTCACTCTTCTTCAAGTCAACTTTTGTGAGGGCTTTCTTGTTGAGCATGAAGTAATCAATGATTGGATTTCTATCCACAACCATTAATGGTGACCCATTTGGAAAATTGATAGTTTTGGTGGTTAGATGATAGTGTTTCACCTATATCTTGATCAAATCCACATTAATGAATACATTTGGCACCATAATCTTAGCCAAATTCCAATTTCATGGGTTTGTAATTGGTCCCTATCCATCTTGCTTTTCACAAAAATACCCAAAAAAAGGTTCCATCCTAAGATAGGGACTCTAGCATCTCAACACCCCTCTAATACATCCTTGAATAGTTTCTTATACCCTTTTTCAACTGAATTTGGAAAAAAATCCAATAGTGATTGTTGAAGGGATCACTTCTTGGGAATAGGGGGTTGAGTGCTCTTACTTGTAAAATCAAATTTCTTAGGTGTCATAGTTTGATGCTTTTATGAACTAGGGGTTTGATAGTCACTTGTTCTACCAAACCAATTGAAAATAAAGTACAAAATAAATACCAAATTTTATGAAGAGAGTGATGAGGTAGACTTACCTGGTTGTAAGATGGCCAAAGTGCACACATAGAGATTAAATTTGCCATCTACAATCACCATTGAATTTGTTTGAATGATGAAGTACAAAGAAATTCCAAATTTTAGTCTAGTACAACGCTGATCATTTCATTATTACTCTGGTTCAAGCCATGAAATCAATAAATCTTAGCATTTAAGTATTTCAAACATAAACCATTGATTTGGTCTAATCTAATGGTTAGGTAGGCATTTCAATCATAAGAATCTATGATAAACACTACAGGGCAATGATATAGTCGTTTCAACATTTAATACTTTACCACATCATTGCAAGACCTATTTAGATCTATTATAGGATAGTAGGAGCATTTGGATAGCTATACCACATCTTTCACCACTTACCATGACCTTGAAATCCTTGATACACATTGTCACAGGATGAAAGGATACATGTTACCCCTTATACATCATACTACATTACCACCAACCTTTGATTTGACCATCACAAGACCATAAGATCATTTGGCATGCCTTTACTATTTATTGTATCACCACAAGCATTAGATTTGACTGTGGTGGGAGCACGGGACATACTTTATATAAATTTTACCACTTAACACTATCCCACAAGACCTTCTCTAAAATATGAAAATAGATAGAAATAACATATATTGTATAGAGTGTTACATAAAATTTATGTAAAAAATTTGACCCTAGAAATGTGCAATTACACTTGTGATTATTGTTGCTTTAACATTTGGATTTGGCAGGAGAAGATTTTCATGATCATAAAGAATGCTCCTAATAGGGTTCTTGAGTAGATAATTCATTCATTATGATTGATATGTACCTTCTATAGTTAAATTTTTGACCTAGAGTATCAAAGAAAATATATGAAAAATCTAGAGTGTAGACTCTAGAGAGTTAATATATCTAACTATGTATATTAGGGTTTGGGTGGCTATTAATGGTTCCAATTGGTCATATCATGATACATTAAGTATCAATGAGATCTATTTAATTTACAAAAACAAATAAATAAACAAATAAACAAAACACAAATAAATAGAAACACAATAAAAAACTAATAAATAAAAAGTGAACAAAATAATCAAAACAAAATCAAACAAACACAAATAATGGTTAATCAAAATGTTAGTACAAATAGAAATTTTTTAGATCATGTGTAATAGAGGTGTTACTCTTGGTGACAGGGTAACTCCTGAGCTAGACAACAATGGTGCAAGTATAACAATGAAAAAATAATTAGCACAAGGTTGCATATATTACAAATATGTTAAAAGTTAAGTGTGCAATTGATAATGCTTATGTGTGAAATGAGTTACAACACTTATCTATTTATAAGTGAATTTGAATTCAAATTTGATAATTTTAATAGATAAAAAATGAACATAAAATAAGGTAAAAAAATGTTATGAGATTATACGCTATTATACCAAAAACATAAAATAACATAATAACTATTATGAAACTTTAAAAAGTTGGTCTCCACATTTAAAAATCAACCACAATACTAATATCATTCAATTTAAAAAATTAAGTATACATATATAAATCTAAATAAAACTTAGGGAACCATTTTAAAATACCCTAAATTGACCCCACCCAATCCACCAATCCCTAATTAAATATAGTTTCCAAGTTCATTTCATAAAAGTCCAATCAAAGGTCATCCATCCAACTCGTATAAAGTTAAAGTTATAGTAACATTAAGTCACCTTACCATAAATACATCATATTTATTAAAATAATAGTCTAGCCTTACCATCATACCACCATTTATCTTTTTGTCTATCATAGGGTTGTGATGAGCCTTTACTGTTTGCTCTTACCACATCATCATAGGTCAATATTTTGTTTATCACAAGGTCATGGTGAAATATTATATACTACTCAAACTCTTGTTGACAACCCACCAATTACTTTTGAGACCTTTGCGGGGCCATGCTAACCAATCTCTATATATATCGTAACACTACAAGTGAAGTTTCTACATGCTGTGAGGAAGCAGTAACTATCTTTTCACTTTCTTTGGTTCTCACACACTCACTAATGCTATTTGAATATACTATGGGGCTATGGTAAGAGACAAAAAACATAGTAATTATCAAAATACAAATGTATTTCACATGGACATGATATAGGATGCTTGTGAACGACTCCTATAATAATTGTAAAAGCAATATGAAATCCTAAGATGAATTTTATGAATTTTGAAAAAAATGCCTCAAATAAATGTGGTCTCATGGTGATGGAATGGCATGACAAGAAAAGTTTTATGGATTTTCATGAAATTCCATCACAATGAGACCACATTTATTTGAGGAATTTTTTCACCTAGTTCACTACCTTATCTATGTTATTGCTTACTATTATTCTTTGATATATTTTTTCCAAGTATCCATAGCTTGTTTGAAAGCACTTGTTTTAGGATTTTAGCCATAGAAACAAGGCAGTGAACTATTTGACAAAATGCTTTGGTATACATGTATTAAAAATATGGTAGCATAGATAAGGTAGTGAATTGTTTGAAAAAATGCCTCAAAGAAATGTGGTCTCATGAAATGCCATGACAAATAAAGGTAATTAGTAACTGCTCCTAGTTATTAGTTATGCAATGTGAATTAATTACATAACTACTTAGGTTGACTTTATAAAAACTATATTGTAATTAAAATTTTGTCATCTATCAACATCTAGTTATTAATTGTGAAATGTGAAGTAATGATTTGAGTTTGAAAGATGTGAAATGCAATGTAATCAATAATTTGAATATAAACTACAAAAATCTATTTTTTACAATTCATTAGTTAAACTCTCTATTTTATTTGATCTCTATAACTCTATTACTATGAAAATACCTTTCAAATAAAAAAATAGTTTTTGTCTCTTAGTCTTTAATTTTTTAAATTTTTTTAAAAATCTTATTTTTTCCTAATATTTACAAAAATAATTGAACTTTTGGTTTGCCAATTTTTCCCCAAAAGATTATTATTTATATGTGTAGAACATTAAATATGGATCAATGTCGAAGGTTGACTACAGATTAATACCATGAATTTGATGAGAGAGTAGCTGATGAGAGGGACATGGACAAATATCCATGTCCATGTAATGAATATCTTGGTAAAAAGGTGAGAAAAAGAAATCTGATTTATTGGCATATGATAAGATATGGGCATAGTGGTATAAGACCTTGGGATTAAAATTATTATGAAGGTATGATATAATTGTAGAGTGTGAGAGATGAAAAGGAAAAAACCATGGATGAAGTGACACCAAACGTAGATGAAGAGGCAACATTGTTAGACAAAGGGTTTGAAATTGATAGAATGTTGAATGAGGGTCTAAACAATGATTGGACGAAGTTGATGGAAGATGATTTAAAGTCTATGTATACTAATTTCAAGTTAATTCATTTGAAAATAATCCTTCAAATTCTTAACTTGTTGTAGGCATCTAAATCCTAATATAATTTGTGTTGAAATTGTCAATCTTACTTGAATTACACTCAAATGCACATTTTAGGTCAAAATCCATAAAACACCTTAGATGGTTCAAACCTGTCATTTAAAAATGCCAATTTAGGTCAAAGTATCCATAAATATGGAAATGCATTTTATGGGCCAACTAACTTTGATAAGATCATTTTGAGTCAGAATGCTCATTTTGCACCTCAGTGCCCTAGATTCTTTTTTTATTCTAATTCATTGGTACATGTTATGTGCCTTTATTATTTTGTGTTGATAACATCCTAAATGGGAATATGGTTCCAATGCATCTAGCATCACCCTCCAATTCTTCTCGAGTCAAATTATGACCCAATAATATGCCTTTATAACCATTTTGATTGATTGAGGGCCAATTTCCAAATAATTACACAAATGTTGATTAACCTTGTTTAAGGCTAATTAATCCAAATCAAGAGATTAAGTGGATTTTATATGAGAGTTGTTGAATATTTATTTTTTGAAATTTATTTCTATTAACTACATCATCAGGTGACATCATTTCTTGGGAAGACATCCCTAGGCCATAAATGCCACAAATATCAAGATTATGGGCCACCCATGCCTAGTTGATACCTCCCATGCCTATTTAATTCTTATTTATCTCAAATATATTTTTGGATTTAATTCCAAATATTAGATTTATCCATTTCCACACATCTCAATATTGAGATGGATGATCATGGTTGATCCTGGCCAATCTCAAAAATCTATAACTAGAGAGGACATGAACATCATTTTAATCTTGATTTATGCAAAGTTGTTATGATAAATTATCCCCACAATCCTTTTCATTTGACCATTGATTTTAGTTTTGATCTTCATTGATAGGCTAGTTTAATATTTCCAAATCATGAGCCTAGGTTTTACAAAGAGTCCTTGAGACATTGGAGGGGTTGGCCACCATTGTTGTTGAAAACACGAGCTCTTGATCAAGGGAAAACATGATTTTGAGCCACATGGGTATGGTGAATCCATTTGGGAAGGTAATATGATGTTTCTTTCTTTCATTTATTTCTTTCTATCCTTTGTAATTCCCACATGAATAGATAGGCTTAATTCAATTTTTTCTTATGCATTCTTTCTTTGAATTATTGGACTAATGATTGAATAATCATGTTATGTAATAATTTCTACATTTTGGCACACCTAATGGGATGATAATTCCACAAATTTGATGAAAAATCTCTTTCACGCAACTTACGAGTCCTATCCATGTAGGATCTTGGAGTTGGAGGGCCAAAAGAGTGAAAATTTAATTTAAAATTCTATATTTTTTTAATTTTGATAATCATGTTTTATTTTTGAAAGCCCTGGTTTTACTCTCTGGAATGATATCACTATTTATTAGTTGTGATTTTGTGTAAACAAAATCACTATTCACTAAATATCAATTTCATGGACCTGAGTAGTGATATTGCAAAAGTAATGATATCATTATTTTGCACAACAATATCATTCCTCTATGAAGTGATATCATCATGACAGTGATATCATCATCCATAAAATGATATCATTTCTCTAAACTATGATATCATTATTCTATGAAGTGTTTTCATCTCTATAAACTATGATTTTGTATTTTTTTTGTTTTTTATCTGAAGTAATGATATTATCTTCTTGGGCAGCGATATCATTGATTTGGCCCACAATTAATTACGGAAATGATGATATTGTCTTTTTATATTTAATTTAACCCTTAACAGTGATTTTATTATCTATAATTGTGATTTTGTAGGAAATAACAATATTGACTTTGTAATTTTGATTTTGTAATAGAGACCTCAAATTTCAAAGTTGATCCTTTCATTTGTAAATTAGCTTCAAAGATAAAGGATTCTCTAATGTTTTTATTGTAGGATCAATATTATCTTCTTGGGCAATGATATCATTGATTTGGCCCACAATCAAGTAAGGAAATGATGATATTGTCTTTTTACATTTAATATAACCCTTAACAGTGATTTTGTTGTCTATAATTGTGATTTTGTAGGAAATAAGAATATTGACTTTGTAATTCTGATTTTGTAATAGAGACCTCAAATTTCAAATTTGATCCTTTCATTTGTAAATTAACTTCAAATCTAAATGATTCTCTAATGTTTTTATTGTAGGATCAAACTTAGGAATTTTATAAAACATGTTTAGACCATCTTTTGCATGCATTTAAAATGAACTAGAAACTTTGTTTTAGTTCTTAATGGAACATTTAGGTGCTTAAGATGAATGCTTTCTAGTTAGACTTTCAAAGTTACAACTTAAGACCAAGGGGGTCAAAAGAAAAACACCTCATCTTTCATTTGGGGCTTAAAATTGAGCACACTTGTCAATTTTTGTTTTCAATGGTTGTTTTGTTAGAACTGAATTAGCAAAATGAAGGTTTATGCATGTATGCTCTTCCATTTGTCCCCTTTAGGGAACCTTTGGAATAAAAATTTTCATCCTTTTTACAAACATGCCTAGTCCAAGGCATATAAATAATGCTATCTAAATCACTCCCCAAAAATTCATCATAGTTTGGGTGACATTAAAAATGACCCTAAAGTCTTTATTTTTATGTCATTTATTTCATTGCATCTTGACTTGTGAGGGGGACTTCATTACCTACCATGAGTTCTTTAGGGAATATTTGACCCAAGGTTTCATCTCCTAGCACTAACTTCATCCACTCCCCCTAGGATTAGATGTTTAAGTAATTAAACCACCTTCTAGTGATAGAGTTACACACATAACATATCTGCACTTTGGACATTGCACTACACTAAACGAATAATACGCTGTAGTGGTTGAAAAAAGGGAAAGACCTTTTTGTAACAAGCTAAGTTCCTCAAACACCCAATTTACATGATTTTATTTTACATTATGATGTGAAAGTCATTGTGTAATTGATTCCCTTAGAAACATTTGAAAACTTGCTAGTTTAGTTGAACCCACTTTACCATATCTTGTTAGTTTAGACTTAAGATGTTTATTTTTTGTCATTAGCTTAATTGGTCTTGATTTATGTCTAAAACTACTTGTTAACTCAATGAACCTAACCAAAGCACTTTGTCCTTAATTTTTTTGAGCAAGGGAAGCGTTATGCTATCCAATTGGAAATTTTATCTCTCTTGTTCAAATTATTATCAAAAGCTTTTGTGTCATGTCATCTACTTTGGTGCATTCATGCTACCCAATTGATTTTAGACATTTTATCTAATTTGTTTAAATTCCCTCATTTGTAATTCACATTCAAAATTGAACCTTTTTGAGTTTTAAGGGTTGTGTTAAATTAGGTTTTCCATTTGTACACTAAACTTGTTCTAACTTGGGTTCAACTTTCCATTTGGATTGACGGCCATTTATTAGACTCAAAATCAAATTATCATCTTGGTGGACTTAAGTCATCTTACGTATTACTCATTATTTGAGTCCTAAAACATATTTTATCCTAATAAAACCATGTGGTGATGTTGTACTACCCATTTGGCCCTAGCTTTGTACTTAGTGATTCATGCATGCTTTTAAATCTTGTGTTGCTTAGTTCATTTTATATTCTTTATAATCTGGAGATCTTTCCTTTAATTTTCTAGGGTGAAATTGTCAAAGTTGAAACTAGATTTTATAATATAGGCATATCACAAAGATATAGGTGTATCACAAAGATATAGGCTTTGGTGTACTAGTTTTCACCTTAGGTGTTTGAGTTACCTTACCCTCTTCTAATCTATATGATTTTAACTTCACCAAAAGTTGAGTAAATTCATCAACCAAATCTTCTAATTATGTGTGATTACAAGCCACCCTCATTTATATTCTCTTTGGGACCTTATTTATTTTTTTGAAAAGAACCAAGGCATAGTTTGTTTGAACATTTTCAAAACGTTAATCCAATTCCAGTTAAGCGTAGAGAACAACTCTTTTTAGACATGACTCAAAGGTTCACTCATAGTGGGGCCTCTTATGGCCCTAGCTATAAGGATGAGAAATTTTATGATGGTCAAGATAACTCCATTGTTTTTAATGACATCCTTGTATTAGTAAGATCCAAAGATGATTAGAATGAATATCAACCCCAAGCAAATCAAGATGAAGCACTTCTTAGGTTGATATAATCAGGTGTTAGACTACCTTTAGAATTTCCTATAGATAAATTACATCCCTTAGTTAGATAAGGAGAATAATGATAGAAAGATCAAGACTTTTCATAAATAGACATACCTTTTTCTTCTAACAAATGAAAAGAAGTACAAACATAGTTAAAACCCACAAATCTAGATCTTCTAGCCAAGATCAAGATAATAAGTCAATGATATGTGGATCAACTTGTCATAGAGTTACCTAACTCATTATTTTCCACTTAAATTCATAATGATTATTCAAAATAATAGGGAAATGTGGTCTAAGGTAAGCAAAAAATATTTGATGAAAACATAACCATAGTAGATCAAGGTAACCTAAATGAATAGTTAAATTCATAAGAGATCTTACAAAATGTTTCATTTGACACACAAAATACATTATTTAATCATCAATAACCTCTTGTTATCTTACAAAATCAGAGACCCAGACATTCAATTGAAATTGAGGAAATCCCTTAAGAGAATTTGGCTAATTCATTTCAACCAACATTGTGATTGGTAAACAAACACAAAAATATCCCACATCAACAAGGTACTAAACAGATAAATTTAGGTAATGTTTTACAATCCAAGAATCAACAACCTATATTGACCCAAGGATTAAATTAGAACCAAAGCATGGACCAAATGGTATACATTCCCTATAGATCCACATAAAACTAGGGGCACAATCCACCCCAATAGCAACAAAACCAAGGGCACATTCGACCCTAACAACAATAAAACTAGGGGCACATTCCACCCCCCAAAAAAAAATGAGGGGTACATACCACCCCAAAAACATATTATCTAATCCATAAATGCACTAAATATGCAAGAGTGGAATTCTATGAAGGAAATTTTTTAGAGATTGGAGACAAATAATAGAGTTAAAAAGTAAAAATTTGATGAGATATGTCCATATCCATTTGATTTATCTATTCTCCAAAACCCCTTTCCACCTCATTTTGAGACACCAAAATTTGAAAAATACAAAGGAAAGGGAGATCCACATGAGCACATATAAACATTCTTTGTCTTATGTCAAGAGGTTGCTTATAGTAGCGAGTGCTTACTTCGACTATTTCTATGAAGTTTAATGGGATAGGCTTTAGATTGGATACTTAAACTACCTAAGGGATCAATTGTAGATTGTAATGTCTCATAAAATTTTTTCATAAACCATTTATCATATAACATAGAGCATGAATTGATCATTGCTGATTTATGCAAAGCCAAACAGTGTGATGGTGAATGTTTTGCTACATATTTTCAAAAGTGGAGAGCATTGGCATGCCACTTTCAACACAACTTGATAGATAAAAATTTGGCTAATATATTTTCATATAAATTACATCCCAAAGTTTTGAATAATCTATGGTTAGCTTGTGTTAACTCATTTGAATAAATTATTCACAAAGGAGTGCAGATGGATAAGGTTCTTATCGCTAAAGGCCTTCTCAAGATTTTTGCACAAGGTCAAACATCTAATCAGAATAAATCACCAATTCAAATAGTTACTTAGGATAAGCCTAAGGGATTTAAAAATAATAATAATATGGTTATAAATAGGGTGACTAAAGCAAGGCATATAAAAATGGTGCAGGCTACGCATGCCTTAAATGTATAATTAACCCCCCCAAATCCACCACCTACCTTGTAGAGACAACCTCCACAAAGGACATTTCATAACAATTTTAGAGTCTTTATCAAGTTAGGATAATTAGTTGAAATAGTGTTACAAAAGCAAATTGTAGCTAATTTAATTATATGACCAGTATTAAGGATATTTCCTCAAGATCAAACAAAACCAGATTGGTACAAAGAGAATGAATGGTGTAACTTCCATCATGTTGTTGGTCACGGTGTATGTCATTGCATCCAATTATGACATATTATTGCGGACTTTATTGAAAGTGGTGAACTAGAAATTAAGTTGGACCCTAATCAGGACATAAATTAGGATATGGGAATCTACAAAGACCCCTTTCCTTGACACAATCCACCACCACCAAGAAATAATCAAAACCAAGTTTAGAATCAAGGATTGAGATAGAATCAGAACCAGCATCAAGGTCAAAATCATAATGAGCATAATCAAGATCATAATGCCTAAACTAATAATGTGGCTTATAAAAACATGCCTTATGACTATAATGATATTGTGGAGCATTTTTCCTCTACCCACATTACCACTATTAATATGAAATCACATGGAAAATCTTGTGTTCCTCATAACAAAACACCCATTATTATAGGGTCAATACCCTCTCTCCCTAGTAATACCACATCAAGTTTTCATAATGATGTTATGAATATATTTACATAGGTTACTAGTTCTAAACAATAACACCCTTATTCTAATTATAAAGGCTCCTCATTCACTCAAAACCATAACAATATAACTAGATGACCGTGAGTCATCATCCAAGGCCCTTTACCTTTCATTTCTAATTATAATGACTCCTTCCCACCCCTAGGTTGTGCACTCACAAGTAGTGCCCATGAGTTACCATCTAGGGCCCTTCACCCACTTCTTCCATGAAACCTAATGAAAACATTATGCCAATGGTTCTAAGGTTGAATACTATGCCAATAAAGACTAAACTAGCTTAATCCATAATAAAAAGTCTTATAGTTTAGTGGACCAATTGAACTAAACCCCTACATAGATTTCCATATTAGAAATCTTGTAGACATATAATGTCCATATAACTATCATGAATAACCTTTTGAAATAATATATTATGCCTAATGATATTAACCCTAATTAGTTCTAGAACCTAGTTGGTCATTTGTATTCATTTTGGCAAATCACATTTGATAAAAAAGACATGTCTACTCTTGGCCCAAACCATAATAACCCACTATATATTAAGATAATAATTTTAGATCATAAGATCAAGTGGGTTCTTATAGATAATGGTTTAGGTTTGAACATCATATCTCTCAAGTTAGTATGATGATTGATTTACATGGATAAGGACATTCAGCCAGAGACTATTATAATCAAGGCTTATGACAATGTTGAAAGGGAGTCTTTGGGTATAATTTGGTTGACAATCATGGTTAAATCCATTTCTCATCACATATTATTCTATATTGTGGATATTTAACTCTCTTATAACATACTTTTTGGTCATCCTTAGGTCCATGAGGTATAGGTAGTCCCATCCACTCTTCACCAATGCCTTAAGTTTCCCCATGATGAGATCGAGGTTACTATTCCTACTGATCATCAACCATATCAATATTACAAGCATATTGAAGTGGAATTTTGTAATTATAACTATTGCCTAGGTTTTAAGTTCATTTTGAAGAATAACAAATCCATCATTTCCCATCCATCCCTATCTAATTATATCGACCCTAGTGATTTAACTTCCTCTTCAGCTGATCTATTTCCTATAACTCTTATAAAATAAGTTGTTATTAAAGATATGGGTATTTCCAAATACCATCTTAAGGATGTCCTCCATATTGAAAAATTTATTGAATCTCCTAAATCATTTGGAAATCCTAAACAATCTAAGAATCTTAATGGACTGAACCAAAGAAGAAACAATCAAAACCACCTATGGTTTTTGTACCTGCAATCACCCCAAAGAAAGATTGAGAGGATTTCACTGAGGGAGATGGGTTATATTCTGAAGGCCTTGTTGATTGCTTTTAGAATCCAAAGTATCCTATCCCTAACTAGATAATGGATCATCTTGACTATATAAGGAAAGGCTTTGGCCTATGAGAAAAAGGAATCTTGGAGCCCTTATCAACTAAAGTTATCAATTAGAATCATGGTCTTAAATTTATACCACCAGAGGGTGACTTCATGTCTTTTGATAGTGACTCTTATGAAGTGACTAGTGATGAGACTCCTAGTAGTGACATAATATCCCATTATAGCCTTTTTGATGAGCTTACTAACTCAGATTTATTTGATTTTGATGCCATATTAACTATAATGCCTATTGGAGCCTCCCATCCTGAAACAAGATCCCATCTTAGTGGTGTTTCCCCTCCTAAAGTAGGACATTATATCTTCACCATTGGAGATTCCCATCCTAAAGTGAACCCTCATTATTCCCTATGATTTTGCCACCCTAAACTCATAGATTGGGACTAACAAAATTTAGTCATATTCCTCGACGAGTTTCAAAATGAAGAATCAATTACATAATACATGGGCCAAAGAGATGGATTACCCATCGGTGATCACAAGTAAGGCTTTAATTTTTCATTGGATATTTTTACCTACTTTAGAGAGCAGGAAAACTTTATTAGTCATAATATAGAACAAATATCAATATATTTGGGTGAAAACATATTTAAGGCACTTATCAATCAGGATAAAATTAAAGAGAAAGACAAGCCTTTGAGTGAAAACCTATTTCAGGTAATCCTAGGCAAGAAAGTTTGCTTATCCCCTTATGACATAGAAGACCCATCTAGCCCAAGTTCCATAGCCAGTACAAGCATTTCTTCAAAACAACATCAAATGTTTGAGCATCTTGCTCTTGAGTTTATAGAGATTTTTACTACTTGGCCTTTCTCTGAGATGGTAGATTCTAATTCTTTATACTATTGAGATCTTTGGAAAGAACATCAAGAAGATATGGTAGAAGAAGGTGATCATGACCATACATTGCCTATAATTCTAAAAGATGGATCCACACCTCTTGTGGAAAACATAACATAAGTGAACTTGGGAACCTATGAGGATCCCAAAATTGTTTATCTTGGACCTTCCCTTACTGAAGTAGAATGAAAGCATATTATATACATTCTTAAGGATTATATAGACATCTTTACATGGTCATACTCTAACATACCAATATTGGACCGTAATTTGGTTCTGCATTGCCTTGTTGTCTATCTTGATGCCAAACTAGTCAATCAAAAATTGAGAAAGATGCATCCACACATCGCCCTATTAGTTAAAGATAAACTAAAACATTTGTTAAGAGACAATTTTATTAGACCACTAGATTACTCTTAATGGGTTTCCAACATAGTCTTAGTGAGTAAAAAGACCCTAGGTATATGTATTTTTACTAATTTCTAGGATATCAACAAATCATGCTTGAAAGATGATTTTCCTCTACCCAACATTGACATGATCATCGACTCAACTATAGGGTACGAGATGCTATCCTTAATAAATGGATTTTATGGTTATAATCAGATCAAGATAGCTCCAAAAGACCAACACAAGACTATATTCACCATTCCATGGGGGACATTTTATTACCAAGTCATGCCTTTTGGCTTGAATAATATTGGAGCAACATATCAACATGTAATGACTATCATCTTATATAAAATGATGCATGATATTGTAGATGACTATGTTGATGATATACTAGAAAAATCATGAATAAGAGTTGGACATCCTCATGTTCTATGAAGAATCTTTGAAAGTATTCATGAATATAAAGTCTACTTGAATCCTAAGAAATGTCTTCAGAGTCACATCATTGAAATTGGTAGGGTTCATTATATCACAATGAGGGATCAAATTTAACCCTACAAAATTCAAAACCATTATGGAAATGCTTCCACCAAACAATCTCAAATAGCTATGAAGCCTGCAAGGAAAGATCTAGTCTTTACATAGGTTCATTTCTTAATTGGCAAACAATTGCCACCCATTTACTCATATTTTGACGAAAAGGGTAAATTTTCAATGGAATGAATATTTTTAGATAGCATTTGTAAAGCTTAAGACATATTTGGCTAATCCACTAGTCTTAAGACCACCAACACAAGGAAATCCACTGCTTCTTTATATATCAGCCACAAAATATTCACTGGGGGCACTTTTGACCCAACATGATGATCATGGTAAGGAAAATACTATTTATTATTTAATCTACAATTTGGTGGCTTACAAACATAATTATATGTCTATTAAGAAGGGAAGTTTAGCTATTGTGTTTTCCACTCAAAAATTGTGACATTATATGCTAAATAACAAAACTATAGTCATCACCAAGGTGGATCTTATCAAAATACTCTTATCTAAATTAGATCTTCAAGGATGCATGGATAAATGGTTTATGCTCCTAAGTGAGTTTGATATTGAATACTAGAATCAAAAGGCAATCAAAGGATAGGTAATTGCTGACCAAATTATGGAAGCTCCTATTGAGGCCACTCAACCTCTCATGTTTGACTTTTTAGATGATTTTATCATGATGATAGAAAAAGCACCATAGGAGCCTGAATAGTGGATGCTCTATTTTGATGGATCCTTCACATCTTGTAGATCTAGATGGCATATTATTGATCACACCATAGGGGGAATTTGATTCCTAAAACATTCCATATATAATTTGATTGTAAAAATAATATGGCTAAGTATGAAGCCTTAGTTGTAGGGCTTTACTTTGATATACAGTGGGATATTTAAAGATTAAAGGTCTATGGAGATTTAGATTCATAGTTAATCATCAATCAAACCAATAATCAATATCAAACAAGAGAGGAAAGGCTTATTCCTTACAAGTAGATTGTTGATAACCTCAAAACACATTTTAAATCACTATAATTTAAGTTTTGAGAGTCAACAACAAATCTGTCGACATAATAAAAATAATTGGTTCCATGATTCAAATGCATAATAGTGCTAAAGAGTATCAATTATTGATTAAAAATCTTCTTTAGTTGGTGCATATTATAATAAATTTAGAGAGGGTATGCACCATTTGTAGTCCTAATCCCTCACTTGAGTTACCATGGCACCAAGATTTTTATAACTATTTCCATAGTCATGTATTCCCCACTGACCTTTCCAACAACCAAAAAAAACTATTCCTTCATCACTTAACATGTTATAATCTCCTAAGAAACATGATTTATCATAAAGGCTATGATGGAATACTTCTTCATTATTTATCTTTGGGAGAATCCAAGCTGGCACTAAAGGAGGTTAATGAAGGAATGTGTGGGTCTCACACCAATGATGTAGTCCTAAAAAAGAAGCTCCTTAGAATAGGGTATTATTTTCCCAAAATGGAGATCGATGCTTATAACTATGTGAAGAAGTGTGTTCCTTATTAGCAAAATGGAAAATTGATACACATACCTTCTTTACCACTACAACCAATCACAACATCATGGCCATTCTCAACATGGGTTCTCGATCTCATCAAGAAAATTAACCCAAAATATTTATATGGCCATACGCACATCTAAAACTAAGCATTTCACCAAGTGGATTGAGGTCATTCCTCTCACCTATGTTACTGAGAAGCAGATAGCCAAATTTACTCATTATCATATCATCTATTGATATGGTATCCTAGCTCATATTATCTCTGATAATGGTGGATATTTTATGAACCAATATGTAAAATCTCTTTGTGCAAAATTCAAGATCAAGCAAAAGAAATTAACTCCATATAACCATCAAGGTAACAGATAATATGAGGCATCGAACATAACCATTATAGACATTTTAAAGAATATTATAAATGATGCTAGCCATAATTGACACTTGTAACTCTTTCTTGCCCCTTGGGATTATATAAATAATCATTAAACCCTAACTGGAGCTACTCCATACTCCCTTGTTTTTGGCACTAAAGCTATTATCCTAGTTGAGATTAAGATACCATCATTATGAATATCACTAGAGCACATTGAAGATGATGAAGATTATAAAGCCTCATGACTGTAAGAGTTATAACTTCTTGATGGTAAGTATTTAGATACCTTATAAAACTTTTAGGCCTATCAGAACCTATTGAAAAAAGCCACAACAAGCACATTCTCCCTTGAGAGTCTTAGATTGGTGACTTAGTATTGAAAGAGAACCAAAAGAACATGAATGTTAAATGCAAAATGAAAGGTAAGTTTTAGCCTAATTGGTTAGGAACATATATTATCATGATGAATTATGGATCAAGGGTATATCGACTAGCTAAACCTAATGGTGAAGAAATTTTAGAGCCCATGAACACCATACACCTTAAGAGGTTCTACACATGAATAGCTTTGAACCATTATCTATGAGATCCCTGACTTGGGGGAAAATTGTGCGAAAGTAATTTTATTCCACCATTTTATCCTACCTTGAACACATTTTATACTACCTTGACTTGTTATTCATAACTATGGATAGTGAAAGGTTTGAATCGTTGGCACCTTGAACACATTTTATCCTATCCTAGATAGTTCTCTTTGAGAACCATATTATTTATCCCATTCTAGACCATCCATGTGTTGGACCCTATTCTTTGGACTATTATAGAAAGAAAACCATATTCTTTGTTATGTTTTGGGCATGTTGTAAGCTTGAAACACTTTTTATCCCTTCACCAATTATGATCCTAATTATGTCTCATGAACATTATGTTCATCTTTAGCACTAGTTATACAAAGTAGTTCAATCAAGATAGTATTTTGTAGCTTCTTCAATAGACAAGTGAGCAAGAGAATCTTTTTAGTTCTAGACCTTTGCTACACTATTATAGATAGGTAAACATAAATACTTCTTTGTAATTACTTCATGCTACACACTATTATATATTACATTATCTACTCTTTGTTGACATTTTTTGACATATCATGATCCTTGCTCTTATTGATTTTATGAGTATGGGTCGTTATGGATAGTTTAGCTATTTTGTTGGAACATCTACTCTTTGATGTGCATATTTTATCCCAAAAACACCAACAACATTGGAAAAACTTTTAAAACATGAAAAACATTGGATAATGGATCCACAAAACAATAAAAACATTGTCTTTCACTTTTTTTACATTTGTACATTCCCATCCTATCTTGATACACACTTTCCATTTTCCAAGATCATTCTTTATAGTCCCATCTAGACCATTATCATTAGTTTATCTTATATTTCTTATATAACATCAATCATGCTAGTCTGATCATCATTTTTATCTTGTCTCATTTCCAGGGAGAACTACATTTGGCCTGAAGTTCATGTTGGAACACAAGTCTACGTAACTATATAGGTAACATCCACTTATCTTATGCATCTGGAGTTAGCTCAACCAATGCCTTCATTTTCTTTTCTTCCCCCATTTCTTCCATCATTTTTCCTCTTTAATTTAGGAATAATTATTGTGTCATGCCTCTACCACACATGCATGAATAATTGTCTTTAAACCACACTACCTTGGTTTTTGCATTTATTTGTGTTTTCTTGGTGTTTTGTTGTGCTTTCACACATCTCATTTTATTTCTTCTCCTTTTCTCTTTTTATTACTTCTTGTCTCATCTTGGTCTTGTGTTTCCGTATATGTTTTTGCTTATCTCTTTTGTGTTTTATAACATCTTGATGATTCGCAAGGATCTTGATTATTTATATCTTAATGTTATGTCATTAAGTTTTTCTTGGACCATTTTATTTATTTGATTGTTGCTGGTGTCTTTTTTTGTATTTGATTTTGATTTTCTCTTATGTTAAGAATGTCTTGATGGTCCACATGGATCTTGATTATTTATATCTTAATCTCATGTTGTTAAGATGTTTTTGATATTTATTTTTAAACATTTTTTGTTCCTACTTAAATCTCGATTGATCATACCATGATTTAAAGTTAGGTTTATTTATGGTTATCTTTTTCTTTGTATTTGCTTTTTCGTTTAAATGTAAATAGCTATAACTCTAGTTTTGGTAATTATTTTACCATTATCCTAGTTATAGGTATTCACATTTTAATCAGCTTAGTGTAATTGGAATATTATGTCATTTTAGGTTATTCATACTTATGATGCCTAATTTAGTTTTCTATAGCAAGCACTTTGTGTTCAGGTCTCAAAGTCTTAATGTCAACACAACTTTGATGAATGATTCTCAAAAACACTTTGCATAATCTAGGCTCATGATATGAAATTAGGCATCTAGGTAACATGCATTTTGGCATTTGAATATATGCTTAGACATGCATATCTTCACATACATTGTGAGTATAATCAGTTCTTGGATAGTTTTCATCATTTATCATTCCATTCTCTCCCAAACTTGGGTGAAATACGTTGGCCTAAAGTTCATGTTGGAATATGAGTATATGGAACTATGTAGGTAGCACCCACTTGTCTTATACATCTAAAGTCAGTTTGGCCATATCTATTTTTAGTTTCATCTCTCTCATCACTTTGTGCATTCTCATATGCTTGGTTTTATGTGGTTTTTTAAGCCATTACACCATCACATGTACGTTTGTGTCTGCTCACTTTAACCTATATTTTGGGTTATATCCTTGAGCTATTTGCTGCCCAATTTTTCCATTCTAAGACACAACATATGAAGAAAATTATAATGACATCAACTCTACTGGGATAAACTATTATTTATTCTTTATTGATTATCAAAATTCACCCTATTGGGGTAATACTATTTTATCATGATCACATTTGCTTTACTGGGGCACCTCTTATTATCTTATCTTTGGAGACCCCATTCTAGTGGTGCTTCCCTTCTTGAAGTAGAAAATTATCTATTTTCCTTTAATTCCAAGCTCTCCACACTACTACCCATGATGGCAATATTTAGTTTGTATCTTATCTCAAGATTGATCAATGTCATAAGTGTGTAGCTTGTACTCTCAAATTGGGTATGTTTAAAGTGTGTCCCTTACATTTATGGATTGTATATTTCCCATTCCCCCCATATTTGGGGCCTATTATAACTCTAATTATATTTTTATCATTGATGGTAATCACATGTGCAAGCATTACCTTGTTTGGATGTGATTTATTTCATGGGTTAATCTCTCACTTTCTCTCTCTTTTTGAGAGTCCATTCTTCTCTTCCATCATAGTATATCCTCTCGAGGGGGAATCATGGGTCATTTCAAATTTATTCTTGACAACTCTTTTCTTTGAAAAGACATTTCTTCACTTGAATGTCTCACTACACCTTCTCAAATAGGGGTAAAATGTAGACATCCAATTCCTAATACCATTTGTGTTAAAATTGTCAATCTTACTTGAATTACACTCAAATGCACATTTTAGGTCAAAATCTATAGAACACCCTAAATAGTTAAAACTTGTCATTTATAAGTGCCAATTTAGGTCAAATTATCCCTAAACAAGGCAATGAATTTTATGGGTAAGCTAACTTTGATCAGATCATTTCAATTTAGAATACCAATTTTGCACTTGGGTGCCCTAGATTGCTCTTTTATTCTAATTCATTGGTACACATCATGTGAATTTGTTATTTTGTGTTGGCAACATATATTTTTGGATTTAATTCCAAATATTAGATTAATACATTGCCACACATCTCAATCTTGAGATGGATGGTCATGGTTGATCTGATCAATATTAAAAATATATAAATAGAGAGGCCATGATTATCAATTTTAAGTTTGATTTGTGCAAAGTTATTATGTTGAATTATCTCCACAATCCTTTGCATTTGACCATTGATTTTAGTTATAAGCTTCATTGATAGGCTAGTTTAGTGATTCCAAATCATGAGTTTGGGTTTTACAAAGAGTCATTGAGAAATTAGAGGAGTTGGCCACCATTTTTGTTGAAGAGAAGAGCTCTTGATCAAGGGAGAACATGCTTTTAAGCCACATGGGTATGGTGAATCCATTTGGAAAGGTATTATGATTTTGATTTATTTAATTTGTTTATTGTTATCCTTTTTAATTCCCACATGATTTGATAGGTTTAATTTGGTTCATTATTATTCATTTTTAAATAGGGGTAAAATGTAGACATTTAATTCCTAACACCATTTGTGTTGAAATTGTAAATCTTACTTGAATTGCACTCAAATGCACATTTTAGGTCAAAATCCATAGAACACCCTAAGTGGTTCAAACTTGTCATTTACAAGTGCCAATTCAGGTCAAAGTATCTATAAATAGGGCAATGAATTTTATGGGCAAGCTAATTTTGATCAGATCATTTCAAGTCAAAATACCAATTTTGCACTTGGGTTCTCTAGATTGCTCTTTTCTTCTAATTCATTGGTACACATCATGTGACTTTGTTATTTTGTGTTGGAAACATCCTAAATGGGAACATAGTTCCAACATATCTAGCATCACCCTGTAATTCTTCCTGAGTCAAATTATGACCCAATATTATGACTTTTTGACCATTTTGATTAATTGAGGGCTAATTTATAAATAATTGCACAAATGTTGATTAAACTTGTTTAAGGCTAATTAATCCAAATCAAGAGCTCAAGTGGATTTTCCATGAGAGTTATTGAATTTTTCTTTTTGGAAATCTATTTCTATTAACTATATCATTAGGTGACAACATTTTTTTGGGAAGACATCCCTAGGCCATAAATGCCACAAATATCAAGATTATGGGTCACACATGCCTAGTTAATGCCTCTCATGCATTTTTAATACTTATTTATCTTGAGGATATTTTTGGATTTAATTCTAAATATTAGATTAATCCATTGCCACACATCTCAATCTTGAGATGGATGGTCATGGTTGATCTGATCAATCTTAAAAATATATAAATAGAGAGGCCATGAATATCAATTTTAAGTTTGATTTGTGCAAAGTTATTATGTTAAATTATTTCCACAATCCTTTGCATTTGACCATTGATTTTAGTTATAATATTCATTGATAGGCTAGTTTAGTGATTCCAAATCATGAGCTTGGGTTTTACAAAGAGTCATTGAGAAATTAGAGGAGTTGGCCACCATTTTTGTTGAAGAGAAGAGGTCTTGATCAAGGGAGAACATGGTTTTGAGCCACATGGGTATGGTGAATCCATTTGGGAAGGTATTATGATGTTTCTTTCTTTAATTTGTTTCTTGATATTCTTTTTAATTCCCACATGAATATATAGGTTTAATTTGGTTTGTTTTTATGCATTTTTACTTTGATGTGTTAGACTAATGTTTGAATAATAATGTTATGTAATCCTCTTTACACGTGAAAGTGGTGTTTATTTGGACAAATGAGAGTGTAGATTAGTTATTGGCATTATTAAGTTCATTGTTACCCCTTGAATCCACATTGATAAAAAAATGAAGTTAATGTAGAAAACAAATCACTAAGCTAGGATTAGGGTATGAAAACATCCATAGATGTGTGAATGGTTGTGTATTATTTCACAATAATCTTGAAAGTGAGAGTGAATGTTTGAAATGTCATGAAATGAGGTATAGACAAAGGTTGAAATTAGTTTTGGTTCCTATAAATGTTATTTTACATTAGAGACATTGTTGAACGTATGCAATGGCATGCCCAAAATAAGAGCACTAATGGAAAATAATGACATGTGCCTGATTCTAAGACGTGGATGGAATTTGAAAATAGATGGACTAATTTTTCTCAAGATACTCATAATATAAGGTTGGTTTTGGATCTAGATGGGGTGAACCCATTATCAAATCAAAGTACTAAATGGTCAACTTGGCCTGTGTTTTTAATAAATTATAAATTGCCTCCATGGTTAGAAACTAAACCATTTTTCTTAATTGTATAATTGATTATACCAAGAAAGAAAAGTGTGACTTCAAATATAATCAATGCTTATCTAGAGACATTATATGATGATATAATGGAATTGTGGAAAGGAATTAAATAAATAAAATATTTAAGGGATGGTCATTCAATAATATTCACTTTAGTAACTTCATTATTATTTATGATTCATGATCTTCCTGCATATGGCACATTATCTGGTCTCAATATTCATTGATACCATGGATGTCTTGCTTGAAACTTTAAAGATTTTGTGAGGCAATCAATAAGTTTACATAAGTGTATTTATTATGGACATTGTGCTTACCTTAAAATGGATCATCCATATTGTTGACAAAAAACATGTTTCAATGGTCAAGAAGAGAATCGTGAAGCACCATTGCTAATAATGGGTGATTACATTATTGAGAATGGATAAAAAAGAATGTCATTTATTAAAAATGATGGGATTTTTGGTAGTAGATATGATCTATGTGATGATTATAAAAAACCTAGTGCTCCTTATGTCTAGATAAAGGAACAACATGCACAATGCTTACAGTTGATGTCTCAGACTCGCTTTCTCACTAGATATGTAAGTAGTAGTATTAGAAGCCAAATTGACATTAATGGATTAAGAGGCCTCAAGTACCATGAATATCATGTCATAATAAATAATATTTTACCTATTTTGAGAAATATATAAAGTTTGGAAAAGGGGCAAAGATTGGCAATTATTATTGGGAGATTGGTGGTAGTGATGTGTTGTCATTGATGTCAAGTGGCATTAGTGATGACAAAGTGGTATGAGAGTGATCTTGGTATAATATGATGATATTATGGAGGTTTTTTAGGATGTCATTAAAAATTGAAAGAGAATACATGGTATGTAAATGTGGTTGAGAGAGCAATTGGAGTCCTTTTAAGTGGTCTTAAGGTGGAGTGCAAGTCATCATATGCTTTGTATGGTTGACCTTTCTATATGCCTTGTGTATCCTTGGTTATTAGTTATAGTGATTGGAATAAGTTGATTGAATATGCATAATGTTATATGAGATTGGTGGATAAGTTTCCAAGTACTTTCAAGAGATAAGTTGGCCTAGTGGTTCTAGGCATGGTAGGCAAGGTGGGTTAGTGAGGTCCTTATGAGAAATCATGATAGATCTAAAGTTGATAGATATGATTTGAGAATGGAATATGGTATATTAGGGGTTTTTAAGTGTGTTTACCAAGTTTTAGGCCCTAATTAGGAATAAAAATCAAGATAGTACATTGGGAAGTATTCTCTGCATGCAAAATGGAGGTTTCCTAACTTGAGAAGAAGTTTGTGATGCTCATTGGCATGTGTAGAGTTTGAATTGTGACTTGATAATTTTGGGAGAGATTTAAAATGTAAATAATAATGATTTATAATTATTTTTTATTGTATTATGGGATAGAGGTTTATGAACATTTGTTAAGAATGTAAACTGGTCAAAACCCTTTATAAACCCTCATAATGGAGCGACTAAAAAGAACTTGCTAGAAAGGAACTAGAATGGATTGGTTGAAAATTTTTGACTATTGGAATGTATATATGACTCTTTTAGGTACCTATAAGTGGCAGTGGTGTGTTAGGGTAGTGAGTAGAAGGTACAAGAAAGTGATGGTTTCTAAATATTTTGATGCTACAAGAAGGGTTGACTGAGTCAATGCATGAAAAATATTGGAGGTTAAAGGTAAAGACTTGTCTTTGATGTATATGGAATCTGTTTGGAATTTTAATCTTTTGTGTCTATCATTTTGAGCATATAAGTTGGCTAGTCACTAAATCTACAAATAGTGAATAAATGCTAGTCAAAGTGAATATGTGTTTAGGGAAGTCTTACAAGTGAGCAGGGATAAATTAAAAGGATGAGGGTCTTTGCTTAATATTTATGAATTATGTTACATTGATTTTTATGTGAGGTTTATGACCATACATAGGCAAGAAGGTGCCTTCAAGATGACTTGTTTGAGTAATGAGGACAATAATGGAGTATGTCTCATAGAATGTTCTATATGTTTTATATATGACATTATAAATCTATATGTTTGTGATTTTAAATTTTATAAGGATGTTTGAGGATCACATGAATTAATTGGAAGATCAAGGAAGTGTCTGCATAATTTTTATATGTCATGTTCACCATGACTATGTTTTGGGTCAAGATGACTGCTACAAGCATGTTGAGGAAAGTGAAGTGTTTAAGGTCTTATGACAAATAGTGGTGAATAAAATGAAGATATAAATTTTGTTAAAATTTTATTAATCTAATAAATATTTTTGGAATCTAGTGAGTTAGTTTGAGGTGTTGAAATATGAAATCCAAATTGGCTTGTCAGACTATGTTAAGATAGTGAAATAGAAACCTGAGTGATTGGTTTGTAAGACTAATGAATGTTGTTAGAAAATGAAAAAAAACATTTGGAGGTTGATATATAAGACTCAAAATACAATAGTGTGATTTATAAGTGTTGAAATAATCCTTTAATGTATAATTTATAAGCTTCTATATGACTATACTTTGACTGAGTATGACCAGTCTGAGTGGTCATATTGAGAAAGTTGGTTTGAATCTATTTGGCCTATGAAATGGTGTCTAATTGATTTAGTGATGTTTTTAAGGTCATGGATGACCTATTAATGTTATGTTTTTAGGTTATTTTTTTAGAAAATAATTTGTGTGCTTTAGTACTAGAAGACATTATTTTCTGTGTTTCTAGGCCTATTGACAAGTAGGTTAGAATGAGCTGGTTCATGGTATGAATTAGAGTTATGAATATTTTGGACCAATTTAGGAGTGATAAATAATATATTTGAGGTATTTTTTATGTTTTTAATTCATTAATAGAGACTAAATATGGTTTAAGAAGTTCAAGGTGTAACATGTACTAATGAAGGGCTAATACATTAGGCCTAATTGAGATCTAAAGGAGGATTGAGCTTGTTTTAGGTTATGAGCAACCTATGGAGATATTTTAAAATTAATTTAATGTGTATGAGGATATATTTAAAATATATATAAATCATGTAAATCATATTTTCTGACCAAGATGGGTTATATGAGAGTATGGTATATATACTATGCCTAATTGGCCTATTTAAAGAGGGAGAATGTGTGTGGACAAAAGAAAAGAAAAGAAATCAATAAAGGAGTAGATATAGGTCATTGAAGAACATAAAATGTTGAAGAGGATCAGTCATTTTTTATTATTAGGTTCATGAGCTAATAATTCATTAGACCTAATAGTCTAAAGGGTGACTTGGTTGAGTGAATGAGCTAGGAGTACTTGCTTGGAGAAGAGAAGTAGATGGTAGGTTTTAGAGAAAGAGAGGGTCATAATCAAGTGTAGAATACATCATATAAGTGGTGGAAATAAAATATAAGTTGGTTGAGTGAGTTATTAATCACCTAGGGGGTTTAAGCCTCCTTGTTAGTTGGAGCTAGCTAAAGGTCTTGTAGGTGTTGGCCAAAATTGAGGGGTGGATGATACTTGATTAGTTGGTGCTGATATAAATTATCTTGTTTTCTCTATAATATAATAATATATTCCATTGGCTTGTAGGCTTGAGAGTGGGTTTTATCCCCCATGAGGGTTTCCCACATAGATGATGTGTACTTGTGTTAATTGCTCTTGATCTTGCTTATGTGTTGATTTGTTTATGTTATGCTTAAGTGTTTGTTTTATTGGAATAAAATGGAATTGATTATGATATGTTGAGAAAATGATTCACCCCACTCTTAGTATCTACTTTCAACATTTGGTATTAGAGTTAGACCTTTGAATGAGGCTTGACAACCTACAAGTGATCCTAAGTAGCTTAAGGTATGATGAAGATATGGTTCATCTTATTTGTAATAATGGATAAGTTTATGAAGATCAGAGTTGAAGTTTGCATAAAGGTCTGCATGTTGGCACTATAAATTTTAAAGAGGAAAGACTATATTGAATCCAAATCTAAGATCAAACCTATGTTGAATGATAGAGATTATTGAAGATGATCTCTTGATTAGCTAACATGAAAGAAGAGAGATAGGCAGTGGTTTGATTAGAAGCTTGGAGTATGAGACCTAATTGAGGTCTATCTAAATATTCTTGAAGTAAGAAGGTATGAGAATTTTGTCCTATTGATAGTTGTTTTAATTTTACAATATCCAATGAAGGAGCTCTAAATATTACTTGAGGTCATGACATGTTTGCATTGACAAAAAAATCAAGAGGATTTCTATGAGTGTATGACAACTGTACAAATATTTGAGAGTATTGAGGATGATATGAGAGGTCATATGAGGTGTCAAGAGTAGTTAGGTAAATTTTTGAAGTCAAAGGATTTCATTATATAAGTTTTTTATGAAAATATGACAGTTGGAATTTGAAAATTCAAGTTTATCAAAGGAAATCAATTTGCAAAAATTGGATTATAGATGCCATGCATGAAGTCAAATCAAGATAAAGTAAGAATTAAAGTTGAAGAGAAATATATGTATAAGATCCTATAAGTTGTTGTTTATTTCATGTGTCTATATAGGTTCAATAAATGTGGATTAAAGTTGACTATTATACTCTGTGTTTGAAATGGTGAACTCAGTTTGAGAAAAAGAGGATTAAAACTCATCTATTGATCTAGTTTTGATGTTCTAATAATTGAATGATTATTGTAACTCATCATAGTAATGATCCATGATCTGAGAGAGATATGAATATGTTAATTTTAGAAATAAAATCTTCATGGAAGGTGACTATGTTTTGAAGGAAATATTGCTTATCAGATGACTGACAGATAGTAGGTGTATACATAGAATTATATGACTATGTTTTCATGAGGTACTTTAAAGAGTTATTAGCCATAATGGATTGTTGTGTTTGAAGGATAAATGGTTGAGGTATTTGAGGTCTCTTTCTTTGCCTCATGAGATATTTCTTTAGGTGGTGAAACATGTGAGTTTTTTAGGAGGTATGTTCAGGTCTCCTAGTCCTAAAGTGCCTTTTTGATCAAAAATTTATGCTATATTTGAGTGGTGATATGAATAATATGGATAAATATATTTATATGATGTCATGAGGAAGACAATAATGAGTAATTCCTAGGTGGTTTGAGGTCTTGATGAGCTTAATTATGAGTTTTGTGGTCAAAATTCAAAGTTAACCAATTTTGGTAGTGATGGCTGCCTAAAAGGTGCCCAATGTGTTCTTATGGTGATTTATGATGGATAGAAGGTTGGAAATAGATAATTAAAGTTTGTTTTGACATGTAAAACTAGGATAGGATTTTTTATGGTGTCCATGAGGTTCTCAAGTATGAATTTTCCCTTTTGGTCATGGTGTTTGATGTGTATGAGGGGTCTATGTGCCTAGTTTTCTTGGTTTCAAGGGTCATTTGATGAATGAATATGTTTCATGAGGATTTTGATGCCAAGAAGGTCTACACATATGTTTAAGACATGTTCTAGATGGTTTTACATGTTGATGAATCTTTTTGTGCTAGGTGGAGCATTTCGAGTGGTTCTGGGCTCTTTTCCCCAAGAGCATGTGTTTAGAGGCTTCTATGAAGTCTATGTTCCCAAAAGTGTGGAGATTTAAAAATTGGCATGGAAATTAATTTTGGTGGTCTCCCAGTGTGGTATACAACTTAGGGGTTAGTGTTGACCAAAGGTTGACTTTTGACCAAGGTTTACTTTGAAGGACTAGTCATTTAGGCATGATTGAAAAAAGTGGTCATTATTTAGATTTGAGTTATGAAAACTTCAAATCAATTGAATGGGACAAATGGGTTTCTAGAAAAAGTCTTACAGTGGTCTGAAGGTGAGCATATTTCAAGTTATTTAGGTTTTTTTGTTATAGGAGACCTAATTGGCTAAAAGGCTAAAGAATGAGGTATGCTAAGGAGGATGAGTTGGAGGATCATTATTGGCATGTATTAGGGGGCATGGTAGTTTAATTAAAATATGGATTTTCATGGATTAAGTGGTAAGGGAAGAGAGTAATGAGGTTTGTAATGGCTAGATAAGGATATAAGGGGTCTAAATAGGCCTAGTGAAGAAAATGAAGATTTTTGAGAAATTTTTCCTTAAGAGGATGGAATTTTTGGTTCTAGATGAATATGTTTGTCCACTCTAAGTATGTTTTAGGTATGGTGGTGTGCTTGAAGTGACTTTGGTGATCTTCAGGGTGCCTTGAGTTCAATGATAAATAATTTTATATGATATTATGGTCCTCTTGTTGCTATTTGAAGTGATGGTCACTATTCTTTGAGGTCTTGTAGGTTTTAATTGGTTGTGTATACTAAGGGGGAGACTTTAAAGTGGATCAAGGTCCTAAGGGGAGATATTTTATCATGAAATTGGTTAGGTCCAAGGATCTTGTAGATCTTATGGAGCTATGACCTAAGTTAGTTCTTGAAGGGAGTTTGGTCTAAGGGGGAGCACTATAGTTGCTTTTTGATTTGATGATAATAGTTGGTGTGCTATGAGTTTCAAAGATGAGAGAGAAATGTATGTGCTTTTGGTTTTATTCCTAGTTTAGTTCCTTAAATTTCTTGATTAAAGATATAAGAGCCTGTTTAGTAGAAGAGTCCACTTTGTCATTTTGGCAAAGGGGGAGAGAAGAAAAGGAGGTGTTGTCACAATGGTAAATGGGGATATTGTTGGGAGATTAGTGGTAGTGATGTGTTTTCATTTATGTCAATTGGAATTTATGATGTAAAAGTGGAATGAGAGTGCTTTTGGTCTAATATACATGATCTTAGTGCTCAACTCAGTCTTGGTTGCTAGTAAGAGTTTGTGGGAGCAGTTGGTCATATAGAGATTTTTGAGGATGTCATGGAAAATGGAAAGAGAATACATGGTATGTCCATGTGGTTGAGAGAGAAATTAGAGTCCTTCTAGGTGGTCTTTAGGTGGAGTGTAAGTCATCCTATACCTTGTGTGCTTGACCTTGCTAGATTACCTGATGAGGTAAGAGGTAAATGCCTTGTGTATCCTTGGTTGATGTTTATAATGCCTATAATGAGTGGATTTAATATGATTAAGGTGTTATGAGCTTAGTGGATAATTTTCCAATTAATTTCAAGATATAAGTTGGCCTGGTGGTTCTAGGATTAGTAGGCAAGATGGGCTAGTGAGTTCCTTATGAGCAATCATGATAAGATTTAAAATTGATAGATCTGATGTGAACATGGAAAATGGTATATTAGGATTGTTCAAGTGTTTTTACCAAGTTTTAGGCCCTAAGGAGAAAGATAAATCAAGATAGTATGTTGGGAAGTATTCTATGCATGTAAAATGGAGGTTTCCTAACTTGAGAAGAAGTTTGTGATGCTCATTGGCACATGTAGAATTTTCATGGTGACTTGAGACTTTTGGGAGAGATTTAAAATCAAACTAAGAAGGGTTTCCATGTATTTTTTAGTGGATTGAGGGAGAAAATTTTATGAACATTCATTAAGAATGTAAATTGGTCAAAACCCTCTATAAACCCTCATAATGGAGGGACTAGAATAAAATTTCTATAAAGGACCCATAATGGATTGGTTGACCAATTTTTACTATTGGAAGGTATAGATGACTCCTATAGGTACATCTAGGTGGTAGTGGTGTGTTATGGTAGTGAGTAGAAGGTACAAGAAAGTGATGGTTTCTATAGATTTTGATGCTACAAGAAGGGTTGACTGAGCTAACACATGAAAAATATTGGAGGTTAAAGGTCAAGAATTTTTATTTATGTTTATGTATTTTTTTTTGAAATTTTAATCTTTTGTGTCAATCATTTTTATCATATAAATTGGTTAGTTGCTAAATCTGTAGATAGTTAGTAAAATCTAGTCAAAGTAAATATGTGTTTAGGGAAGTGTTCCAAATGAGTAGGGATGAATACAAATGATTGGGGTATTTTTTTAAGATTTATGACTTATGTTTCATTTACTGGTATGTGAGGTTGATTACCATACATAGGCAATAAGGTGCCTTCAAGATGACTTGTCTGAGTAATGAGGATAGTAAAGGAGTATGTCTCATAGAATGTTCTATATGTTTCATATATGACATTATAACTTTGTATGTTTAAGATTTGAAATGTTATAAGGATTTTTTAGGATCATATTAATGCATTGGAAGATCAAGGAAGTGTATTTACAAGTGTTATATGTCATGTTCACCATGACTATGTTTTGGGTTAAGATGACTACTATAGGCATGCCAAAGAAAGTGAAGTGTTTAAGGTATTATGACAAATGATGGTAAATAAAATGAACATATTAATGTTGTAAAAGATATGAGAGATCTACTCAATCTTTTGGAAGCTAGTGAGTTAGTGTGAGTTTTTGAAATATGAAATCTAAATTGGCTTGTTAGACTCTATTAAGATAGTAAAATAGAAACCTGAGTGATTAGTCTGTAAGACCAATGAATGTTGATAGAACATGAAAAAAAATGTTTTTATGTTGATTTATAAGAATAATATAATCCACTCATATTATTTATAAGTTTTTAAATCATCCTTTCATGTACAAGAGATAAGCTTCTATATGACTATACTTTGACTGAGTATGACTAGTCTGAGTGGTCATCTTGAGAAAGTTAGTTTGAAGCTATTTGGCCTATGTAATGGTGACTAATGGATTTAGTGATGTTTTATAGGTCATGGAGGACATATAAATGTGATTTTTTTAGGTTATTGTTTGATAAAATCATCTATGTGTTTTAGTCCAAGAAGACATTATTTTTTGTGTTTTTAGGCCTATTAGCGAGTACGCTAGAATGACCTAGTTCATGGTATGAATTGTAGTTAAAATTATTATGGACCCATTTAATTGTGGTAATTAATATATTGGAGGTAATTATTATGTGTTTAATTAATTAATATATACTAAATATGGTTTAATATGTTCAAGGCATAACATGTAGTAATGAAGGGCTAATGCATTAGGTGTAATTGAGCTATAAAGGAGGATTAAACTTTTTTTAGGTTATGAAAAAAATATGGAGAGATTGTACCATTCATGTAATGTGTATGATGATATATTTAAAATAAATATCAAGCATATAAATCATTTTTTCTGACCAAGATGGGTTAGATGAGAGTATGGTATATATACTATGCCTAATTGGCCTAATTGAAGAGGGAGAATGTGCATGGATAAAATCGAAGAAAAGAGCTCAATAAAGGAGTAGAGATAGGTCATTAAGGACAATTAGAGGGTGAAGAGTATCAGTCATTTTTTTATTATTAGGTTAATAAGCTAACAAGTCATTAAACCTAATAGTCTAAAGGGTGACTTGGTTGAGTGAATGACTTAGAAGTGCCTAACTAGAGAAGAGAAGTAGATTACAGGGGTTAGAGAAAGAGAAGGTCATGATAAGGTGTATAATAAATCATGGAAATGGTGGAAATTATAGATAATTTTTTTGAGTGATTTATTAATCACTTAGGGTGCTGTAGCCTCTTTTTTAGTTGGATCTAGTTAAAGGTCTAGTAGGTGCTAGACTAAATTGAGGGGTAGATGCTCCTTGATCAGTTGGTGCTAGTTTAAAGACTCTTATTTGTTTTATCATATAGGAATTTAGTCCATTATTTTGTAATATTAAGAGTGGGTTTTATCCCCCATGAGGGTTTCCCACATAGATGAGGTGTACTTGTGAAGTTTTCTCTTGATCTTGCTTATGTGTTGATTTGTTTATGTTATGCTTAAGTGTTTGTTTCATTGGAATAAAATGGAATTGATTATGAGATGTTGAGAAATTGATTCACTTCCCCCCCTCTTAGTAGATACTTCCAAAAATTATAAGTTTGGGCCTAATATTATATCCTTTGAACTTTTATAGTTTGAGCTAGGAGGTTTTGAAGTCCTTTGTCTATTAGAACGAGAATTTCCACTAACAATATTTAAAAATTTTATGCATCTTTTGATACATATAGAATATGAACTAGAGAATTATGGCCCAATAATAATGAGATGTATTTATCCTATAGAATTATATATGAAATTTTTGAGAATTATTATTTGTATCAGGGCAAAACTAGAAGACAACATTTCTAAGGGATAATGCATGAGGCCATGGGATTTTGCATAGAATATATGAAGGATTTTAAAATTTTCAATCAAAATGTATGGGATGATGATGAATATGAGAGAATGACAAGTGAATTATTAAAAGGCAATGGATATCACTTCAAGATATCACATCAAGAAATAAGTGTGCTATATACCTATATTCTTCAAAACACATGTTTGTTCAATAAGTGGCATAGGTAAAAAAAATTTACATGATAATTTACTTACTCAATTACTTTTACACATTTATATTATTAATCTTACTATTTTTACACTAATATTATATGTATAAAATATGAAGAAGAGAATCAAGCTTGGATGCAACATCGACCTTAAAAGTACAAACATCATGATTTGATTGGAGGTGATTCTTTTCCAAAATTTAAAGAATGGATTGCTAATGCAGTCAATGATGAAAAAGAAGAAGGTCAAGATATAAAAATGGAAGAAAGTGAGATTTCAAAATCTCCATATTTATGGGCTATGAATTTTAGTGGAATGTGGGCCTAAGGTAGTCATTTAAGAGTGGAAGAAAAAGACAAAGGAAAGACACATTATGATTGTGTTGTTAGTGATGAATTTCTTCACAAAAATGAGAAGAAATTTAATGTTGGATTAATCTAAGAAATTATTCAAGGGTATTTCGGTGAAAATAGTCATATATTATTAAAATGTAAGTGGATCTGACCATCCATAGTACAATTTGATGAGTATGGATTTGTATGCACAAATAAAGGATAATTTTTAACAGAGACATATAAGTCATATGTTTACCCTCTTAAAATGAACCAATCATTTTTAATTTATGATGTAAGAATCCTAGGATGGTCATATGTCATTCAAATAGAGTCTCATTCCAAATAAAAATTCATCGAAGTTGTCGATATAATGCCTCATGGGAAATATGTTAATTTACAGGAAACATTCGAAGAAGTAGATGAAGATGATGATGGAGTGTTTGAAGAAGAGATTTTGATTACCAATGAAGAGATTTAGAGAGAGAATGTATTTCATGTCATAGATGAGGATGAGGAATAAAATCAAGTAGATGTAGACATGAGTGATCAGGATTCATAAGTGTCAATATCCAGTTGAAACAAGGTATAGTCATATTGATAGTCTGATACCTATAATTGTAAAAATATTAGTTTTTAACTATAAATTATTTTTAATCTATAAATTTAAATCTATTTTAAGTTTCCATTTTAAATTATGAACTCAATAAAGTTTTACTGATTCAAGTTGTTGAATTATACATTATTGTTTATTTGGACTTTAGGAAATGAGGAGAAAGACTATAAGGCACAAATTAGTTGATGATAATGATTATAATGCTAAAATTTCATTGATAGATTATGAGTGATTTCATAGAGAAAAGTGGCCAAGAATAATGAATATTTATCATGCTTTGGTTTGACAAATAGGCAAATTATAAATCCACTAAGTAGTATATTATTTGTTTAATAGTGTTTAATGAAATTTTATAGACAAGATCTTGATGTATATAAGACATAATATGATATATTTTTTATTTTATAAGAAAGAAAAAGAGTGAAAAAAATGTGGAGAAAAAATAAAAGGAAAGAAAAGATATAGTGTTTTCATCTCATATAAGCCAATGCATTTGTGATTCAATAAATGTAGTTGGTGAAAATAATAATTATGATGATGTGCAAATTGATATAGCATATGGTGATGCATACCCTAATATAGCACATGGTGATGTGCAACATGATATAGCACATGGTGATGTGAAACTTGATATAACACATGGTGATATTCAACATCATGATGATATATTAGCACAAAGTCTTAGAGAGATTATTGAAAAAAATTAGAGCAAAGGAACAATAGGTCTGTAGATGATTTATTCAACATTAAAGGATATGTTTGAAGCGAAATCCATGGAGAATAGTACTAATATACCTAATCATTCCACACCTGATGTGGCCAATGAGCATGAAGTTATGGTTAATTAAAGTCATGAAGAGAGACCACTTGCATCTGCTATGCCTCAGAGTGCACCTATTACATCTAGAACTTTTGATGGAACTAGTTGATCAACTAGAAATAATGATAGTGGTTTAATAGAAGATGTGTCTAATTTTGTCAAAAGACAAAGATTGAGTCAAGATTTTTACATATATACAAAGAGGAATGTAAAAGAAAGAAAATTAGAATACAAGAAGCCATTCTTGGTTGAGTTATCGAGAGATGGTGAGCCCATTAGGTCAAACGCTACAAAGTGGGCTTCCGAGTTGGGTGTAAGATTTAGGGCCCATTTGGATATTTGTAAATCAAGTTTTACAGAGCAATATTCATGAATTGTGAAACATGTTATATAAAAAATGGAAAATTATTTTGAGACTATTTATGGATAAATATCTAGAAAATATTACAAGCAAAAGATGAGAATTTTGATGAACAATTTTAGATATAATTATAGAAAAACAATCGTGAAAGGAAAAGATAGGTTAGACTCCAGTCTATCTCCCAAAAAGTGGGAGGCATTGAAATAAATTATGCATTTCAAAGAATATTTTGCAAAGAGTAATAGAGGCAAGAGAGTAAGAGATAATTTGAGGGCTAGATATACATTTGGTCGAGGCAAGTTGCAGGCTAAAATGGATAAATTTACAGTAAGTGTATGGCTTTTTGGTTTAATTTATATTGTGTTATTTGTTTTGATTTTTTTATTGAAATGAATATATGTTGAAATTGGCATTGTATTTTAGGTGGAAAAATGTAATAGAGAAGTAAGTGTAGAAGATATTGTCAATTATATGGCAACACTAGATCAACCTAGTAAATCTAAGAGTGGGATGAAGTAGAAATCTAGTTTGTCAATAGAGATTTCATAGCCATCTATAAAATGCCCAATAGGATCCTATCTAGATCATTTCAACTCAAATAAAGGGTACCAATAGGTAATGAGTTGCATATTCGGTATCACTTAACAAGTTTCACAGCTGCTTACCTCTATTAACCCTATAATATTTGCATGGAATGAGCATAAATCCAATGATTCAGTTGAGGTAAGAGGATCTATTGATCTCATTTCTTCTTGTTTGTAAATCTATATAAAAATGCCTCTTAATATGTAGATTATTTAAATCTAAGTGTAGGATAATCTAACCCAATTTCTTTATTATTGGAGTGATCCAAAAAATGTTCTTTTGGACAAACTTATAGCTTGCATTCTTTACTTGACTATTGAATGCTTTGTATATTTTTTTTACATGATGGTTAAACCACATGTAGAGCAATTTTATCAAAGTAGTAGGAAAACAAAAAATCCTTCATGATGTCAATAGAGCTGTCAATATTGATAGTGATCATGATGAACTAGACAAGAATGTACAACACAATCATCATAGTTATGTTGAATTAGTCTAGGTAATATAATAGTTTTCAATTATATGTCCCAATGTTTTATCATTATTCATGCTTAAAATGTTTTTTTAAATTAATAGAGTTTAATTTTCTATTAACTATTTCCACAATACTTGCTTCAATCTTGTTTTGGAGGGATTTGAGACTCATTTCCTTATCTTGGAATAATATTCCATTCCATTCCTTCCATAGTTACCAGATTAGAATTGTGGGACTTATCAACCATAAACAATGATAAGTAGAATGTCTTTTGATATTGGGCCAGTATTGAAACAAAGTCATTATATCATTAGGAAGGGCACTCTTCCATCCTAGCTTCATGGATAACCACCTCCAACATTCAAAAGAGAATTTATAGCCAAAATCTTCTCCCTTTGAATCTCTTAAGCTCTACCATATCCTAAATTTCCATTAACACCTTGTGAATCCCCTTTCCTTAGGTCACCGTTTTCTTCCCAAAAAGCTCAGAATCAGTTTGAATTTGCACTATAACTTTATATGTGACCGTTACCCCGCTCCATTTTTAAAATATAATGTGTGTTTTATATCTCAATATAATGTGTATTTTTTGTTTTTATAGACATTTATTGATAAAATCCAAGAAGGGGATAAAGTCCAGGTGTTGGATCCATTTGATGGTACTATTATAGGCATTAGGAAGATTCACTCACTATCTAATTTACATGAAGTCAAATTGAAAGGAATAGGAGATGCAAATGTAAATATTTTAAAGGTCACAAGTAACATACCCCTTGCTTATGAAGACAAAATAGATGGAGTTGTCTATCTAAAAGAGAAATAAGGGACCTTCACATGATGCCCACTCAAATATTTGAAAAAAATAATAGTTGATATTTATCATGTACTAGCTATTAGATCTCTTGACCCACTGCTTTGTGTAATAACTTGAATGTGTTGTTCAGGGATATTCTTAGTATGTTTTGTCTATTTTTGAGCTGTATAAGTAAAAAAAGGAATTGTATCTCAATTTTCTTAGTCATAAAACTAATAAAAAAAACTTTATATTAACACATTCTTCAAAGCAAAGACACATATTTCTATCTTGTATCTTCTGTAAGAACACCTTTTCTTAATAAAATTTCAATATTTTACCTTCTTAATAGCTATTTCATTATGTGCAAATGAATTATTGATTATGTTTTTCTATGTTTTATGTCATATGCTAGGTGGCACCTGTATCTAATACCCAAACATTTATTAATTCATCTTGATTTTCAAATTAGACTAAGCTATATTCCCTAATGCTATAAATGTTGATTCATGAGAAATATTCATGGATTAATCATATTCATTCTCTACATATTGATCAAAATAATATTTATGTATTTTTTGTGGTTTGTGAATAAAATTAAGGATCACTACCATACATCATTGGCCATTTAAAAGTCTCATGGCCACATGAATCCAGGACTGTTGTTAGTGTTGTAATTAGAGGTGACATAATTAGTTTCCAGCATAATTGGATCTACTTTTCTTGTGACTATTATTAAGGTACTCTTATTACTTAAATGGAGGTGACTTAAGTAATCTACACCCTAAATGGAATTATCTTTCTTGTGCCTAATATTATGACTTAAATTTTTTCATACTCGTGTTAGCTATATATTAATGAAGAAGTTAATGGAGTCTCAATAAGTATGGTATATGACAAATCTAAAATAGGAGTCTAAAATTTGACATATCTCCACATTTTTTAGATAACTATATTTAAAATATCTATACTACTACTAATTATGCATCCAATAGAAGTTGAAAAGATACCCTCAACTGTAGAATGTAACAAGTAAAAGAGTGTAATGGGTGTGTGTAATCATCATTTATAATCCATATTGAAGGTTTTCCAAATAATTATTTCAAGAAGTGAGCATTTACAATTACATCGATTATATGTTTTTGATATTATAAGTTTACAAAGAGGGTGTAGAGCCCAAGTATAGAAATCCCAATGGGTAGAAAAATAGGTGAAAGGCCACTAAAATCCAAAAAATAGTAGACAGACAAAAGCAAAATAGGAAACAACAAATAGACTATGGATTAACCAAAACAAAAACACTAGTTTTTGATCAAATCTTTCCAATTTTATTTGATGAACTTGAGAAGGTCCTCCATGCTAGCAATTTTTCCTTTTATATCTTTACCTTCTTCCAGGTTATCTTATAGAATCAATAGGGAAAAAGTTTCATGATGGATAACTTTCAAGAAAATAGTGGTTATCACCTTCATTTTACTCTGAAGTGAACATAAACCCTTCTTCACTTTATTTAACTCCCTTTTAATTTGGCTCTCCTCTTTACTGGTATCCATGAAATCCTCCATATCAAAATCATAAGTGGAGTCATTCATCTCCTCAAAATAACTAGTTCCCTCCTTTAATTGTTGATCAGGATTTGGTTTATCTTTTAATTTACCTACTTCCTCCCCTAGATCCAAGGTAGAGGGATCATCCATAATATTTACCAATGAAAAATTTTCCCTTATCAATCTCTTGGATCACCTGATATTCATATTTATTTTCATACAACTCTAAAATTTAAAACTAGACCCTTCCTCTATAGCCTCCTCACCTTGCACCTAGGCCTCCAGGTTCTCTTTGTCACTAGCCAAATTCTGAGGCTTCACCCCCACCACTTTCTTGTTCTTACTCTTTCCCTGAGTGATATTCTTAGAATTGATCCAAATAATTGATTTCCTCTTTTTATTACTAGAAAAGGAAGAGTTATTTTTTATCTCCCATTGCCTTTTGACAACCAAAAAATGAGAAGGGTCAGGGGATATAAAAGTCACAACTATCAAGGAGGGAAAACTAGAGCCCAATCGGAGAGGGGAAAAGCTTTCAAATTTAGGGGATAGGTTTGAAGAGGGGGAACAAGGTTCTTGAAAAAGGGTAGGGAACCTAGGGAACCATTTTTTACTCTCAAGGGAATGTGGTATTCCTTAGAGTCACTGTCATGGGAACTATCTAACACTTGCACTTTTAAAGGCTTGGAGGGGCACAATGTAAGGTGAAAGTGATAAATCTTAAAGATAAGACCTTGATGGAGTATAATGGTGGAGGTAGTTGGGTTTTTTTTCCAAGGAATTTTTTATAGACCTAACAAATGTCTCTAGGGATGATAGGAAGAAGGGGAAGTTAACCAACACCTTGTGATGAAAGTGATTAAAAATAGATAAATGGTAATGATAAAAGCACTTAAAATGACCTTCAAGGGTAAAATATTTCATGATGGTGAAGCATACCTTATCCTAAGGGTTAAATAAGCTCTCTCTATCTAATCCTCCCTACAAATTCATCAACACTTCTCCTTCAATGAAGAATTTTTTCAACCCCTCTAGGTCTTGAAATTTGGTGAGTCTTTTCAATATTCTATCCTCATAGTGTAAACCCATAGCCTTAGCAATTTACTCCTCATTAGAAACAAACTCTATATCTCCAACCTAAACTTTATGATCACCATCCCAATTTGAATAAAATTGAATGGAGATGTTATCATCATATCCATTCAGACATTCAAGAAAATGATAAATTTCACCTTCATAACATATAATCTAGAACATAATATCCACTTTGGTTTCATCACATGATAATGACCTAGTTCTAACTTTTTCTCCTCCCATGACTGCAAACTTCACTGAATTATTTCATGGTTGAAAAGGGACCCAAACCAAAGTGAACAACCACCAAGGATTGAATTAAATTTTTTGAAAGCTTGCAAAACCCACACCCAATATTTAAAAAATTGTAGGTTGATACTATAATGATTGCACATGTGAAAGAGCTTATTAGGATTTGTCATGTGAGAATGTGCCTTAAAGGATTAAGGCTGCCTTATATCATATTTATATTATTTGATGTGGAAATACTCATAACAAATGTGATCAGGACACAATGATGACTAGTGAAATTAGTGAATAAAAATGACTAAATATACTACCAAATTGATCAAAATAATGATTAAAATTAATGACTAAATACACTACCAATGAATATAAATTAGTGAATAAAATTACTAAATAAGTGACCAATTAATAATAATCAATGACTAAATATATCAGTGAATAAAAAATGACTAGATAAGTGACTAGATTAAAACAATCAGTGACTAAATATACTACCAAATCGATCAATCAAAATAACTAGTAAATGACTCAAAAAGGTTTAGTCATCAATTTGGTCACATTATAAATGACTGGCAATAAACTACTAATGGTCACATGATCATGTTTAGTCATTTATATGTATTTTTTTTTATAGTTTTTAATCATTTATTATTATTTTTGTACTAGTGTCTAGTCACCATCCAAATAAAAAATTAAGTCATGCAAGTCAACTTAGTCTTCCTGTCAACATTCAATTAACAAACTAAGTCAACCAAGTTGAGTTAGTCATCTTATCAGGGTTCAACAAAGAGAGTTTCATATAACTAGGTCAACCTAGTCAACTTAGTTTATAGAACTTACAAATAGCATTCAAGTCACTTCAATAGAAAATTTTCAATCCTAATCATAGTCCAACCCACTAAGGTTCCTCTATTTCTCTCTTTCAATTCAATACTTAATTATAGTTCTATTTTATTCAATTTTACAGTATTCAAAATTGCAATCTTATAGCGAACTAAGTTGACTTGATTGACTTAGCTCTTTAGAACTCTTACTTATGCATAATAATAGTGACTCAATCAAATCTATTTTTTAATATTTGCATATAATGTTATCTAAACCAACATTATACCATTATTAATTTGGGAATTAACAACTATATGCTAGTAATTAATTCACAATTTCATTTTTAGATGTTTTCATGTTTAGAGTAGCTCACCCAGTCTAATTAGGTGGTTTTTCAATTTGTTGATTAGTTGTACTATTTTTCTCTTTTTACACACACTACCAAATCACACAATACTCAAAACACATTTAGTATTTATATTTCCAAGGCCTACCTAATTATATTTCATCACCAAGGGATAAGCCAACTTGGTTTTTTAGCCAAGTATAAACACATGGTTAATGGTATATATTGACAAAGCACCTAACAACCTTATCACTATAGGGTTTGGAGTGAGGGGGTAGGACACAATACCAATCTAGTATCATTGCCAACATAAATTATTTTTAGCCTAAAAATCCTAAAACCATCCATAGATTTCTTTCTAATTCCCTATTTCTAGCCAACTTCCATATCACACTTAAAATAACACTTTATAATAATCTAAAAATACTCAGTATGACCACTTATTTAGCATTTACTTTTTAGTTTACTACTTTCTCTCTACTCATTGTATGTTGTATTGAAAAAAATTACATTGGCCATTGTTCGTGCAAGGTTTTATGTTATGTAATTTAAGTTGATAAATCTCATTGATCCAATTATTTGTGTATTTACTTCCATTTATTTCTTCAATTACAAAAAAAAATTACCTTTTTTAGCACACTATCATTCTATTTGACATAGTCTCTTATAGAATATAATTTTCCTTAACTATAGTACTAAGTCAACCCAGTCAACCTAGTCAACCCAATACTCCTTTTTGCTAATCAAGTTACAGTATTAAGTTGACCTGATCAAATTTATATACTTATCAGGCCATCTTTGTCCCTATTTATAATACAAAGTTGACCTAGTTGACTCTGTACTCTTTTTCCTTTTTCTAATAGCACTAAATTGACTTGGTCAACTCTATACTCTTCTACCTTTTGTCAAATAGTACTAAATTGACCTAATTGAATCTATACTCTTTTCCCTTCTTTCTAGTAGTACTAAGTTTAACTGGTTGAATCTATACTCTTATTATTGCCCTTGTTCTTTTGTTTGGCCAACTTAGTTCTCTATCTAGCTGACTTAGTTCTTTATCCCTACTTTCTCTTTATTCTTTCCTATATTTTGTTTCTTTTATCAAACATCATGAAATCCCCTATCATAATATTCTTGGACAACCTAAATCCATTTAGACACTATATGAGTTTCTCTTTACTTCTTATATTTTCCTATCTTTTCTTCCTATTTTTAGCTATTGAGTTATCTTGTGATGCCCCTCCACACATTACTCTAGCCTTTGGGGAATTTGGTGATACCCAAACACATATCATTTTAGACTTTAGGGCATCTTTCATTCCCATCCCTACATCCACTTACCCTTTATGGGATCTTGAGATGTCCACTCTTATTCTATCTGGCATGCTACCAAACTAATTCAACTCCAAGAAACCTTTTGAAACACACAAATTTTTTTCTCACATGGTCATCCTTGATAGAAATGTTAATGTAGATTCCTTCCCTTATTATCATTATTTCTACATGTTATCTATCTAACACTTTTTTAAGGATACTTACATGAGTCTCAAACTCTACAGTAGCTCTCTATCTTCACAAACCTTAGTCCTTCCTTTTGGACTTTTGGTATTCCTTTGTTTTATGAGTTGCATTGTAATACTAAAGATAGGACTCAGTCTTCCTCATAATTTCCTTCTCTTTGATTTCATACTTTTTACACACTTTTTGGCACCCCTTGGGTTTCTCATTTGTTAATTTCAGTGTAAAACCATGGATATGACCTAGCCTTCCTCACAAATACCATATTTTTCTTAGCCCATTTATTTTTCTAATACTTTTTGGCACCCTCATGGGTTTCTCTTTTATGAGTTGTAGTGTAAGATCATAGTTAGGACCTAGCCTTCCTCATAAAATCACCATCTTATCATTCCTTTTCTAAAATGTGTTTATCACTGGTTACAAGTTCTTGATATTTTTTCTCAAATTTAAAATTTGCTTCTTTTGATAGATGAAATTTGCACAATAAATTGTGTTATCATGTTTTCCAACATTTCCCTCATTCTTATGATAAGTAATCAAACTTTACTATAATTATACCCATTTTTCACCCTTTGTTACATTTTTATGATTTGAAGTATTTCAAATTGTTTCATGTTTCAATCCTCTTGATTTCCTTTCCTTTCACTCCACATTAGATAAAACAAGGTTGAAGTTAAGTTAGAAATTTTATTTCACCTATATTTATGAGACTCTTAGACACCATGTTATCTAATTTGTCTCTCTTAGTAACCAAGTCCCAATTATTCAAATGAAATAAATCTATAACACCCAGGTTTGGTTTTCCAAATCCATATGGAGGAGAAATAGAAAAATCCATCAAGAACATTAAAAGCCAATTCATTTGAAACAAAAGGCAACATACAAATCTCAAAATTTAAAATCACATGAAAATATGTGATTACAATTATGTTTCATATCTCTAATCTAACCTCAAACTCCATAATTGGCTTCACACTAGAGCTGAGGTCCATTGGGGTATGGTACACTAGTAGATTATAATAAGAGAATTCAATAAACTCTATGGTGTTACCTACTTTATCACTCAAGTATCCAATCTTCATAGTAGACTGATGGATCTATAAGGGGTCCTAAAGAATGGGGAACATATTGTGGAAAGGTATGTCCATTCTAATTTTCATGCATATGGCCTTCATGGGATGATCTACATACTTCATTTATAGACCTAAAACTTGTGTGGTTAGGATAAGTTATTCAGAGTCCTTAAGATCAAAAGTCATATTTTTTTGACAAACCTAATTTGAGTGTATTGACTTTGATAAAGAGTTCCTCTACCTTTTTTCATTCATTATCCCCTCCACCCATTTCATTTCCCGCCTTGATAGACATGTGTGATTCTAAATTTATTTTCCCTCTTCTATACTTCCTTCTTCTTCACATCTTAAAAACATGATAGAACTACTTTATTTTAGTTTTCTTTATCTCTAATATAAAATAATATGCTTGAGAAACTATGAATTACTTTTTTTACACCGTGGCTCTTCATTTTAATATATACCTTGATTTGTTTTTACCATTTGTCATTATCGTACTACCTTTTTTGTGGACAACTGAGTCCATTTCTACTTTCATGCACTTTTTCCATTTTTGAGTGAGGTTGGATTGTTACTTCTCATTCATTAATGTTGTTTTCCCTTGTATGCACATTTTTCTATTAATGATTGACTAAGGATTGTTATTGTTCCCTCATCAATATTGTTTTACCATTTTTTTGCTTGCCCATATTTGTTTAAGTAAGGATTGTTACTACTTTTGCATTTATGTTTTAATACCATCCTTTTTGACACGTATCCTTGGTTTGACTTGGTGAGTTTCCTTTTCTTACTTAAAGTTTAATTATTTGAGTTTTTTGGTCTTTAGTAACCTTGGATTTTCATTTACTTGATTTACTTTAAATTTTGACTTGGTCATTTAATCTAACATAGAAATTGTCACCCCAAATAGCCAAATTTCCAAGTACATCCCATCTACATAGAACTAGTTATCTTATCTTTCTTATATTTGTTTGTTTTTTCTCTTTAGTTATGTATCATTAGGTTTGCCAAAATTAGTCTTTACACCTTATATGATAAAAAATAAAAACACAACAGATAACCACCCAATGATAAAGGTAAGTCAATACATGTATTACATTTAATTTTTTACTTATTTCCCTATCTATCATTTACTTTCAATTATTTTATGTTTTTAAATACTGTAACTTTTTTAGCCTTAGCATTGTTTATTACTATGTTCTTTCTCAAAGCACCATTCCCTATTGCACCTGTGTGACACATGATGAGTTTCAAGTGGGGCATATGTATACACATAATATTTTCAAAATTTTATCAAATATTGATGATTTCTATCTTGTAGGAGTCTATTGAGTCTCAACCTTTCTGAGTGCATGCCTTAAGGGGTGCATCGAGAATGGGGTGGGAAAACCATTAGTGATTTTTAAGATTGTTATCCCTTATTGACACTTGTTATAAATCTAACCAACTCTTAAAAACATTTCCCTAAGCTTTACCTACTATTTTCCCCCCTCCTTTAGTCATTTACCACCTCCACTAGCCCTTTCCCTAACTTAAACCCTTTTTTGGTAGTTGACATGCCTATGTTGGCCATTGACCATATAATGTTATTTACAGAGGTTATTAGGAACTAAGTTAGCCATGTTTGACATAGTTCATTATATAGTATATTTTTTTTCAATTACAATACTAGGTCGATCGAGTTGATCTTGTTGGCCAAAATATTATAAAGGGTTTAAGGTTAGATCTACCTATATAAACACATCCATTTCATAATTATTAGAGAGACAACAAGCATTATTTTTATTTTGATCTTCTTTATAATCTAATATTCCACCATTCTACTTGAGGAGTCTTAGCTTAGGGTTTTTACTTAGAGAAGAATCTAGTCTTGTGGAGAAGTCTTGGATGTTTTGGCCTTTCTTAGTGATCCTTATAAACCACAACAGGCTTTTACAAAGCACATTTGGCTAAGGAAGAGATTAAGTCTTGATGGGTTTGTCTTCTAGATAAGTATATATATCTTTTCTCCTCTCTTTGGTAGATATAAGTATCATAGGTAATGGATTTTAAATAATATTTCTCTCTCCATGCATTAGGGTTTACCTATACATAGCTTAATTATGATTCTCTTATGCATATTTAATTTTATGTTTACTAACCCACACTTTGTGCCACAAGCTTTTGTGAGCACTAGATTAGATATGAAAACATAGGACCTATTTATGGTTATTATGTAGTTTTACTTGATTAAAGGTTTTAAAATCCTCCCTAGTGATATTATTGTGGTAAGAGATTCCTTAACTAGGTCTAATTGATCCATATTATTCATGACCCTGATTATCTAATGTATTCATAATTAGAAATGTAGGTAGGATTTATCTTCTCTGAGCTAGGATTGATTTGTAGATACGTTGTATTTCCCATTGCATACACTATTCTCTTGGTTTTTTGAACATTTAAATATGCTCTTTTGCTTGTGGTCCCCATACCTATGTCTGATTTCATTGAAATTTACACATCACTATTTTTTATATGGACATATAAACATGTCATTATTATTTTTGTGGACATTTGACTAAGTAATGTGCTTTTGATTTTGTGGCATTTAAACATGCCCCTATTTGTAGTCTCTTTGGACCATTTCATTTTGACTTATTTTTAAGTGATATCATGTGTGTGTTTATTTATTTATTGAGATTTTTTTATTACTATCTATATGTTTCCATGATATTTATCATGAAACTTAGGCATACATGTGATCACATTGTTTCTATGTGCTTCAATGCTATATCTACCTAGACATGTTCCTTCTTTATGTTACATGGTTACATTTATAGATTATATAGTTATCTTATCCTTTTGAGGTGACTTAACTAATAGTTCCTATCTTTACATCACCTCAAAGGGGAGGGGGGGCTGATATTAGTGGGGATATGTCATAGAGGCATATTCTCCACACTTGGCATAATTTTTAGATTCAATGGGGGTATGCTTTGGAAGCATGTTCTCCAAAATCATTTAGTATATGGTACTTGTATAAGTTTTTAGTTTCAATGGTAAAATGTCATATGGTCTTGGCTTCCACACGTTAAAAATTATCATATTTAGTAGGGGTATGATTTGGAAGTATATTTTCTACACTTATTCAGTATTTAACATCTCTAGTTTATAGTGGACGCATGTTTTGGAAACATGTTCTCCACATTGGTACTTATATCAGTTTTCATATTTCTCCATATAAACTGGGGGCATAATTTGGAATCATGTCCTCCACACTTACATAATTTTTTGAATTGGCTAAAGCATATAGTAATATGATTTATATTTATAGTTGTCACAAAATTATATACATTGGTGTCATTGTTATATACAAATTCAGCATGAGACATATCTAAGGTGTATATGCTCTATAATTTTTTGCCTAATATTTAAAAATCCAAATCAGTTTCAGATTCCAAAACACTTTTATGTAATGTTACCATATCATGGACATTTTTATACTGATATCCCATAAAATTTTATAGACTTTATTGATCCAATCTACTATAATAGTTGGTTCTCTTTTTGTTATGGTTGAGGTGATCAAATCACTCAATATTGCCAAGTTTTTAGGTTGGAAATGAATGTATCATATAGCCTTACTAAGTCATATATATCATTAGTTTACATGGTTGAGTGAATCTCAACTACCTTATTGTAGTTCACTTTTGTTCCAAGGTTAGGATCATGTTCCTTCTGATCTCTCTCTCTCTCTCTCTCTCTCTCTCTCTCTCTCTCTCTCTCTCTCTCTCTCTCTCTCTCTCTCTCTCTCTCTCTCTCTCCCTCTCTCCCCATATCTCCTTGGATGTATTCAAACTTTCAATATTTATCTATATTTTTCCTAATCTCAATTTTAGAGCCTTATAATGATACATGTTTTCTAAAATAACTTACCAATAAGAAAGGTAGTTACATCAACACACACGTGTACGTATAAACCTTGCTCTTTCAATTTCAATCAATTTCAAGTAATTTCAATCCTAGATTATATGCAATGATTTTATACTAAAAACGTGATCTTGGTTATAGGTCAGTCACTAGTAAATCACTTAAGTTGTGCACACATAAAGATAAGTTGTGCATAAGTAATTAGGTATACATTTTTTTCCTTTAACATAATGATTTTATTATTAGATTAAAGGGGGGATGTAGAAACTATTTTATGATTATATAGAACCTTAAAATTGTACACTTGGAAAAATTATACCTTGGTTATTCCTCTTAGTTTTAGACCTTTCTCACTTTCATAAGAATCACATCTTCTCAACCTTTTTCCCTTTGGCATATATACCTAGGTCTAACCAGTCTTATGTTAATGACACAAGCCTTTTATCTTGCCTAAAATGCTTAAAATTTACTTATCTTCCATCTGTACATGTTCTGAACCTGTACCTACTTTCTTGCTTCATGGACACTGATGTCTAAGATAGACACTAACATCAACATTAGAGTCTTGAACTAATACAAGTATCTAGTGCCTTAAAGTCATCCAATTTACAAATGAAACTTATCCTAATAGTAAACCTAAGTACTTTAATGTGATTTATTTATCCAAAGGGATTGATATAAATAAAAGATCAAACCTCAATCATTCCTAATCTAAAAAACTTAAATAAAGACCAAAGAGACCAAGGAAACTTATCAAAATCACTCTATCAAGCATTTAATTAAATAAAGCTTCCCTATTTCCATACCAGTCATAGGTATAACACATCTACAGGTTTAAATACTAAAAGAGTAACCTAAGAGACCGATTTACCAAGTTTCAAGCTAGATCACTATTGTATGTGATTTTCACATATTATATGATCCACACATAAGCCAACACATAGGGGAGAACTACATGAGTCTTAGGCCATCTTCTAAAGTATTGGCTATATAGGCAATGCCTACTGAAAGTGGGGTCTTTAGGGTCAGCTTGACACCATGTGACCGTTTTCCTCAAGGTCATTAGGAAGATGGACAACTAAGGTTTTTCCATTTCATAAGGAGTGATAATCTATGACCTAGATCTAAATGCACATAAGTGAAGGTGAAGTAAAACCCAAAATCATCCAAGTGGTAGCATATTATTATAAATGGTATTCCATATAGGACACTTGCATCAAAACAAGATATTAACATTGACATAATCCTCCAAGCTTGATGTTAGTGTCTAGAGATCCAAAAGCATTAGATCTAGAATCTGATGACTATTCTAGAACTATCTTCTAGCCTTCTTCCTTTCTATTTTATATCCAAAAATAAATTAACATCAGAACAATCTAAGTGCACTACTTCTTTATCTTTCCATATCTATCATAGTTGTAATTTACATGTTTAGATGATATCAGTTTCATGAATTCAACATATGTTTGTATACCATAAAATTCACTCACCTCATTATTATCGACTAATATTTATATTAGTCAACACTAATTCTATTTAACCTATTTTATCCCACTAATTTATCCTCATCCTAGCCATATATCTAATATCTCCATCCATTATCCTTCATTAACTATCTTTAGTCTAATCCCATTGCCTCATTAATTATTATAAAATCTCCCATTATCCTAATCTAATCCTAATTATCCATTATATGGGAATTTAAAATTTCCATAACCTTACCTAACTACCTACTAACCTATACCCTAGCCTTTCTTACATCCCTACATCCCTAATCCTATCTTAATCATCATATAACTAATCAAGAAGATTCTAGAATTGGAGAAGCTCCTCAAAGTATTTAGAAGTTCTAAACTAGAGACTTCTAAGTAATTTTTTAATTCCTTTAAATTTCCCTCCATTTGCCTATTTAAACAAACTCTCCCTCCACCCTCAATGGAATCTAAAAAATCCATAAATACATCATGACTATTTAACAACTAGAAATCCACATCCAATCTGTGTCAAAATAATCCTAGCGTATTTTATCAAAATCCTTCAATCATGTCATCACTATGTTAAATCTAAGTCTAATATGCAATCACAAACCCTGGAATGAAGCTATAGGGAAGTAAGGTGATGGTAAGGAGTTATTTATTATGTTGATTACCTTTCTTATTCATTGTTATTAGTGTGTTTAGAATTTTGGGTTTTTATTATTAAATATTAGTAGTATAGATTAAATCCAAAATTTAGAGCATATAAATAGCAACCATAGTGGGACCTACTTCCCTCCCAAACTAAAAATTTGTCATCCAAGTGTTATTTTTGCTAGCCTACAGGTCAAGTTTTTTGAAATTTTGCATGTTCAAGTTGTAGTCATGGGTTTCCACTGATAGTCACAATATTGTCTAAGATAATTACTATATTGCCTTTGTGAGTAGTGATTTAACACCAACTACTAGCTAGTTTGTAGGTTTTTGACCCTTAAACAACCTCATGATTCATAATTAGTGATATTGCTAAGCTCAGTCACGATATTTACTAACCAAGTCATGATTTTTTAAACCACTAATGGTTTATGTTGTAGGTCCATTTTCAACAATACCACAACTCTCTTAGTCATGAGTTTGTCTTATAAATCATGGTATTATCGATGGTAGTCATGATATTGCTATTTTCCATAAAATCATTAATGACTTACCTCTGTCTATTAATCTATAGGGGCTATCTTGATATTCTATGTTTTTAGGGGATTTTTGACATCAATATAGTCCTCCATTTAATATTTTTGGGGGATTTTCACTTTAAATGCATATATATGAAACTAACCCCAAATTTTATGTCAAGATTTTGTCTTTGTGTGGTTTCTATGTAGTTTGGGTGCTGTATAGGTTAAATAGGAGACCAAGGCAGGAGAAATCAACTGAGGAATCAAGATATAAACACATGCCTTTATCCCTTTTTCCCATTTTCAACAAAACCATGACTATTAGCATTTTTAGACTTATGGGATTGCCATTTAGAGTATTTATATTGTAGTTATACTCATGATTTTGTCATTCTCTTCATTTTGAATTAACTTTGTCTACAAATTATCATTGTAAATTCCATAAGACAAACTTAGGGTATAATCTATTTAAATACACTTTTTGTTGATTAGAATTTTGATTCTAATAAAAATCTAAAGTGTTTAGTACATAAATATTTAATAAAATCAATCTTTAAATATATCATAATCATTTGTAAACAAACATTTTTAGCCATCTAATGCAAAATAGTAATAAACATTCTATTTTGACCCAAAATATAAATCTAAAATTTTTATCATTATGCATAATATCGTGACTATGATTTTACTTGCAATAACAGGTTTGTCATTTTGAGTCATGATTTTATAGTTTATCACAAAACCATAATTTTTGTTATATAGTGAATCATGATATTGTCAATCCCAATAGTTATTTTATCTAAATAGTCATGGTTTTTTAGCTAACCATCATGGTTAGGCTAACCACTGTAATATCACAACTTGAGAATCATGGTTTTATCCTAAAAATCATGACTTTACTCTATGTAGTTGCAATTTTGCATTAATTTTTGCCTTCAATTTGGTCCTTTTTGATTGTGTTTTTTTAATCAATTTTTATGAATTTTAAGTCACTCTAAGCCTCTCACAAATCCCAAATTGCCTTAAGTAGTAAGGGACTCTACCCCTCAACCCCACCTTGTAATATGATCCCCCAGTCCTCACAAGGGGCATTCCCACTTGACCCCATAAGGGGTACTATCCCTTGACCCCATTGGGGACTACCACCTCTAGACCCCTACATAATGTCCGGATCACCCTAAAAATTTTATAGATCTAAACTATGATTTTTTAAGGTGTTTTATTAAGGCATATTTAACCAACATATTTTTTATTATAGGGGTTATTGTGATAACATCATATTACATGTCATATTTTGGGTCTAATGTTTGGTTTTATAAGATACTCCTCAAGATTGATTTATCAAAACTACTACTAACTCGTGTACTTACAGACCACCTATCAAAGATCCATTTTGGCACTCTTAAAATCATTTTAGAATCATTTTAATCCATTTCATCTTGTATATATCATTTTTAATCATCTTATTGTGTGTTTGTGTGTTAACTTGTAAATAATTATCATATTTTGATATTCACACTTAGGTAATTAAATTAGTTAATTAATTATATTATGTGTTTTACCTATTTGTTAAACCCTCCCCTCTAGGATAACAAGTGATATAGAATTGACACCCACGCATGGGCTTAGCATAAAGGGGTTAGTGTCATGGATTTAATCACCATAAACTAACTAAAATCTATGTTTTTTTGGAGTATAAAAATCAAATATAGCTATCATTAGGCTAAGCAATTGACCCTATATAGGTCATCCATAAAGGGGAGGAGTTAATTCTTTGAACTAGGCATTAGGCAACACCATATATGAAATTGGGCCCTAGTGTACCTTCATGTATATAGATAACACCCTTAAAAACCTTATACATATCTATCTTAAGACCTTTTAATCATAATAAGTATACCACTACAATAGTATGTATCACATTTGAAGTAGCCATCATGTGCGAGTAGGGTTAAGAGGGTTAGGTTGATACCATAATGGGTCATTGACCTATAGCCTCGCCTATGAAGTTGTTTAATGGTGTGAACATTGGGATACACACCCTTGAGTTTACTAATAATAGTTTTTTGTTTGCTTGATTAAATGTGTGTTATGATAAACTCAAATTATTTATGAGCTGAGTCATCCTTTACCTATCCAAACCTATCTAGGTCCCTTGTATGTATCATCTTTTATATCCTTACCACATCTCTATCCCATCATCCTTTTCATATATCCTATTCATCATCCTTATCATCCTCTCATTGTATATATTGTCTTTATCTCATCTTAGCTTGTCTAGTCATACCTAATCATCATAAGTCATACCCCTATCTTACCTTGTGCATGTAATTTTGTATACTGATCACATATTTCAATCACATATTATATATCCTTGTCTTACCCATATGTAAATAATTTTATTCCATTGTAAATCCTTTGAGTCACATCCTAACCTACTCACTTACATTTTTATCTTACATATCCATCTCCCTTTCCCCATCTTGTTTTCATCCCATCCTAGCCTAGCCATATCCCCTTATCATTTGTCATACCCCCTATCACCTCCATATTATTTTGACAATCCTTACTATCATCATCACCATCTTGATTTATAGTCATATCCACCCAATATTAATCACTTCTTGTGTATCCTAGCCTCATCCTCTTGTACATAAATTATTCTCTTGTACATTTAACTAGACTTCATATTAGTCATATCTACTTATCATCCTAGTCACACCTTGCCATAAGACCACATCATCCATAATAAATCACACATAAATTTGACCTTGCCTTATCCATCAATCACACCATAGTTTTGATCATTACCATATAATTTTATTGACATCATCCCCTTAAATATTTTATCATAACCCATCACCTATCCTAATCATATCTTATCTCACCATCCACATTCTATCTTAAGTCCACATCATCCATAGTCCTAATCATCCATATAACATCTTGTCTCATTATCCCATCACCTTGTATATATTTATTTTACCTTATTATACAAATTTCACTCTCTTTTACATCCTTTTAATCATATCTTATCACTAAACCCATACATCATTAGTCATACCCTAATCACATCATAATCATAATCATACCTCATCATCCACATGTTATCTTAAATCCATAACTGATCACTTTTCTTGACCTTGCCTTCATCACCCATCTAGTCATCACCTCATCTTATCCTTGTTGGCTTCTAGGTCACATATGGATCTAAACCATCCACCTTTCATTACCCCTTTATCATTTCATCATCAAACCTATCCTTATTCCATTTTCCTAATCACCTTCATCACATAATCATAGCCCATCCCATCTTGAGAAAATTATTCTAGGGTTTTGAGATAATCTTATCATCCACATCATTTTATCATCCTATTCCACTATCATTTATCCTTTGGTCAGATACTCATACCTAGTCAATATCTTTTTAGCATTTTATCACCTTGTCGATCTCAATCTAGAAAATCTATCAATCATCCCTAATCCAATCATATTTCTTTATTAATAACTAGCACCCCTCATATTATGCTCTTGTTAGTTTGAATTTAGGCACCCATCAAAATCCCTCAATCCTTTTGCTAGGTTGACAACAATGTCTAAATTGATAGGGTGATTGGGATGTATCATTAATTGATGTTGATCTCATAAATTATGGTGACATAATTATTAAAGATGAAACAAATGAGTCTAAATCCCTAGGTGAACAAAAAGAGGCTTTCCAAGATTCCATTCCTACTCAAGCTCTTCCACTTCCAAGCCAAGGTCAAGATACCACACCTATCCTCCATGATCCTTCCATCCCAAAAAAAACCCTCTATCAAAGCTGAGTCTATCTCCCATGATCCTCATCTTTCCATCTATCATGAACCCTTACATGACCCTCTCCTTTAAACCATCATTCCTCCATCATATTTCTCTCACCCATCACATCAAATACCCATATCAAGAGGCCAATATTGGACAATGCATCTACAAATAATATCATTATATCTTGTGCATCAGAGTTAGCTTCAAAGTTAGCATTTGATGTCTTATATTCTATAGGATCATGTTAAACACCTATATCCAAATATGATTCCTCATCGAAAATGTAATCCCTCATTGATGCTATTAATGCCTATCTTTTTTAGGGTACCTATAATCTAGATACCTCCACTTCATTACTAGGCATACCTTTTTATTCTATTCTAGATGATGAAATCATAAATGAGTTCTTATAAGCTTTATCTATCAAATATTTTTAGAGTGAGTCTGATGTTCCTTCGTATGCATCTACTATAACTAGCCCTAGTGATCCTTTTACTAATCTTGAGGATATTTTCTTTAATGTCAAAACTAGGTCTCCTAAGAACCCCTATGAAGACTATGCTACCCCATCATCACTCATTGACCTCATCATGCCTTTACCACCATTTTCATCCATCATGGACCATTTTCTCACCATTGATGATCATTTGATCACTTCCCTCGATGAGGATCAATATGAGCATGCATCATTGGACCCTTCCTTGAGCAATATAATATGTGCCACAAATCCAAAGGTCTAATAAAATAATCCAAAAGTCATCAATAATAATCAGGTAATCTTTGATCCCATTATTCAAAATCAAGAAGAATCAAGTCATCAACGTAATCCAAAAGCATATCTCCTTGGTAAATATTGTAAACTGGTACTAAGCACCAATAAATTCAAAATAATCAATCAGTCTCCCCTAGTGAAGTCCAAAATTAGGCACCAAGGGCTAGTCAAAATCAAATCCAATGAAATGATCAAAATCATATGGCTAATCATCCATCAAATAATTACATCAAAGATGAATCCTAAATTCAAATTGTCTTGGATATCCTACAGTATTTTATCATATGGCACCAATCAAATGAGGAATGTACCACATCTCTAACAATATATGACACTACTAGTCCTAATCCTCCATCACTCTTCACCCTATCCTATCAAAATCCTATCATTAATTATCCTCCATCATCCATCACACCATCATATCATATTCCTATCATCCATTCAAGTTCTAGACATCCAAATCAAGATATAATCCACTCTATACTTCATATCACTGACCTGAGCAACATTGTCATTCCTAGGGGCAATGATAATACATGGTCTAGATATTTAGAGGGATCACAATCAAGAATCAAAATATGTCACAAGGTCTCCAATACATCCAACAACAATGACAACATGATCCTACCATCAAACATCCATTGAATAGGTGTTGGCTAAATAATCTATCTAGTGTTTACACCTTAAATCTCGCCCATCATATAATAAATTGAGATGCCCAATAAAGTTAAAATTCAAAAAACAATCTTTCGTACAATGGTGAAAACTAGTATTATGGCACCTTGGGCAAGTACCATGATGAAAACTAATTTACAGTGTCATGGTAGAATAATATATTGTCCACATTATTCCTCAAAATTTTGGAACAAATCCATCCATTTCATATCCTCGTCTATCCATCCCACTTATCACATACCTTATCAACCTTGTCTATATCACCCATCATCTTATCCCTTGATCCATTATTCCTATCCATCATCTACCACCATATCATGTATCCTATCTTTTCTTCCATTCCATCTTAGCCTTCATAAGGAAGTGGAAGGTGTCTTAATAAATGATCCAAAACCCTTCTTGGCATATCCTCTAATAGACATTCAAGAAAATAACCATCAGGTTCCTTCATGATGTGGTCATTGTTTATCTGTAGTCCATTAATCCTTGGTCCCCATCATTGTCATCCTTTTTCATCCCATCCATCATCCATCCATCCTTATCCTAGTTTCTAGGCTTGGTATTCCCTTTGCTAGTAACCCCATTTTCATAGTGTATGTACATATCCCAAAAATCCCTAACAATTGAAAAATGTCAGAACCCTAAAAATCATAAAATTTGAAAAATCCAAAATATTCCATCATGTCTTTTCTTATGCCTAATCCCCTAGTTACATCCATCTCCATCCATCTCATATTTTTCCCATATTTAGATACCACATTCAATCTTGGAGACCAAATCAGAGTGGTTACCCATCCCTTCATGTCTTCCATCTCATCCTATTAGCCAAGTTTTATTAACATACAACACCTTGTCAATGAATTTAATCTGGTACCAATCACTTCCCTATCAATACCCTTTTCATATATAGAACCCATCACATCACTCTTTTATAGTATATAAGGTGATTTATTCCATCACTATCTTATCATTACCTTTTCATACCTATCAACCATCCAATTACTTTTTATTAGTGTGAAAGGTATTTGATCCCATCATCTCCTAGTCTCCTTGCTAGATTGGATCCTTCCAGGGCCTTATCTATTGGTAACCCTTGGTCATCACTTTATTCCATCCCCATCCTTGTTCACTTTTTGATTTGATTTCAAGACCAAGTTAGTATATTAATAGACCTTATTACCTCTTATCATGTCATCCATCCTTTCATATTAAACTAGGGGTAACATACCATATTAATCATTATATCCCAATCTGAGTCTATCCTAAGCCCAGAATCATCATCATACCCATCACTCAATCACTCATCCCATCCTTAGATAAGACATTATGGCATTACATGTAGATACTTGTCTTTTATTTGTCTACTATTTGTCAACTATTTATTTGATGTTTATTTTCTTTACATCAGGTATATATCTTGTCTATATTATGTTTTATTTGTAATGTATATTTTTTTGTATTGGGAAATGAAAAAGGATGCTATGAGGACAAAAAAAGTGCCCTCAAGGATGTAGATTTCTTTACATGCCCATGGTGTTTGGCACAATGTGCTCTTGGTCATGTCTATATCATGGGACATCTTGTCAAGTGCTATATTTTTGGATTACTTAGACTATGATGAGCCTTATGACATTTGTGATGGCTTGATCATTTACACACTCATAATTTATATAATCATCTAACCATCCTTATTCCCATCACTAATCCCATCCTTTTGACCCATCCAACTAACATCCAATCTTTTATCTTCATCTCATCATCCTCATCATCATCACTTTTTAATCACTAATCATCATCATCATCATCATTATATCCTAGTTAGAATTATATTAGTTTGAGGTCTTATCAAACTATATAGGAAACATTTGGTCACTATTCCATGAATAATGATATCTCAACCATAATCTCTATCATCTATCCTCATCCACCAATCCTTTGGTCACTTAATCATATCATTTTTTCTCTAGTATCAACAACATCATATTGATTGGTCTAGCTTTAAGTTACATCCACCATTAATATTTGAAAATAATCATCTTATCTTGACATATATCTCTCCCTTTCATACATACTTAGTTGGGATATGTCTAAAGCTTGTAGCCTTTAATCTTATCATCATTTTTCTATAGTTGATTCCCCCTTGGGATGTGTCTGTAATCATGACACCCATCATCTTTATTCCTTGTGTATGTGTCCTTGTTAGGGGAATCATTATCAGTTTTTAGCTCAATACTCAAGTCAAATTCATCATATTATATTTCCAATATAGCATCCCATCCCCTCATCTCTCTATCACATCCCACCCATCATTTATTCTTTTGAGTGTCCATATAACTTATTCTTCCTTGCATGTCCCCTTATGGGGGCATCATATCCCCTATCATCATCAACTAAAATTCATCCATGACATGGTTTTTATTTTAAATACCATTACTCCTTCCATTTTTGTCCATTTAAAATTCCCTTTTAAAGAGGGGGAAAATGTATATGCTAAAATTTTCTTGGCTCATTATTGTCGACTAATATTTCTATTAGTCAACACTAATTCTACTTAACCTATTTTATCCTATTAATTTATCCTAATCCTATCCATATATCTATTATCTCCATATTTTATTCTTCATTCACTATCCTTAATCTAATCCCATTCCCTCATTAATTATTCTAAAATATCCCATTATCCTAATCTAATCTTAGTTATCCGTTATATGGGAATTTAAAATTCCCATAACCTTACTGAACCACCTAATAACCTACACCCTAGCCTTTCTTACATCCATATGTCCCTAATCCTATCATAATCCCCATATAACTCCCACATAATCCTCCATTGTCCCTAAGCTAATCAGGAAGCTTCTAGAATTGGAAAATCTCCTCCAAGTCTCTATAAGTCTCTAATCTAAAGACTTCTAAATATTTTTTTAATTCCTTTAAATTTCTCTCCATTTGCCTATTTAAATAAACTCTCCCTCCACCCTCAATGGAATATATCAAATCCATAAAGCCTTCATGCCAATTTAACAATTAGAAATCCATAGCCAATCCATGTCAAAATAATCCTAGCATCCATTATCAAAATCCTTTAATCATGCCAGCACTATGTCCAATTTGAGCCTAATATGAAATCAAAAATCTTGGAATGAAGCTATAGGGAGGTAAGGTGATGGTAAGGAGTTTATTATTATGTTTATTACCTTTATTATTCATTCTTATTAGTGTGTTTAGAATTTTGGGTTTTTATTATTAAATCTTAGTAGTAAAGATCTAATCTAAAATTTAGAGCATATAATGCCTATATATGAGTTTAGCATTTAATTGGCCTAATATAGATCTGATTATCACCCTTTTGCCATTTTATTTCTATATAACCCTCAAATAAAATATATTTCTAATAATAAGAACATCTTATATTGCATTTTAAAGTTAAACAATAATGAAGAAAATGCAAACTTTTAATGTAGCCTTCATCTACAAATAGAATTTTAGAATTCATAAACAAAAGAAATTAAAATATAAAAGCACTACAGAACAATCTCACCTACTTTCTTGTATTTCATTTCTCCAAAATGGAACTACATGGCTCCACACAAATTTAAAGCCAGCTCTCTTTGAGAGCTTGAGAAAAAAAAGCTTTACAAAATCTAGATTTTTACCTTTTGTACCATATTTTCCTTCACTTGGAAAATGAAAATCCATTCATTTGACTCTTTTGATTTTCCTTTTATTTAGGCAAATTTACAATATTAAAAATAGAATTTTTTATATTGCATTTTACAATAATATTAATTATAAAAATAATTAATCTATCAAATATCCAAAAATGTATAGTAATTTAATGGCTTTAATTAATGTTGATTAATTATAAAATAATTAATAGTTTAATTAAGTCAATTAATTTCTTGTTGAACCCACAACATCAAATCTACAAATTATTCCATGTCAGCTAGTCAAAAAGGTTGCCTTGTCCATTGGGCTACGGGTTCTTATGAAACATTATGGAATAAAGACAATATGCAAATGATAGGAAAATGATAAAATTGGAGTAGTGAAATTTGAACATCTAAATTTCACTAGAATAGTTGGCTTTGAATGTGGGATAACATTACCTAACAAAATGCAAGGGAATAATAGTGACCTTTGCCTCATCCAACCTTCTCAAAATACCACTGATCTCATGCCATAATTCAACCAATTATAATATATTTTTACTATCCCAATTGTATGGGAATAAAAATGAGCTATTAGGCCAAATATAGGTGTGAAAATTTGCCCATTCATCTGATTAAACACCTTATTTTAAAGACAAGTCCCCCTTGATTTTGCATTTAAATTATGTATATTTTGATGTATTGCTTATGGAAAAGAACCTCTAATGACAATATTATTTGTTTTAACTAAATCAACAGTCATGGATTCCTCTAGAATATATTCAATAAGATTTATAAACTCATTCACATCAATGAATGACACCCATTTACATTCTTTGGAAGCTTTCAATGCACAATAAAAGAATCCAACTTCTTGATTTTTAATCCAAGGACATTTATATCTACTCACCTTGAAATATCCCAACAAATTAACCATTTATCCTAAGATATCATCACTATAATTATCATAAATAAATAATTTCTATATATATTAAGCTTGATTCCAAATCATTTTGTTAGAAATTTTTTTATGCAAGCCTAAACATTCCCATTATTCATGATTTTTTCATTAAGGTGAGATATATATGGAAACATACCTCAAAATTACCTCATAAATTATTAATTATGTCCATGTGTAACAAGTAAAATATTAAAATCCATCTGTTATGATTTCCATAACACAACAACGACATGTTTGCTTTTGAATAAAATAATGATACTTGGCAAATAACTATTTGATCAAATGTCACAAAGAATTTTTTCTAAAATTTTCCTAACTATTGACCCCTATTTTTCTTTGTACATGTCAATTACATTTGAATTCATGAATAATGGAGTAATACACACACACACACACACACACACACACACACACACACACACACACACACACACACACACACACACACACACACACACACACACACACACACACACACACACACACACACACGCACGCACGCATGCATGCATGCATGCATACATACATACATACACACATGTATTCTTTGTGTCCATTCAATGATTGAAAACCATCAATTTCATTTGTATCTTTGACAATGATGTAATAAATAGGTGGTCCACCAATCTTTTGAAAAAATTATTCAAATAAATACGTACATTTGGAGGCACCCAAACCATTTGGAAAAATGTTTCAATGAAATTTATAGTCTTTATTATGTGACAATGTCAAAAAGAAGTAATATATGGAAATATACCATTTGTTTTAAAAAATTAGACACATTATATTAATCCTTGAATAATCCTAAGTGAAAAAGGAATCCAATCACTTGAATACATTCTAGAAATGATTCATGCATATAATTTACAGTTGAAAGTTTAAGAATCTTGGTCTTCCTTTATATACCATTTTATTAAATCAAGACTTGTCAAGCCCCAAATTTTTTCACAGGCTGAGATGATACATGCAAAGGTTTTAGATTCAACCTTACACTCATGAATTGCATTTGATTTTGATAATTCACCACCTTTATCTTATTTATAAATCTATTCCACCCATGGGTGGCATGGCACCCATGGCTGGGCTTAGCCTCTCATTATTTGCACTTGTTCAATAACCACTACTTCTATTGTAGTCTACAATGAAGATACACTTGTTGTACCAAGAAATTCAATCCTAATAGCTTTTAGATGATAAAAAATATAGGCCTTTATAATATCAACATACTCCCCTTTGAAAACATCATAGTCATAGTCAAGATTCTCTTGTTCCAATAGCTTTCACACTACAACAATACCTTAAACACTAGTATTGGAAAAAATTACATGCACATTGAACTTCAATATATCATGGACTATTTTAACTCTAATATTATATCAAACCTTGGTTATTAAAATTTTATCAATCTCTTTTACTACATTTAATGGATCAGTGACTGAATCCTTATCTCATATTTGAAGACCATCCTAGATAGCAATACACCATTCATGTAAAATGTGCTAGCCTCTTATTTTTTGAAACATATATATCTATGTAATTCAAATTTTTTGATTTTAATTGCAAAATTTTCTCTGGACCAAAGGAATTCAAACTTGCTACCAATAAAGACAACATATCCTTTGGATTTAAAGTCTTTATATAATTTAATTTTCTTCATTTTTTCACTATGCACTTCCTTTCTATAGACATCATATTCACCTAATAAAGGATGAGGGCCTTTTATTTTCAAATATAGGTGGACCCTTCAGGTTGCCAAAATCAAATGCATATGCTAAACCTTCATGAAAATCTATGCTAGTTTTTTAAATATGTCAATTACCTGCTTAGTCCCATCTAAGAGGCATTTGTACTTATGTAAAACCCTAAGAGGAATATGAATCACCATACATGCTCCAATGTCATAGATATGAAGCTAAAATATGACTAGGTAACTAAAGTTTGTTTCTCATTATCATTGTCATGATCAACAATATACCCAATATCATAGTTTGAAGACTTGGCAAAGACACAAGTCAACTACAAAATCTATCTAGTTTTAAAATGAGAAAATAAATATAATAATTACATATTTATAACTCCCTTCATGGATAATTAATTGATTGATATGTCATGGTGAATTTTGTAGCGTGTTATTTAGGTAGCATAATTTAAACTTATAGTGGTCTAAGGACCTTATTTGGTTGAACCAATTTTAATGACTCTAGGTTTTATACTAGATACAAGGCCCTTGGCATAATTTCATCATTGAGTCTAGAAGAAATGAACATAACACACATTAATTTCCCTTATGATTCCCATGTTCAAGAGAATTTTTTGGCAAAGCATCCAACCAAATATGTTGTATAAAATTTGAAATTTACTCCTTACATACGAGAATTGACTAGATAATGATATCATAGGTGGAGGGGGATGAAAATATTTATGAGACAAAGACTTATTAATATTAATCATTTACACCATGAAATATTTAAAAATACCTTTGATAATTAAAAGTTTTAACATTTCATCTAGGGACTTATTTGAGATATTGAAAATATTGAGGAACAATGAGAGACTAAATCAAACATTATTGCATTACTAATAATATGGATAGCCCACTAGATATCTACAATAAATAAATGAAGTTGAGAGTAATGTAAATGAATAAGGTAGACACAAAACTTTTGATGCCACAATATATTTACCTTGTGACATTGATATATGAATTTATTAACAGTTTTCTCCATGGCACATACGTACTATCAAGAGTATCTTCTACTGCAAGCATATTGTAAAATTATTCAAACACTAAAAATTGATTTGAAATAGATCATGAGAGTGAATCTCATGGTCTTAATATATGATGTTGGCATGCATGTATATAAATGATGATGCCAATGAACTATTTAGTCAATAAAATGTTTAAACCTTCTAGTAGAGAAGTCTATCAAAGGAGAAATGTGGCTTCTTGTGACCACACCAATTTTGATTATAAATTAATATAATTTATAATCCATTTTATTACTTATATTAACACATTTTTAAACCACTACCATATCCATGTACACCATCCAAATGCTCAAATTCTCCAAAATAAGCAATCTTTTCATAAAGAACACAAATAATCACCATACACCTTGTGGACTTAAGAAACAAACATAGGGAGAAGTAGAAAAGACCATAATGAAAAAGTTGGGTTTTATTGATAACACACACACAATGAAAAAATAGAAGGGAAAAAAACACAATCCAAAAAGAGTGTAAAGGAAAACTATTTACAAAGGAATGAAAAATACCATAACACCAAATAAAACCATTTACGAATTAGGAAAAGTATAAGCCTTTGAGGGATAAAATTTGGAAAAATGAGGACATCATGTGGAAAGAAAAAAATAAGGACAATATAATATTTTTAATTAATTCCATGGGGAAGACAAGAGGATCAATTTGAACACTTAGCCATGCATAACCAGAAATACAAATTATTTGAATTTTTTCTCATGAATGTAACAGATTTGCTTGTATTTGAAACTTGAAACATGAACAACATGGGACATACCTCCAACATATTAACCTCTTAAATTCTCTTGTGATTATCCAACCATGAATGGCTAAAATGAATCTCCTTAGGTGCCTCCAAATGTGATCATGGGACTAAAACCTCTTGTCACTCAAAATGGACATAAACTTCTTATTGATTACTTCTTATTTATCCTTCAAAATATGTTGTGAGATCATGATCAACATCATTATAGAACTTATCCTCTCCAATATGAATCCCACTACCTTTTTGACTCATCTCATGCTCTTGAAAGGTAGATAAAATTTCCTCTTCTATGCATTCTTTTACTTGAGCCGAACACTGAATTGGGAACTCTTCATTCATTTTTACTTGTATGGCTCCATAGAATTTTTTAAAAAACTCAACTCTTTTATTATCATCAACAACTTCTCTAATTGTATTTTATTTGAATGTTGGTATGAAGAGAAAGACATTTTTTATTGTATCATCATTTGTATAAACCCAATTAGCTTCAAATTAGGGGCTAGCTCATTTGAAACACTTATCTTTTTTATTTTTTCTTCATTTTACCACCTATTTTTTTCCAAGTATGCATACTCTTATTTTATCTTGAATATCTTCATGCCCACAACCAAAATTTGACTGTGGGTAGAAATAGAAAATAAAAAATCAAAATCACAAGATGTGTTTCATCATTTATAGGAATCTTCCCAGTGGAGTCACAAAAAGCTATTGGTGTAAAATTTAGTTACCTTGGTTTTATGACTCAGCCAAAAAAGAGTAATGCAAACTCACTAATATTTGGAGATATCACCATAGATAATGGTTATTCTCCTTTGTAAATGATATGGAAAGTTTCCTTGTAAGATTTGAATAATTTAGGGGTTTTTTTGTACTTTTAACTTGAAAGCACAAAAGGAAAAAAAAACAAAAATTGAAATGAGAAAAGAAGAGAAACCCATAGTGGGATACAAATTAAAAAAACACCAAGATAACTTAAGAGTAAACAAAAAAAATAGGGGAAATAGAAATCCTTACTCTCACACAAGAATGAACATAGGGGAAACATGTGTTTTAGGAACAAAAAGGAATGCATAAAAGCACAAAGTATCCTCAAAAATAGGATTATACACCCTTGGTATAAATTTTTCTTGAGATAAAACATGTAAAAAATTTTAGACATCAAGAAATTTCATATAAGGGTTTTCAATACAAATTTTAGAAATGCCATAGGTTTCACTTAATCAAGAAAATACATAATTTTAATGGAGCCTTCATCTAAAAATAAAAACTTGGAATTCATAAATGAAAAAATTAAAATTTACAACACAAGGAAAAATCTCACCCACTTGCTTGTATTTCATTACTCCAAACAAGAATTACATGGTTTCACACAAAGTTATAGCTACCTCTCTCCAAGAGATTGAGAAAAAGAATCCCTACAAAATCTAGACTTTTCCTTTTTTTACCATATTTTCCTTCACTTGGAAGATGAAAAGCAATCCATTTGCCTCTATTTTGATTTTATTTTTATTTAGGCAAATTGACAATATTAAAAATGGTCTTTCAATTTTGTATTTTAAAAAAATATTAATTCTAAAAATAATTAATCTATTAAACAACCAAAAATGTAGTTATTTAATGACTTTAATTAATTAAAATTAATTAATAAAATAATTAAGTCAATTAATTTTTTATTGAGCCCAAAAGATAAAATCTACAAATTCCTCCATGTAGGCTAGTAAAAAAGGTTTCCTTATCCATTGGGTTATGGGGTCCCATGAAATATTATAAAAAACAAGACAATATGCCAATGATGGGAAAATGATAAAAATAGAGTAGTGAAATTTGGATGCCCAAATTTCATTATAACAAATAGATAAAAATAATTATTTTTAAATAAATAAATAAAATTATATAATAGAGAAGGCTACATTGGTTCCTCCACTTGTTCTTAAGCAAAAATACTCCTACAAATTCCTTATTACAAGTAATTTTCCTCAAATTCAAGGTCTTCTTTCTTTACTCCAAGATCCTTCCTTCCTCTAAAGCTTTGACTCACCTCTTCAAATGAAAAGTTATAAAAAAAATCCTTCCAAATAAGGAATTTAATTTTATTATATAAAATAAACTAAAACTAAATATCCAATGAAAGGTTATCATTTTCCATTCCCATTCCTTGGTTCTTTTTGAAAAAAATTCCACAAAGAAATAAATATTCCTACAAATCCATCTATGAATCACCCATGTTCATAAATATTTTGTGTTCCCCATGTCATAAAAGTAATGTGGGTTGTCTTAAAAATTATTTAAAACTCCAAAAATGTCTAAGTCCATCCCTTTGGTCAAAAGGGGCTTAAATACATTTAGAAATATCTATATTTCACTTTTTACTAGCTAGAAATTTTGGCTATAATTTTTCATCCGAGATTTTGGGAAAGTGGAATTTAAAGTGGGTTTTTTATTTACCTTAATGACTCATGTGATTGTTAAATTTAATTCTAAGGTATAAAAAAGGGGTGTGAATAGTGTTAGGTTCCTCCAAAACTCAAAGAATCAATACTAGATAGCAAGACATAGATGTGTTTAGATTTTAACTGTGGGTGTCATGTAGGACAATACTCATCTACTATTATTGGTAATCCCATGCTTGGAATATCACCTATTCAATCACTTGGCCTCATGTAACCTACACATAATTTCACCATAAAATTTATAAAACATGCAACACACATGTAAAAGTATCATAAGAGTCATCTTATCTCAATATATCATGCAAATAAAATGTAAATTTATAATTGCCCATTTTATTAAATAACATGATATCAATTCAAATACACCATAAACACAATTAAATAGTAAGGTACAAATTGGGCCTTACAATAAATATGAATAAATAACAAATCTTAAAAATTGATGGAGGCATAACACCTTCAAAGTACTCCTTTTACCATTGATCCATTTTGATCATGTGGTGAAAATAAAAAATTAATTCCAATATGGATTTATCAGTTTAACAAAGGTGATGGAATTTTATCAAATTAATTTTTGGGGTAAACTTCAATGTAAAAAAAATAATAAAGGTAGAATATTCTACACCATTTAAATCAGATCTAGGGGGAAGATGAATGAATATCATAACATTACCTAGTAAAAAGGGCATGACATAGTGAGATACTTATCACATTATTGATTCATTTTGAATCAACAATGAAAAATTAATTGAGTGTATGTTGTATTAATACAATTAGGTTAATTAATTTTAATAATAATCTATTAGGACCTACCACTTTGGAAAAAGAGTATAGATGTGGAAAACACATGGACCATCCATGATATTCCAAGAATACATGATGCCAGAATAAACTAAGTCTTAAGCAAGTTACATCATGAGATGAAAACAATGACTCTTCATATAAAATTATGACGCATGGTTTTATATTTGAGTATCTTTACGAGGAAATTTTGATTAGGAGTTTTGATAATTGTGAGAACCTCAAAGAAACCTTAGGGGAAAACTTTGGGATTGTTTAAGGCATGTGGCCTTTTTTCAGCATAAGGAGTGCATATATATGGCCAACTCTAGTGAGTTATTTGAGTTTGTGCTATAGTCATATAACATAGGGGTTCACTTAAAAACTTATAAATTTAAAATATGGACAAATCATCATTAGAAATGCTTAGATTTTACATAGTGAAAAATTTCATTGTTGAGCTATTATAGAAATGGTTTACAACCAACTAATGATGATGTTATCCAAACACTATCAAGCGTCAACGAGAATTGTATAATTTACATTCATAGATGTCAAATAATAATAGATTACATTATTTAAGTGGATTTATATTTTATATGTTTACAAATGAGACATT
>JARHVA010000383.1:3200000-3212500 GCA_037957365.1 Torreya grandis
GGTATGCACAATTGCACTCTTTTGAGAAACATTACTTCTTATATGTGGTAATCCAACCACTATGTTTATACACACTTATGGGATCACACATGATTTCCATGCATTGTTAAAATATTAATCTTCAGTATATATCTACTTTATGTTTTAAAAATACATAATATCTATTCATATCTAGTTTAACACTACCACTCTCATACTGAGCATGTCAACAATGTTGCTCAATTTTACACCATTTTGTTTCATCAAAACTATGTATCTTTACAATAACTCTGACCATTTAATGTGTCTTTGATTTATCTTCCCTTGGTTGTTGATTACATGTAGTGCCTAATGGTCTATATAAAACATAATATCCTTTGACAATAAATAGTGCCTCTACTTCTTCAACACTTGTATAATAACATAAAACTCTTGGTCATTAACTGATTATTTATTCTTAATCATTTAAATTTTCACTTAAGTATGTGATGTGTATCCATTTTTGACTTAACACTACTCTAATGACTATGCTACTCACATTCCAATCCACTTGGAACATTTTTTTGAAATTTGATAGTGATAACACTAAATACTTAATCACCTTAATCTTCAACTCTTGGAAACTGTGATCAACTTATTTTTCCCATGAAAATTCCTTATGATCTCATCTCAACACTTTTGTGATAACTGCACAAGTCTTGATAAAGTTTTTGATGAAATTACTATATAATATTATGAGAACATGAAAACTTCACTCCTCAAAAGTGCTCCTCAATGATCTCCACTCCACTATCACATGTATCTTTTCCAGGCCAATATTTAGACCATTTTGGGATATCATAAAACCCAAGAATTTTAAATATATATTCATAAAGCCACATTTATTATCATTTATCTAGAACTTATCCTTACATAACATCTATAACACATTCTAGAGATGTTTCAAGTTTCTAATTTCATCTTATTAAACATTAGAATATCATCTAGATATATGATGAGATAGTTTAATATAAATTACTTTAACACTTCATTCATTAACCTCATAAACATACTTGACATGTTTTTCAACCCAAATAGCATCACTAGCCATTCAAATAGTCTTTCCTTCATTTTTAAGGTTATCCATTCATCTCCTTCCTTTAATGTGATAAGTGATATTCACTCTTCAAATCAATTTTGGAGATATACTTTGAATAACTTAAGCATTCCATAAAATCATCCATGTGTGGTAAGGGAGACTACTACCTTATTGTGATATTATTTATGGCCCTAAAATATATGCACATACACCATTCTCATTTATTTGGTGCCAATACAATAGTTACTATGTATGGGCTCAACATTTTCCTTATTAGTCCCCTATTCAACAATTCATGCACTAGATTTTTAATCTCTTCAATCTATTGAGGTGTCATTTGGTATGTAGCTATGTTTATTAAATTTTCCGTAGAGTTAGATCTATATGATGGATGATACATTACACTAGTGGAAATACTTTGGAAGATCACTCAAAATTATATCCATGAGTAATTCTAATGATGCCTTCACGTTACATGGTAGCTCTTGTTTTTTTTATTTATTGAATGCTACGTGTTCCTTCTAATTTATTTTGGGTATGAAATAAAGTATGACTTATCTTCTTTCACTAACTTCAAAAATTATTTTCTCAACACCATTAATAATCATACATAAAAAATGTTGCATTCTCCTTTTTCATTATCATTCAACAGACTTAACATGAATGCCTTGCCATAATATCCAAGTGATATATATCCACTCTTTTATAATTAAAAAAAATTCTATCATATTTACAAGGCCTTAAAAAAGTACATGAGACACATATGTTAGAATCACAACTCACTAGACTACATTTTGGTATGTGCCTATGTATAATTTCACTAAATACTAGTATCTCACCAAAACTTGGTGGTCCTTCTACACCATGATGCTTTGTAGGGGTTTGGGTCTGTCACCTTAATCAAACCTAGTTTATCCACCATCTCACATGAAAATAAATTGTTTGTGATAATATTATCCATAATGATCTTGTAGAACTTGCCTCCTAACTTACATATGGTTTGGAATAAGATTTTAATCTTCATAATTGTCTTGTTTCAGTAGGTTCAATAACACCCTCTTCATCATCAAAGTTTCTCCATGCTCTAGATATTTAGAGTGATCAGTAAACCCAATGGAATTTGAATTTTTGTGTGTAATGTGTGCACCAGCTTCAGAACTTTTGGTAATTCTCCTTGTGCCTATGTAAATTCATGCACATTATGTCTAGGTTTCCCACATATCTTGTTTCAATTAACATTTCATAAATATGATATGGATTCATGTTAATATATTTAGTAAATTCTTGATTATCTATGACATCCATATGATATTTAGTAGTTGTATTATCAGTCTCAACATTCATGATAAGTCCATCAATAGGGTGGATAGTATGTACTATATAATCCATAATAGGAGAAATGAAGGAGTTCATGCATTCCATTTATCATCTAGTATTAATGAAATAAAATTTAGATTGGATGTTGTAACAATTGGATTTAAGGAAGGCTTGAGATTGTTCATTGTTAATTTTAGGCTCATTAGTGTTTTAAAATTTGATATTTTTGACCCATTTACTTACATAATTAATCCAAATAAGATAAATTATCCATGTAGAACAATATGAAAATATTATCTTCATGAATTTTGTTAACCAAAAATATTCATTTGTTATAGCAATAACCAAGTTGTATTATTGGGGATTAATCATAACTTAGGTCTAAAAATAAAAACCTAAGGTTGAAATATGAAACCCTATAAGGCTGAAACCCTAATTAAGGTCTATGGATGGAGGTGAAAAATTATGTGTGTGGAAATAAAAATAAGATTTTAAACCCTAAGACAAAATATCAAAAATCCTATAAGCATGGTTTAATATGTGTATGGGTTTGTTATGATCCTGATGGGTAGATTTCACTAACACCTCAAGGTTTTAGTGTAACAGTTAATTAATTTGGTAGTAGAGTCTCCAATCAGGTTCAAGTCATAGAGAGGTTGAATATGGTGATATATTAGTGTTCATCTAGGGTTTGTACATGTGGGGATTCTAGTTTATGGGCATAAATCCAACCTAGAGTCTGGGCTTTATAAGCATGGTGGGATGTTAGGATCATGATGGGAATATTTCACTAACACCTCAAGGTTTGGTGTAATGGTTTGTTATGGGGATCAATAATATGTTCTATACTAATTTAGATTATGAAAATCAATACTAAACCTAATAAGATATAAATGTATCAAATAATTTAAATATTAAGATATGGTACTCAAGCATACATCTAAATGTAACATACTAAAACTAATTTTAATGATTAGACAAGTGGAATATGTTAAATATAGTACATAAAATGTAAGGGATGAGTACTCATATTTTTAATGTGTTTGTATTATATGGATTTATTTTGGAAATGCATATCCACTAAAACATCCATTAATTTATTTGGTTTAATAATTATATCTCTATTGTCACAAGGTTGGTTTTGTCAGTTAGTATCATCAATCGATACTAACCTATGCAGGTTGGTTCTAACTTGTGCATATATTTGGGATTTTGAATATACATTCACATTTTCCTACCTTTGTGTGCTCTTTATTTTCATACCCAAACTCTGATGATGTGTGAATCTCCAAAAATTAGTCTCCTTTGCCTTGAAACTTAAGGTGTGCTTATGAGGGTTAGAAACTTGAAAACACAAAGAAAATGTAATGGGCTGAGCTAAATCCAATCACCCCCATTTGATAATTGATTCTTGCCTACATATTTGATACTGTGATGAGGGAAATCAAGCCATATGTAGTTATTCCACTTAGTATGATTTTATAATTGTGCACCTTCACTATATGTATTTACATAATGATTTATCTTTCATACTTGAAAATAATTTCTTTGAATTAGTTTTTATGTTATTTGGAATTAAAATATAACTAATCCTAGTGATAGGTTTTTTAATTTGGGTAGATTTTATCAATGTGCAATAATGTATAGATGTGTACTAGATAAGTGCCAAGTCTCTATTAAATGATACCTTGATTTGTTTATATACAAGTCCAAATGGGTAATTTATTATGCCATTGACATGATACGTGAATGGTCCAACCCTAAAGAAAGGTTTAATTTTGAAAAATAGTCATTTTTGGGAGAGGGTTGATTTTGACTAGATTAGGTTAGTATTGACCAATGATACTAACTGATTCTTTTAAAACCAACCTGTGTATAGGTAGATCAAATTTAAAGTCTGGATATGTTTATGAAAAATATTTAGATGTTTGAAATAAATAACGTCACTATTATAGGTGTGGAATACTATAACATAAGGTTAAAATCATAATATAAAATGTAAGTGAGAAATAATGGTGTATTAGGACCTTTTTTTGTTCTTAAGTCAAGTGTGGTAAATATGTCAAGCTAGTCATTACCAAGTACCAAATTCAATATTTTAGTATCTATAATTATTTTATTTCTTGTATTTTCTCCATTTTAATTTTTTTTAGTTTATCTTTACAAGTTAGGGTTTATTAGGAGAATATTTCATGGAGGGAAAGGAGGAAAGTATATGTAGACACCTAAAACTAGCCATCGATAACCTCCAACTAGGATTTTAGCCAATTTCCACCCAAAATGCACAATTTGGCCTAAAAACTCTAAAACACACTAAATGATGTGAAACTGACATATACAAATGCTGATTTTGGCCAAGGTATCCCTAAATGGGGTAATGCAATTTATGGTCTAGCTAACTTTGATCAGTTTATTTTGAGTTAAAATGCCAAATTTGCACCTACATACTTTGGACTACTTTTTCCTATCAAATATTTTACACAAGACTCATGCCTTTTTTATTTGTTGTTAGCAACATCCTAAATGGGAATATGCATCAAACACATCTGATGTATACTTCCAATTCAAATCTAGTCAAATTTAGGACCAATAATAAGGCATTCTGATCAATTTGGGTAATTTGTGCACAATGTGTTTAATCATGCTTAGGGGATCATTAATCCAAATTAGGGCCTAATCAATAATTCCATGGAAACTTGTTGAATAGTAATATTTGGAAATAAATATTGAATATATGTATCATCAAGTGACCTCATTTCCTGGGAAGACGTCCCTTGGACATAAATGTCACAAATATCAAGATTCATGCCCTCCATGCCTCATTAATGCCTTCCATGATGCCCTCCATGCCTCTTAATTAACCCTTATTCTAATGCCATGATGAGGATAATTACAAACTTAATTCCAAAAATTGAATTAATCCTTAACCACACATCTCAATCTTGAGATGGATGACTGAGGTTGATTATGATCAAATCCAAAAATATATAAATAGGAGGCCTCACAACAACATTTCTAAGCTTAATTAGTGCAAACTTATAATGCAATATTGGTTCCAAAAAGCTTCATGCAAATAGTGTTACCATGCCAAATTAATTCCAATCCAAGCCAAGCGACAAGTCAAAGGTGCCAAGAGGAGATGAAGGTAGCCACACTCCATTTAAGAAGACCTCTTGAATTACAAGTTGAGCAAGCCAACATTACAAAGGTATTTAGAGCATCCAAGGAAGGTGAAAGGAATTCTTGCGTTTTAGTTGTGCTTATCATTTTATTTTGTTAACTAAGCTATCCCTAGTGTCTAGGCCTAGAGATGTTATGCTATTAATGTGTTTATTTCAGTTTGTTTTCATTTTGGAACTAACACAATACTAACCATCCTCTCTTGAGTCAAATTTCTAGATCACATAATGGCACACCTAGTGGGAATAGATTCATCTCACACATGAAGAATATCATATTACATCTTTAAAATATTTATTTGGGCCTTTAAAACTCTTTCAAATTTATTTCTAAATTTATTTTGCCATTTTTTGTTACCATAGGTTTACACAATAATCGATGTTGATAGGAAATACTAACATCGATTACTTGGCTCAACCGATGTTGATTAGCAAAACTAATATCAGGTAGATCTCAGTTGGCCATTACTAATGTAAGTGGAATATAATTGATGTCAATCACTATGTTTTCATAAAAACACAAACCCAAGATCTATTTTAAAATTCTTGGTTTGGGGTCATATGAACTCTGTTTTGGATGATTTTTTGTTAAACCATGTGTTTTCTCCTAAATTTTAAAAACTTGGCATTAGTTTAGCTTCAAGTTTCATAGATTTTTTACAACTTTTGGAAAATCCATTTAAAATGTTTCCGATCTAGCATATTTGCTTTTGGGGAGATGCCTTAAGGGTATATAGGTAACTACAGGATTTCAAGTTTGATAAATAATGTTTTAGAACATATTTTGGTGCTTAAAGTAAAATTTAAGGTGCTTAAATAAGTGTTTTTAACATTAGTTTTCAAAGTTACAACTAAGACCAAGGGGTCAAATGAACACCACCTCATTTTTATTTGGGCTCAAAAATGAACTCATATTTCCAAAGTTTTTGTCTTCAAAGTTGCTTGATCTAATTTTTGTTTGTCAAGAATAAGGATGTTGTGTGTATGCTCTTCCATTTTTCCCCTTCAAGAAACCCTTGGAATCAAAAGTGCCATTCCTATTACAAGTAGCCTAGTCCAAATCTTAGAAATAATGTTGCCTAAAACACTCCCTAAAAACTCACAAAAGTTTGGTGATCTTGAAAACAACCCTAAAGTCTTTCTATTTTATGCTTTCTTTCATTTCATTACATCTTGACTTATGAGGGAGACATCATTACCTTCCATGAGTTATTTAGGGAATCTTTGACCTAGGGTTTCATCTCCCAACATTGACTTCAATTACTCCATTGGAACTATACATGGGACGTATTTGCATTTGGACATCGCACTACACTAACCGAATAATAGGATGTAGTGGTTTTAAAAAGGACTAGACCTTTTTACAACTAGCCAATGCTATAGTCATCCAATTTTTGTGCTTATAGTTTGCATCATTTGACATGAAATTCATTGTGTAATTGCTTCCCCTAGAAATTTTTGAAACTTGATAGTTTAGTCAATCCCACATGCCATACCCTTGCTAGGATTTGGATGATTATACTAGTGTATTTTTGGATCATTTTCTCATTTGGTATGTTTTGAGAATAAAAATTGTTTATTTTATCATAAAGCCATGTCAAAACCAATTTGTCTATATGCCACTCTTTTTTCTAAAGAGGAGTTATGATATCCATTTTACACCACACTTGTGCCTTAAATTCTTTGCTAAACTTGTTTGAGTGTGTGTCATTTGAGTTGCAGAGGGTAGCATTATGCTATGCAAATCATGCCAAACCATTTTGCCTTTAAGTCTTTGAAGCATAGTATTGATCACATCATTCAAGCATGATTATACCGTTATGCTACTCAATTTTTTTCAAAACTTGTTTACCATTGTATCAAAACCATTTATTTCAAAACATTTTGTGTATACCATTTAGACCTCTATCTTGTGTCATCATGTTGTCCAATCTTGTCTAGCCTGTTTAGTCCAATCCTAGTTTTGAACGTTGAGTTTTCAATTAGCCTTATCAAGTTTAGATTCAAACATTGATTAATTTATATTTGGGCTTCAATTCATGGGGTTGATACATAGATCTTTGTCTTTTGGGTTGCATAACTTCAATTAGTCAATTACCCAAATTTGAAAATAATTGATGGTTTGTCTGTTTAGTGCCTATCCTCATCACTGTTTGTGCCTTTATTTGGGAGAACAAAACCTTTCTCAAGGATCATTTTGTCTTATGAATTATTCCAACTAATCATGTGTGTATTTGATTCTATGTGTCGGGTCTATGCCAAAGTTATTTCCAAACTTGTTAGATTAAATTAAATCACATCAGCCTTTGTTTCAAGTCTAGATTTTGATGTTGTTTAGCCAAAAGTCCTTGAATGCCTATTTGTTTAATCCTATATTTTGACTCCACATTTGGACAAAAGACCTATAAACTCAACTTTTCCCTTTCCTAGTTTAGACCTTATTTGGAACACTTTGACCTAGACCTCTGACATGCTAGTTTTTATTCAGACACTTGACCTTTTATGCATGTGACATTTGATGTTAGGCTATTTTAGGTTAAGTCTTAGCCCAAACCATTTTGTAGATATGAATCCAATTTCAAACCACAATGGAGATATAGATCCACCCCTTTGACCAAGTTAGACCATGTTTGAACCATTTGTCCCTTGGACATAGTTTTTTAGAGTTTGTAAAACTCAAGTCTTTTTGTTTTTAAAGCTCTCATTATTTACATGGATTTGTCTAACTACACTTATGGTGGAGTCACTTATAATCCAAATTATGATATAATGGACACACAAAATGACTTTTATGGCTTTTTTCAAGACCCCAATGATGGTAATATGGTTAGTGAGATATATTTCTATCCACTTCATATTAATCATTCATGTGAACAAAGTCATGAAATAACTTATGATCCAACTTGAGAATTTGAATGGTATGAAGAGGCTAGTGAAGAGGAATTTGAACACCTAACTATAGATAATTTTATTTGGGATATGAATCCATACCTTCTTTATAATAATCAGTACATGGAACACTATCAAGAACTAGATTATGATCTAACTCATGACTGAGATGATTTATTTTATGAGGAAGACTTGGATGCTTTTTCTTGTTCAAGTAATCAAGTTTCATGATGTCCTTTTTTTATCTAGTCATCAGCTACCCTTAACCCTCCTTTGGATTATATGAGCTATCAAGATTTGCAATATCCAAGGAATACCATTATCATTTCAAGACCTAGTACTTTCGCTTGTGTGAGTAATCATGCTCCACACCACCCTATCATTACCATTTCAAGACTTTTTCCTTCGGCTTATGCAATCAATCATGCTCCCCAATGCCCTACCATTATCTAATCACAAGTCATTCCTCATCTAGTACCAATCCCAAACAAACCTCAATCGATTCAATCTTTTGAAGACCAAGCTGTGTTCAAAACTAGTATTTTCCAACTCATTGGAAACCAAGGCCAAGAGTACCAACCAATCTAGTATGTTTATATTGAATCAACCATTTGTGATAAGTCAACCTATGATAAATTGCCTATTGATCCTATACCAATTATTAAGGAATCTCACTCTGATAAGCTAGTATTTGTTGAGTCACTTCTTAATGATTATAACCACCTTTGGGAAAATTATTACCTCAACCATGTGCCTATTTTTCAAGAGGCTCCTATTGACAAGCTAGTATCTAAGGAGTTGTCTCTTGATCGATTTACCATACTAGAGGAGTCTCACTTTGAAAAACTAGTTTTTGTGGAGCCCATCATACCATTACAGGTTATTACTTGTCCAAAACTAAACATTTAGTAAGAAATCATTGTAATAGAGTACCCATTAGATGAAAAATTAGAGTTAGAGTCAGGTTCTATTCTTGAACCGACATCAGATTTAGTATCAAAATCAAAATCAACATTGGTCTCAACATTAGATTCAAATTCCTTTGATTTAGAATCAGATTTAGAAGAATTATATGTTCATGGATATTACAACATTGGTTACACATGCCTCGTAGATCAATTTGAATACATTTGTGATCCGTCTACAATTTTTTAGGATGAGTACTTCAGCTTCAACACAAGTTATCCTAGTATCTTCTACAAGGATTGTGTAACCTCTCCCCATTCCATTACCATTCCATAAGCCATTACCATCAACCAAAATAGCCATATTATTGACATTCCATCTCCCAGAAGTGTCGATTGAGATTGATAGAATCACACTTTGTTAAACTACATCCATGGTGACATAGCAGTTGAAGAAGAGAAAGGAGGCCAAGACAACATTCATGTAGTAGAAGAACACTCTCCTAGAGGGATCTTTACAAAGGTGCTAGGGGATAATCAAATTCAAATTTAGCATCTTCTAGGGAGATTTTTCTAGAAGTGCTATAAGACAATAAAATTCAAAAGCCAATGTTCATTAGTGAAAACTTCTCAAAGGTTCTATGAGACAATCAAGAAAACTTCATTGGTGAAAACCTCTTTGAGGCACCAATAGCTGAGCACAAAAGTTCTTCACTACTTGATGAAGACAAAATCAAAGAGAAAATAAAAATAGCTTCCAATCTATAGCCTAATTAGATGGTAGCTACTCTCAAGATCAAAAAAAAGAAAAGTCTAGTGGTCCTATTGAGAGAATAAGTCTTTGGCCCCACCACAACCAAAGTTATGTTGAATCTAGCATCAACAAAATTACATGTGACTGAACATCCTGATCTTCATTTGTCTCCCTACTATTATACATTCCATTATCATCTACCATTCCATTTCAAAATCAAACCTACCATCCATTATTTTTTTTTGTTTACCATCCATGGCTGCACCTTCCTTTATAGAGGCTACAAAGATATCTTGTCTCAATTCTTGAAGGAATCAGAATCAATGACCAAGGAAGATCACACCAACATTCTTAACAACTAAATATGTAGGCCATTTTTGACAGAACAATTATTTTGATGAGGTGTGGGCTATCAATAACATGATCAAGTATTCTATTTGTATCATTTGTTGATTAGGATGTGCATCTCCATCTAAATATGAACAATAGAACCATATGACATTTTACCATACTAGACCAAAAACATGTATCATACCATTGCCATTGTTACATATCCATTTGCCATTGTTGTAGATCCAAACCATTCACGTGACCACTTGGGGATAACCTTATTACCATTTTATTTAATCTATCTAGACCATATTTATCCTTAAAAATGCCATTCCATCTTATCATTCCATTCCTATCTAGACTAAAGCCTATTTTTAGTCATTCTACCTAATCCTATTTTGACCTTAGTTCCTTTGGTTCTTCTTGAACTTTTTGTGAGAGGATTCTAATAAAGTTTTAATAATCAATCCAATATATGTTTATAATTATAGTCTATGAAAGTAGTGTGATTGTTGATCTGGCAATATATCTTTCATCCTATATCCACATTTGTTTATGTGAGATTGATTATAACCACCTATGGGCAAATCAGTGTCTCACTAATCTTACTACTAATTATAACTACCTATGGGAAAATTGGTATTATTAACTTGTTCTATTGAATCCTAGTTATAACTACCTATGGGAAACTAGGGGCAACACTTATTTACCATGTATTGTTGCATCACCTTGTTTTTGCTATTTTCATTTGACTGGCCATTTGCCAAATTTGAGAAGTTGTTGAGACCTAGTTAGTTTTTCTCCACATTTTGTGTGGATGGAATTAATATGACTTGAAGTCATTTTTGGACTATGTGGGTCATGCTCAATTCATGTTGAGGTCATCTTAGTCCCCCTTTCCATATGCTCTCACCATTTTGCGAGCAACCTAAGTCACACTCTCACCATTTTATGAACAACCTAAGCCAAACACTCTCATTATTTTTTGAGAAAGTAACTTTTAATTCTCTAATGAGTTAAAATACCCTAAAAATTCCAAAAAACATTAAATTTTTTTCAAAAATTCTAAAATATTTATCCTATCTAAGCCTAGTTAGTTATCCTTGATCTACCTTACTAGGGCATTGTCATTGTTAGGATGCTTTCTTTTGGTTTTATTTTTAGGCTTTCTATTTATTTATTTATTTCAAGTTATTTGTTTATTTTATTTTTCTATTTGTTTGTTTATTTATTCACTTTATTGTTTTTTTGCTTTCAACATTATTACCTTAACTCAGTCTATATGTGTTCATTAGGTGATTCCTTATACACATTATTCTTGAGTCTATCCATATTCATATGTAAACATTGTCATCATAGTTTTTATTATTGGTGTATTTTTTTCAAATGTTTATTGGATCAAGAGTCAATCCTTACACATATTTTGGCCAAGTATTCATGGTGTTCTATCATGAATCCTACCATCACATGCTACATCAATCAACTTCACAAAGGTCTATAATCAATGGAGCCATAGAAGTTTCTCCTTGGCACCTTGGAAAATCCTTCCATCCCACCCTTGATCAAATCAATTCAATGACCATTCTAGTTGTATCATTTTTAATCAGGATGAGTATCTCCTCATTGGCAGGTATAACTAAATAATTCACACTAATCAATCTCATTCTTATATTAGTCTATTTCATCACTTTGCACCTGCTCATCTTTAAGCTATATTCTAGGTTATATTCTTGAGTTATGCTTTTTAATCATCCCTAACTAGGGCACAATCATGTTTAGCCAATGTAGGTCCTTTTTAATGATTATAACCACGTATGGGCAAATCATTATTTTGCATTTTATTCTTGATTATAACTATCTTTGGGAAAATTAGTATCCTTTTTACATCAATGCATGCAAGCATTTTATAATTTGGATTAATCTCAACCATGGGTTAATTTCACCTTTCTTCTTGTTTCTTTTTGAATGATCATCCATCAACAAATGTGACAATCACTCCTTCAAAGAGGCATCATCATAGGCTTCCCAAAACCATTTGGAGCTTTATTCTTCAACCATCAGATACATGC